>JAPMUY010005999.1:0-17500 GCA_026901105.3 Galaxias olidus | reverse complement strand
CTCCCTTTCACTCTCCCTCCCTTTATCGGCATCCATCTCTGTTTCTTTTCAGTTGATCTGTAGATTACAGCCGATGGGGTGTCTGTCTGAAGGCAGTATCCTTGGTCCTGGACTGATTAGCTGTCAGGTCCAAACAGAGGGAGGGTTCAGACAGCCTGCTGGCTGGCTGAGGTGGAGTTATTTCACTGCCTAATCCCTTCCTATGGGCCCGCCTTGGTTTCACTGGGGGGGGGGGGGGGGGGGGGGGGTGACTACCACTGTTGTGTCTGCCTACGCGCCATGCGGGTACCGAGACGAGGGGTTTAGTGTAGTGCTGCCCTCAGAGCTGTGAGACTAGAGAGAAGAGAGAGAAGAGAGAGAAGAGAGAGAAGAGAGAGAGAGAGAGAGAGAGAGAGAGAGAGAGAGAGAGAGAGAGAGAGAGAGAGAGAGAGAGAGAGAGAGCGCCCTGGGAGTTAGTGTTCTAAGGGGACTATTTCAGTGCTTGGGAACACTCTGACATAACCTGTTACCACAGTGCCTTACCACCGGTTCTCCCTCTCGTCTTCATGCAACCCCTATCAGCTCAAAACGACATGTTTAGAACAAAAGAGATAGAAAAAGAATGTCAGGAGGAACTGTAAACAACATGCACCGGTGTGTGGGCTGGTCTAACTGTGTGTGTGTGTGTGTGTGTGTGTGTGTGTGTGTGTGTGTGTGTGTGTGTGTGTGTGTGTGTGTGTGTGTGTGTGTGTGTGTGTGTGTGTGTGTGTGTGTGTGTGTGTGTGTGTGTGTTTGTTTGGGGGCGTTTGGTTCTGCTTCTCCAGGGTGCCGAGGTGCTGTCCCAGACGGGCGTGCTGTCTCTGAAGTCGGCCTCCTTCTCCGACGCGGGGGAGTACCTGTGTGTGGGCGCCGTACCCTCTGTGCCAGCACTGGAGGCTCACGCCCGGCTCAACCTCACCGTCTCTGGTACGACGCCACACGCACGCACACACACACACACACACACACACACACGCACACACACGCACACACACACTAACACGTTCACACACACAGAGACACATAAACACACATACACAGAGACACATAAACACAGTCACACACACACACTCATACACACACACACAGTATTTCTTGGTAGTCACCCGTAGTACTGCTGATAGCGAGGACTCCATTGTAACATTAGGCGTACGCTAATGTGGGCTCGTAACTGGATCAGACCCCCGTCAGCCTCAGTCAGTGGTCAAATGAGTTTCCCATGTGGACGTCCTCCTCCACCACTGAGCTGCAGGGCAGGGCTGTTATCAGGGCCAAGTCCACCTCCCTACAGGAGCGCTGAGGGTGCCAGGGCTGCTGCTTAGGAAACACACTCTGTGGTACGGCGTGCCAGGCCAACACCCTGTCATGAGAAACACACAGCGCTCACGTACGCTAGTCGGCGTGTCCATTGTTTGATGGAGCCCCTAGAGGAAGCATGTGAAAGGCAGTGGGAGGGTCAGGGTCACTTCCTGGTGCCTTTAGTAAGCATCTGATTGGCGGAGCGCCCATGGCTTCCTGGTTCACTTTCCTGTGTTTAAGATGTGGTATCCATGTGGTACAGTGAGTTGATGATGACGATTTGAACCCCCTCCCTCCCACCCTACCTCCCTCAGGGAAGCCCGCCATCGACACTCCTGTTGACGGGACGGTTACGAAGGAGGATGACATGGTGACTCTCTCCTGCTCCGCCCACGGACACCCCAGCCCTCAGTTCACCTGGACGCCCTCCGGAGAGGAGGTGTGTGTGTGTGTGTGTGTGTGTTTAAGAGAGAAAGAGGGAGATAAAGAGAGCACTTTGATGTTAATATAATTGGTTTAAGTCAGACCCCAGTTATGAAGCTCCGCTCCTCTCCTCCCCTCTCCTCTCCTCTCCTCTCCTCTCCTCTCCGCTCCTCTCCTCTCCTCTCCGCTCCTCTCCTCTCCTCTCCGCTCCTCTCCTCTCCTCTCCGCTCCTCTCCTCTCCTCTCCTCTCCTCTCCTCTCCGCTCCTCTCCTCTCCTCTCTCTCCTCTCTTCTCCTCTCCAGTCGGTATCAGTGATGGGTAACCAGGCGGTGAGCACTCTGAAGCTGAAGGCCACGATGGAGGTGATGAAGGACGGGGTGACCTGCACGGCCTCCAACACACACGGTGCCGACACCAAGGCCTTCGCCGTCTCCATCAAAGCAGGTAGGGGGAGGCTACAGCGCGCGGGTGTGTGTGTGTGTGTGTGTGTGTGTGTGTATATGTGTGCATGTGGGTGTGTGTGGGTGTTTGTTTGTGTATGTGTGTGGGTGTGTGCACCGTGCATTGATTTTGCTCAAGCCTTTGGATTGTTCACCTGGTTGTCTCAAAGCATTTCACCCACATCATGTAATACACTCTCTCACACACACACACACCACACACACACCCACACACCCACACACCTAGTGTAACCTGTGTCCCTGTCTCTCTCCCCTCCCGTAGATGACTCGTCCAACAGCGCCGACAGAGGTAGACACTCCTCCGCTCTCCTCTCTTCCTTCCTCCTTTTCTCAGGACTCCTTGTCGTACTGTAAAGCCCCCCACCCCGTCACACTGTACATTGTATATTCCCCCTCTATCGTGCTGCCGAACACTGTGTATATTGTATATTGGTCCTCTCTTGTCTGTCCTCTTTGTATTCCATGTCCCTACAGTATGTCTATATTTTGTGGATGCTGAGACTTTTTTTGGGGCCCTCCGGGGATAATAAAAAGGATTCTATTCTATTTTACTCTCCGCCCATCTCTTCTTTTCCGCTCCTGTTGTGTACGGCTCTGTCCTTCCTTCCTTCCTTCCTACTGCCTCCTTTCTTCTCGTGCCGTGATTCCGAGTTGCTGCGGCGCTGTCTGTCTGTCTGTCTGTCTGTCTGTCTGTAGTGGTTTGGCACACTAGTGTGTGTTTGTGTGTGTGTTTTGCGTACTAGCGTAGCTCCGCAAAAATGTGTGTGTGTGTGTGTGTGTGTCGTCGCTTTGCTGTGCCACGGGATTGAGGAACTCTCTTTCTTTCAAAGTGCTGCTCTCTCAGGGGAACCCTGTGCTTAAGACAGGTCTGTACTAACACCTTTCAACCCTCCGTGTGCTGTGTCTGCTTTCTGCATGTATGTGTTTGTGCGAGTGAGTGTGTGTGTGTGTGTGTGTGTGTGTGGGTGAGGGAGAGAGAGGAGGTTGGTGGTGCTGCGTGTGTGGTAGAATTTCAACGCGTGGAACACATTGCCTTGTGTTAGTTGTGTCTTTGTGAGTAGATTGTTTATCTGTCGAGTACATTTCTGCATGGGTGTCAGTGTGTATTTGTGTTTGAGAGAGAGAGAGAGAGAGAGAGAGAGAGAGAGAGAGAGAGAGAGAGAGAGAGAGAGAGAGAGAGAGAGAGAGAGACTGAAGTGCAGTGTGCTTTAGTGTGTGTAGTCAGTCAGTGGTGTGTGTGGGTGGGTAGTCCCTGTTCATGGGCATCTTCACGTCCCAGTCACCTCAATCAAAAATGATACTAATCCCCCACCCCATCCTGTCCTTACCTACTGCCCCGTTCTCCTCCTCCTCCACCTCTTCCTCCTCCTCTTCTCCACCCATCCATTGTCTTCACTCCGACCCCCACTGACCTCACTCACCTCATTTGAACCCTCTCCATTTCATCTTCCTCTTCCAACTCCACTCCAATTGTCCCCCTCGTCCTCATCCTCGAATACATTTCCACTTCCTCACCGGTGCCATCTCAACCCCTCCATCACCCCTCTCCCTCCTCCTGGCCTCCACCCCTTCACCACCCCCCTCGCCTTCTTCCTGAACCCCCTCCACCTCTCCCTCCATCCCATAATGTAGCGGACAAGCAGCAGGGGGGCTCCAGCGGCGTGGTGGCTGCCGTGGTGATCTGCGTGCTGCTGCTGCTGTTGGTGGTGGCCCTGCTCTACTTCCTCAGCAAGAAGGACAAGCTGCCCTGCGGCAAGAAGGACAAGAAGGCTGTGTGAGTAGAGGGGGAGGGAGGGAGGGAGGGAGGGAGGGAGGGAGGGAGGGAGGGAGCGGGTTGGTGGCAAAACAATTGACGATGTTGCATCAATACTTTTTTATTTTCTTTCCTTATTTATTTTCTTTCTTTTTTTCTTTCTTTCTTGATTACCTTGTTGATTCCATTCATTTACTCTTATTTATGTAACTTTTATTTGGGTCCTCTCTCTCTTTCTCTCTCTCTCTCTCTCTCTCTCTCTCTCTCTCTCTCTCTCTCTCTCTCTCTCTCTCTCTTTCTGTCCGTCGTTTCCAGGTCCACTGGTGAGGTAAACAGCGACATCGTGGTGGAGATGAAGACAGAGAAGGCCAATGAAGAGGCCGGCCTCCTCAACAAGAGACCTGCACCAGAACAGGTCAGAGGGCACTACGGGGTCACCGGCTAGGGTCACGGGGGGTCAGGGGTCGTTCACAGTCTACTGTAAAGGCTCGCGCTCCATCTGGTCATAGTGGGAGGAGCGAGGGGAGACTTTAGCACGTCCTACTCTGCAACGTGACCTGGTTTAAATGTGGTGTTTTAGTAAAGCCAACAGAAGCCACACACTGAAAAGGCCTTTTCCCACAAGTTATAGAATTCAAAACGCTGCTGTGAATATTTGACTTTTCACCCTGCATTGTGCTTCCTCTTTCTCTGGCAGTGATGAATTGAAAAGACAAAATGAAGAAGAGAAGGATGAAGGGATGAGCGGAGGGAGAACGACGGTCACATGGCAGCAGGGCTCGTTTATTTTATGATAGATGGATGAATCAGACAACGTTGTCATGAAAGAACATGAGGGAGGGTGGGAGGGGCACTTTGGAACTGGGCATGATCGTTTTTTTCACCAGGGATAAACTGAGTGGGTGGAGTTATACGGTCAAGAGAAAGTTAACTCTTCCCACCCAGCTCACACTGGGCTTTAAAATAGATTTACACCTGCACGCATTATTTGTAAATGGGACCTATTGAATCACTGTACATCACTGATCATTGTCATGAGAACTGAATGTCTATATAGTCTAATCTTTGGAACGGCATGCTGCAGTAAGGCATAACCCACATCAACCAATGGCAGAAAAGCTTGGCTTTTTTCCCAACGAAACAAAATGTACCATCCTATTGGTTTGTCTCTGGATAGTGTGTGTGTTTGTGTGTTACCATGCCTTTTTGCACCGCGTTTATTTGAGATTTGGTGTCTTCATTTTGACGTGGTATAATTCTGTTGTGTCATTTCTAAGTGGTGTTTTTACCATTCTTGAAGCTACTGCAAAACCGCATCAGAATCCGCCAGCTTGCTGTCTTGTTGGTGCACCCTGTTTATCTCTCAATTCTGTTTTCCACAAACATGAATGTTTAATAATTTCCTTAATCTACCCGGCAGCTGTTTCCTTAGCAACAGCAGGCGCAATTTTTACCACCAATCCTTCTGTACATTATAATTCCCTTTCAGTCAAACCCCCCAAAAGAAAGAAAAAAAAATAGAAAGCTAACGGGGTTGTAAAGATTTTTTTTTCACCATTTAGCAGCGCGCTTGTACATTATGTATCATCAACATGTGATTTGTTTTTCCATTTCAATGTAAATTCTAATTCTGTGTAATGTGTCAGTCAAGCGGCGGCTAACAGTCCTGTGATGTTTCTTTGAATAGGTCTGTGATTACTGTGCTGTTTGGATGAAAAGCTCTCTGATGCTACCAATTATTGCCAAATCTCCCGTGGCTCTCTGTGTGCTTTTCTAAGGCCAATCTCACAAATACATAACTACCAGGAAATGGAAGTAGTCTGGCCAAATGATGACCCTGTCTCCCCCCCCCCCCCCCCCCCCCCCCCCAGAAAAGCAGAAAAGCATCATCGGACAAATTAGCCATCGTTTTATTGAAGGGAGGGAGGGGGGGTTATGGAATGGGGCGGGAGGGGGAGGGCAGGGGAGGGGGGGTGGGTGGGTTGCGTAAGAACTTAGGGTTTGTATTTTTTTTTTTTTACCAAATGCATTGTGGAGTTCTTCAGTTTCCTAGTGGGAGTGTTCCAACGTTTGGCTGTGGGCATCTGGAGGTCCCCTTCTATCTCTCTGTCACAAGCCTTTGAGTTCTCATCTTCTGATTATGGGCAGCATAGAGGTGTCTGATGGTGGTTAGTCTCAGTCTTAAGCTGCCTTCGCTGTACACTGGAACCAATGGCCGCCATGGGAACGGGTCACCTATAACCACTATCTATTTTGCTGTGTCTACTGGTTTGAGAAATATATATATATATATTGCCATAACTTAATGACTGTTAGCTATAGCCTGTGGTGGTGGCAAAATTACAGACAGGCACATACCCTGAACGTGGAACATCTTTTGTTTTATTTGTCGACAAGTATTGTGATATAAACGTCCTTTATTCGTGTAACTTTACGTTTCTTCAAACTGGGAATTTTATTACTTTGGAACTACTGACTTGGCTTTTTCCACTGCTTCGGGGAGAAGAGACACATTTGATTTCAAAAGGCTTTCTTTTAGGAGATGGTGTGACTGCTTTCCTTCTCTCCCTGGTCTTCTGTATAGTTTGTGGTACACTGTTGTGCTCTCTGTGATGTGTTGTTCTTTTTTTAAACTGTGTAGATTTTATTACAACAAAAAACCAACCAACCCCCCCACCTTTCTCTGTGTTTTTATTCACCTCAGAGCTGGCGATACAGACAACTGGCTAGGTTTTTAGGGAGACGTCCAATTGACATGACACTCACCATCATCTTCATCTAAGGCTACGGGCCTTATTGCTCAATTCGGATTTATACTCAGATCCGATTTTTTTGTTTGGCTGTTCCCATTATTCGTTTTTAATGTGGCCAATATCAGATTCCAGTGTGAACTGGTCACGGTCCTGCACTGACCCGCATGCGCAAAAAAAACATAACAAAGACGTCACATGCAGAACACTAGATCTAGAGAGACGTAAAAGTCGCATGGACTCTGAATTGACTGTTCGGACCGAGGTCGCATTGCAAAAAATCAGACCTGAATCCGATTTAGTACCACAGACAAACGTGCCCCAAATCCGACTTGAAAAGATCGGATTCCGTGTGATTTGTGCTGTTCACACTGTCCTCACAAAAAAATCGGATCCGGGACACTTTCGCCTGCGGTGTGACCGTAGCCTAAAGCATCCTCGACATCATCACCATCGTCGTCATCCTTATGGGTTAACATGAAAGCTATACCTGTTTTGATTTGGATTCATATAAGAATATAGGTTAAAGAATAAACACTGTGAGAACACAAGCTGAACTAATTAATAGTCCAATTAGTCCGCGTAAAACATTTCCTATTTCAAAGCAAACTAAATAGTCTGTTGGGACTGAAATGGAGCTTTACGTTCACTCATTCAAGATATCACGGGGGCTTTTTCTTTCAAAAACTGTCTGGAGAGAAACTGTCTGGAGAGATACACTTGATCATTGGAAATTAGTTTGTATGACATTTTAGATTGCATTTTGCGCTGTTTTCACCAGATAAGATGAAAGATTTGGTTTCTGGCATTGATTGATCCCATGACAAAAAGTTTCATCAGACCGGAAAATTATTAATCGCTTTTTCTGCGCTTAAAAAGCAATGATTTGATAAATAATTAACACACCCACACAAACACACTCACACATGTTATTTTATATATATTCATAAATGTATAAATATATGCATACACGTGCTATTGGTTGGTAACACGATCAGTATCAACAACATGGAAAGATCAGTTTAATGTTGTCTCTATGACGTTCTACAAACTATACAATCCCTGATCATTGGGCTAGGGACACTACCCCTTATTCTGTTGCTGTACACGGTGAATATGGTGGGCAGCTCTGCTACATTCACAGGGGGCGTTTCGCCCACAACCACATAGCTGCACTGGCTCTCTGGCTCTGGGCCTATCGGCAGAGCTGTCCTCACGCACGCCCCCGCCAAGCGGCCATTAGGAAATTAAAAGTCCCCCATCGACTTGACCTGCGGAGGGGGGTGGATCTCTGCTGCAAATATAAAAAGGAAAAGGAATGTGTGTGTGTGTGTGTGTGTGTGTGTGTGTGTGTGTGTGTGTGTGTGTGGTCCACATATGCTTCTAAATGGCAGTTTGTCTGCCGGTGCACATCTCTCGTTCCCTGCCAGTATTGCTAGCCACACTGAGGGTGACTGTCCTTCCCTTGCTCCCCTCTGGGCCCAGTGTTTGTCTTTACAGTGGCGCTAATCTGATTTAGCCACTTAGCCTCAGCCTATTGCGCAGTGGCAGCCACCGTCCCTCAGCCAAGCAGGCTGCAAACGGACATTCAGTAGCTGCTGCCCTGGGGCCACTACACACACACACACACACACACACACACACACACACACACACACACACACCACACACATACACGCACACACAGAGCTCTATAGAGATGAACTTGGGATCACTCGGCTCCACTGACAATCTTGCTTGCCATCGGTGCTCCATCACCCTATCTTTTCAGCCAACACACACACACACACGCACACACACACACACACACACACCAGATTACTCTAAGATAGATCTCTTTGAGCACGGACATGGAGATCGATGGTGGAGGGACGGAGGGCCTGAGAGAGGCACAGAGGACCGGGAGGAAGACCGAGGAAGGGGGCAATTAAAAACGAGAGGGGCAGAGTGGACGGGACAAAGACAGGTTATGGATTCCGGGGGAAGAGGATTGATGGAGACGTCGGTGAGATGGGGACCGCTGGCCGGGGAAAGAAAAGGGGGAGGAAATTATAAGAAGGACGATGGAGGGAACGTGAGCACGCGCAAAAGGAAAACGTTTTGGTTAAGACGTCGTAAATCCACGCTGGCCGCCCGCTCAAAACTCTGCCTAATCATCTGAGTGCAATAAATAAGGAGATGGAGAGAGGGACGAAAAGAGGGAGGGAGGGAAGGAGTGAGGGAGGGAGCCAGGAAGGGAGGCAGGGGAGGAGCGAATGGACAGAGATAAGGAATGAAAGAGCTTTTTAGTCCAATCAAACCGTTTATCTCCCTCGCCTCAAAGGTTTCATTTCCTACGAGGCCTGATCCTGTTTATTGTGTGTCTCGCTGTATGTGTGTGTGTGTGTGTGTGTGTGTGTGTGTGTGTGTGTGTGTGTGTGTGTGTGTGTCGGTGTGTGTGTCTGCGTGTTTCCTCTGCGTGTGTCCCTAGCGTCTCTGCATAGCCTGTGCACCTACAGCGGCAGGCTGCATGTGTTTGTGTCTGATTGTGTGTACCTGTGTGTGCCTGGTGTGGCATTGGGCAGAGAACGGCGGTCTGTCTTCTGGGCTCTGGGCGATCACTGTGAGCCTTCCATGGAGAACCAGACCCCCTGGAGTTTGTTGGTTTAGCCTGGCACAGCCTGACATGTTTTCATACTCAATTCACTGTGTAAGTGTGCTGTCGTGTGCTCGTATTGTGTTTCTGCCAGAGTGGCAAAAGGCACGTCGAGAGAGAGAGAGAGAGAGAGAGAGAGAGAGAGAGAGAGAGAGAGAGAGAAAGAGAGAGAGAGGCTCTGTCTCACTGCCCGTGAAGAGCTTCCTCAGGCAGTGAATGTGTGTGGGAGAGAGAGATGGATGAAGAGGAGAAGTGGTGAGCGGGCACTGTGAAGATTAAGTACAGTCTCTCTCGCTGGTAAGTCTGTAGGGCCCTTCTAAACACCACAGTGTGTGTGTGTGTGTGTGTGTGAGTGAGTGTGTGTGTGTGCGTGTGTGTGTTTCTAGGCATCGTGTATGAAGTTGAGCGAAGTCGTGTGTACTCAACTGAGGGCCACAGCTTTAAAGTACATTAGTACGACTTTGCTTTTGAGGTAGCCATTTTGGCACAAATAGGAAGACCCCGTGTTTTGCATCTTGCAGTACAAAAGGGAGCCTGTCTTCATCAAGCTAATGCTGTGGCCTTTGAAGATCAAAAGCGGGCGTCTCCGAAAGAGGGCTTGTCGTTTCTGGGAAACACTTCATACCTGGCCTCGTTCCGCAATGACGGCTTACAAAAACGTCAGCTCTTCTTAAGTGGTGGAAACTCACTGCTGTGGGAATCAGACAAGAATGCACGCGCGCACTGAAACACACACACGCACGCACACACACATTAGACGCACCAGTCGATACAAGGAGCGAGGGAAGAGAGCAAGCCGGCGGCAAAACACTCCACAGACGGCCTACAGTGAGCAGGTCAGGAAACGCATGAAACGGGGCAAATAGAAAAAAGAAGAAAGAGAGCAGACAGTCAGTGACAGAGAGAGAGAGAGAGACAGAAGGAGAGAGAAGAAGTAGACAGTCAAAGAGAGAGAGAGAGAGAGAGAGAGAGAGAGAGAGAGAGAGAGAGAGAGAGAGAGAGAGCGAGGGAGAGTGGTGCCTGAAGGAGTGTAGGAGAAGAGCAGCTGTTGCGTGTAGCTCCACAGAGAGCTTCTGTACATGCCACAGGGCCCGGCCGTCTGATAGCACCACAGAGCAGGTGTCTGGGGGGCGCCTACACACACACACTCACACACAGATAGAGAGAGAGAGCGAGAGAGAGAGACACACACACACTTAGAGGAGTATTATATCGCCTCCACTCCTAGCTAGTCACACTGAAACAATTGCCCCTGAAGGACCACACAGAAGCAGCCAGCAGGGTCCAGTGTGTTGAGAAGGGGGTAATGATCAGTGTGGGTACCTGTAGGTATTTAGGACCGTTGGGGGGTGATGACAGGGGGAAGGAGTCTCCTGCCCGCGCCGAGGCCCTCCACCACACACCTCTCTAACTCTGTAAAACAGAGCCCAAAGTACTGCAAGACGGGGCATGGATGAAGCACACACACGCACGCACGCACACACACACACACACACACACACACATTCTTTACACACACTCGGGTACATTTATTTTTAAGAATTTACACTGTGTATGTGCAGAGCCTCAGTCCCCCCCCCCCACCCCCCCCACACACACATATACACACAAATATTTTATACAAGTATCCAAGGGTAGCTCTCTTCACTTCTCTTCACCACAGATGAACAGAGACCCAATGGAGGATTTACATTGTATGCATTACATCAGTGCCATTCAGTCAATTCTCCCGTTTCAATCCCATTCCATGTTAATGCCTGGACTCCCAGTGCTGCTCTGTGCCCTGACTCCCCCACCCCTCAGTCTCCCCCTCCTCTGAATCACTCCACACTTCACGGCTTGCTTGCTCACTTCGCTTTGCTCCTCTCCTTTTCCCCCCTCCTTTTTCTTCTCTCGTCTCCTTCTTTCCTGTGGCTCTTCCACCTTGCTGAGGGCTCTCTCTTCTACCTCGGTCCCCTAGTGTCCCCCCCACCCCGTCACTCCTCCTCTGACCCTGCTAGCCGAGCCCTCCCGCTCTCTCCGTTCCCAGCGGTGCTCCTCAAGGTCGTCTCCTCCCCGTGGACTCTCGTGGCTGACAGAGCTTCCCCTCGCCCTGGCCTGACGGCGTTGGAGAAAACACTATGCTTTTGTCTCCCCAAGAGCTGGTATGTGGAGCTGTCTGTGACATGGTGCTGCTCGCCCTGCCCTGCTGATAGGTGAGTGTGTGTGTGTGTGTGTGTGTGTGTGTGTGTGTGTGTGTGTGTGTGAGGTCCTGGTATTTCTCCGAGCCTTCCAAATCTGTCTGCTTATCTGACCTGTCGGCGTTATTAGATGGTGTATCGGCGGGCCTGGCTCTGCTAAGGATCTCACACACGGATTAAGTCTATGTTTATACACTGTACATGAACTCCTCTGTGTGTATGTGTGTGTGTGTAAGGGTATTAAAGGGAAAGACTAAATGCAGCCTGTGTTTATGTTGCGTAGTGAATTCTCTACTCCCCACAGGAACAGACACACACCCCACCTCCCTGGCACTGCCTGGCTGTGTCGGCCTCCGACGGTGCCCTGCCATGTGTCAGTCTGCGGCTTCGCGCACACACACACACAAACACACACACACACACACACACACACACACACACAGCCCTCTTTGCTTCTCTTAACCTATGGGGCCTATCACTTTGACCCCTGACCGTCTCAAACCCCATGAAGTCCGTGTAGGGAGGACAGACTCCATTGAATCTACGGTTGGTCGTGAATCTGCCCTGTGAGACAACGACAGAGGTGGGCTTCTTTTGAGAGGCGAGAGGAGATTGGTGACCCGAGAGGCCTGAGACAAGCCTGACATTCCAGAGTAATTGACTGTTTGTATTGCGGTCGGTGGCGTGTGCTCCGTTGTGCAGATTATTACAAATGGCAACAGAATGGTCAAATGGGAGACCAGCCTTTATGCAGCGGTATAAGTTAAGGTTTCAATGCATTGCTTAAGCAGGGAAAAAATGTATTTAGAGTTATAATCAAATAATAATAAAACACATCATTACTTAACTAGTAATCAAAACGACAATGATTCATAATGCTTTAAACTTTTAAACCAAAAGTGACATCCTCCAGGTATGTGTATCCTTTGACATGTGTTCTGCTATGGTTGTGTTTGCTCACAGCCAGTTTGGCTGGTCAGTCTGCTGTTCAGGTGGGACCTCTGCTTCTGTCTGTTTGGTGTGAGTCAATGGTGTGTCCTTTATGTCTCGCTTAAGAAAGGTGTGTCTCCAGGCACTACTTCTTCACTGCACTCCACATAGCACACACACACACACACACTCAAAATAAATGTTCACACACATAATTAAAACCCCAGACTCCCTCAGAAAGGTGGGACGTGTCTGTACATGCCAGTTCCTCCGTGGCCTGTCATCAACACACACACACACACACACAGACTGTCTCACAGACAACGCTGGGCTTGCGCACACACACACACACACACACACACACACACACACACGAGAAGCAGCGTGCTACGTTATGCGCCTCCACAGTCAACCAGCCGGAGGACAGAAAACTATCATCACCCTGCGGAGAGAGAGAGGGAGGAAGGAAGGGACAGAGAGGACGGGGGGGATTTAAAGGAGTTTGTATCCCTGGCAACAGAGCGGGAAGCGCAGTGTGGGATGAGTGTGGGAGCGGGGGAAAATGGCCTCTCTGGGGAGAGGATGTCTTTGGAGTTGGAGCTGCCGCTGCCTGAGAGAGCCATTAACGCCACGTGTGTGCGATCCTGTAAAACACATCGATACTCCAGCACGACCGCCGAGAGAGCGCGCGCGTGTGTGTGGACGTGAGTACTTGGGGTACTCATCGATGAGCCACACATATGCACACACACACACACACACACGCCGAAGACCAATCGTTAAGCATTATGGTATGTGTTACTCCTGAACTCACGAGTCTGACCTCACATAAACATAATTAAGTAGGACACGTTATTGTAGGACGCGTGTGTGTGCCTCCACCTTTGCTTCTCGTACAGCCGATGTTTTCCTATGACTAAGCACACCACTGACTGAACAGGCCTTGTGTTTTACTGATGCCCCCGTTTCTCGGTTCATTTACTCCCCTACACACACACACTCTTAACACACGCACACACACACACACACACCTTCCACCCTCTCAGGTGCTCCATCAGCCCCCTTGATTAAAAGGCTGTGAAGGGGCTGCATTACAGTCCGAGGTAGAACTCACTTAGCACCACACCACTAATCATGATGGAAGGAGAGGGAGAAAAGGGAGAGAAGGAGAGGGAGAAAAGGGAGAACGAGGGAGGGGGGTTCGGCGTTTCTGTGTCAGGATCCGACACAGGCGGATTCTCCATGTTAATTCCCACTAAGTGCATTATCCATAGACTCTAGCACGACTTTACACACTTGCTATTGTTCTCTCTTGGTCAAAACACACACCCGCACACACAAACACGCACGCCCCCCTCTTTCAGAGAGCTCTCCTAGCTGTTAGCGAGGTATCATTAGAGCTCTCTGTCCTCATTATCTCCCCTGATGAGTCCCTGCTCTCCGTGGGGCCCGCGGGGACACGTCCACAGAGGCAGCCGCATTGTCTGACATCCATTAGGGGAGCTTTTACACTCACACCAGCCTCCAACAGTCACGGGAGTCCCTGGGAGAGCCTGTCACTCGTCACAGAAAAAACAAGCCTGTGTGTGTGTGTGTGTGTGTAACAGAGAGACAGATAATGCTACAGAGCACGCTGTCGTGTGGCACGCGTCACAGTGAGTGTGCACAAGTGTGTGTGTGAGAGAGAGAGTCTAAGAAAGAGACAGGGATTAAAGAGTTGTTTGTGTGTATGCGCCGGCGCGAGTGTGTGTTTGTCCGAGTGACCGTGTGTTGCTCCCCTTCGTTTTCACACCAGGACGTGGCGAGCGCCGGCAGCACGTTCCGACCAGGGAACGAGCGGAATCGAGGAAGCGAGGGGGAAAGGAATGCCTCGTCCATCATTTTCCTGAGCTCTTTTTGTTTATGGAGTCGGGATAATATCGAGATGCGTAGGCTGTACGTACATTGCACGTTGATGCCCAAAATCTATCACAGATTGGTGAACGGGAGGAGGGGAGGACCAAGATAAATGGAGAAATCATTTCCAATGTGATGGAGGGGAAGGAGGGAGGGATGGGAGGATGACAGGGAGGAGTCGGCTAATGGACTTCCATTATTAAGGGCCAGCACAATAAGGCTGACTAGGCTGCTTTGGGGAGGGAGGCAGGCAGCTACAGAATGAGTGTGCTGTACGTGAGCCAGGGTGAGGCCCCAGGGGGGTACTCTCTACCCCCTCCCCTCTCTCTCTCTCTCTCTCTCTCTCTCTATGTATCTCTCTCGCTCATCATTTCTCTTTCTCTGTGTGTGGTTTATGGAATTACAAACACAAACAACCCGCTTTCATGGGTGTATTTAGCAATGACACACGGCTGTGTACGCTAACGTAACATTTCTGTTGCAGACATTCAGAGTGCTGTAGAAAAAGGAGCGACTGTTGAGGTAGCTCTGGGAGAGGCTAGGATGGAGCGTTTGTGCTGGGGGAAGGGAGGGGATGGGCACGGAGACGGGCAAAGAGAAAGGAGAAGAAGATGAAGAGCAGAGAAGAGAGGGGGACAGATGGTGGAGGGCCTCTGGTGTTTGACTGAGCCATAATGGACACAGCTGTCAGTCACGCCGTACAGTGTGTGTGTGTGTGTGAGTGTGTGTGTTTGTGTATGTACGCGTGGATCTGCCACCGTATCAATCTGGGATCTGTTTTACGATTGCCCTATACCGCGTGAAGTCCTTTTCGCTGCATATACGATGATTAGCTTTGCTTTAGCCACTTGAATGAATGTGAGCGTCGTAGCGCCTGTCTGTGTGAGTGAGTCAGCGGGTTCAGAGTGTGAGCGCTCCTCTAATCGAGACACGGCGACGTAACGCATCGAAAAAGAATGCTGCGCTCCTTTCACCTGTCCTCACTCCATCTTCCACACACGGGGCTTCCACTCTTTCTCCTCCGCTCTTTTTCTTTCAAGCCTCCCCTTTCCCTGCCACTCGTCTTATCCCTGTCTCTTTGGCCTCCATTTACTTCCCATGTCCCCTTCCCTTGCACCCAGCCTTCTCAGTTAAGAGTTCTTAGCAATATGAGCTATGCTCAGTCCATTAAAAGAAACATGTGACTTTATCGCCACCCAGTGGCACTTTGAAAAACCAAAACGACAGCACTACAGTCACACTGGTCGAAATATTATTATCCCTCTCATCGCCCGACTTTATTTTGTAGTGCATATTTACGATTTAGAGCCCGGGAGCAATGAAATGCTTGATTTCAAGCTATCCGCAGGCATCAAGCACCTGTGTCCGATCAGTTGTCTTTTGCGTAGCCGCGTTAAACCTCGTTTGACTGGGAACGACTTGGCATGACTCATCAGACTGTCTCCAGAGGAGTCTTGTGCTCTGATTCGCAATGGTAAGACAGACAGGAGCCTCAGGTGTGGTAATTTACATTCATTATACTGCTCCCACACACACACACACACACACACACGTATAATCCTCACAATGCAGTGGAATTGATGCAAGGATGAAATGTGATGTCAGATGATTAGACTTGGTTACATCAATGGTCAAACCAGCTGTGAAAAATATAAGTGGACATCTGACAGTATGCTGACACCTTTATCCCACAAAAGTCACATATACATGCTACATATCTATTTTGAGAGCTACTGAGGCTTTTGATTAATAAACAATTAGCATCCCTACCTCCTAACATTTTTTGCCCCATGCCCCTTGGGGTAACTTGACTGGTTTCACATCCTCTCTGTGCATGGTGCTCATCAGCAGGATTTTTTCCCCGTTCTTGGGGCAACACTTGGGGTAAGTAAGCTCTGAGCTTGTTGCCATGTTGTTCCTGTTCAGCAGTTCCTCCCCCAGGGCATACTATGTGAAGAAATGACCACATGTAATGTTATGACTGTTCGACCCTTCCGTCAGGTTCAGGGGCTTCCCCAGGCGATTCCCCGCTGTACACCTGCATGTTCCAAGCATAGCAGGACTTCGTGTCAAATGCTGCCCTTGTTTCTTTGTTACCGCCAAACCTTCGGTCAGTGGACGACCCACTCTACTTCCTGAGCCACAGCCAAGAAGCTTCATAAGTGTCCTCAACATTATCCTCAGTCTCTGACACGTTACCTTTTGTCACTTTCACTGTCATATAGCTGTGACAAAATCTAATTGTCAGAAAACCTTTGCTTAATTGTCATTTTCCATTGAGAGAGAGCTTTCAAGAGAGCACAGAGCCCCGTGAGAAATCATTTATAAGGCTGCTGTGCAAGACTTTTATTTGCTTGTCCCTCCCCTATGATTGTAAACTATCGATGCCACAAGGTTCTTGTAAGAATTATGCTTTCCCCTCCCCATGTCATGTGACCTATCAGTAGATCTTATGTGCTATGACAGGTTTGATTAAGTTAGATTAAAGTATAGGGGCGCTTTATGAACATTATAAAATGGTGACCTCAATATCAGCCAAAACCAACAAATGTGTGTAAAATGTAAATATTTCTTATATGTTTAATAAATCGAAAACAGCCCGCGGTCACATTAAATTAAGAAATTTCATGAAATATGATGCAAAAGAAAATGATGTCAATCATTTATTTTGGGATGTTAACCTATTGACCCCGAGATAATAGGAGTGTTAAGGCTAAGTTCTCCCAGCAACACCATACACAACATCCACTGGTAAACCAGAGCTGCTCTCCAGGGCCCTATTTTAGAAAACAGGTTTAGTGAAAACTCAGTCAGTTGACTCAGAGTATAAGGAAACTCAGGGTTTTCAGTTACAAAAAGCCAGTGAAGTTCAACTCTGATTCAGTTACTATGGCAACGTTCTCCGTGAAGCTAACCTGCTCGCTGGCAAGTTTACTTCAAATAACCCTGAGTTTCCCCTGAAGCCTGCAGACACTCTCAGACATGGCGTGTCTTTTTCTTGAAGAGCCAATTGACATAGAAGCACAAATACTCGTCAGAAATCTCCGTCGGTAGAGGATGATCAGTGTTAAGGTTAAACCACTTAGTTACATGTATTGTGTGCTGTGTATTAAACCACTTAGTTACATATATGGTGTGCTGTGTATTAAACCACT
>JAPMUY010005998.1:370000-431103 GCA_026901105.3 Galaxias olidus | reverse complement strand
GAAGAAGTTAGTAAGTACCATTGGCAACTAAAAATATATATAACAGACTGTTTTTCCATGTGCAATCAGGCTCCTAAACAAATTACTCTATCCATATCCTACGGTCTTGAAATTCTGCACTACTTGGCATATTTTGGATTTGCATTGTTTTGTGCATGTACCTGTCTGTGTTATCTGTGTTACCTCAGAATTTATTTCTGTATTTTATGTTAAATCATTTGTTACTTCCTTGTTAGGCAATTTTATGCTCATGAGAAAACTCCAATATGTGGACAACAAAGTTCTATTCCATTCTATTATATTCTGTTTAAATATCGTTCACATACAATGAATAGATTAAATCAAATCTCACTCTGTGTCTGTGCTGGGCCTCTTGAACACACACCATGGTGTGGTTCCTATGCTCTTGGGACAGCCCACAGACTAGACACACCAGCTCCTGGTCCTCTTCACAGTACAGCTTAAGCTCCTCATTGTGCCTGCTACAGTGTGGGGTGGGTCGGGGCCTCTCTGTCGGCCCCACCTCAACCCGCCGGCCTGCGGCCTCGCTCTCCTCCAACCCCTGGCAGTAGCTCTCCACTATGTTGGCCACGATACGGTTTGGCCGGTAGCTCTGGCCAGGGTAAACCTTTCTGCACTGGGGGCAGGAGCCTGTCCCTGCTTGTCCTGGGCCTCTTGGGCCTGCCCAGTAGCCTGCAATGCATGCCTGGCAGAAAGTGTGGTCGCAGGGCAGGGAAACTGGCTGCTTGAAAAGGTCCAGGCAGATTGAACAGGTCAGGTCCCGGCTGAGTCTTTGTGAACTTTTAGATACTTTTCCAGCCATGTTAGGCTTTCTCTGGTTTTCCAACACAAAGTCTGCCTCCTTTGGCCTCAAACTCGTCTTGTCTGGTTTTATCCCGTGGTTTAACCTCTCCACGTTTTGCAGATAAATCGACTGGATTTTCTTCACCTCTCGCTGATTTCTGTTCATTCCTTTTTCCTGGGTTTGCCTCCTCTTTGTTCTATGTCGTGCAGCTGTGGGGACCTACAGTCGTCCTTCCTCTCCTACAGTATGTGTGTTTGGCTTCTCTCTCCGGGCTCCACTCTGTCTTGGAGCAGTCTTCCTGTTGACTGTGGGAAAGGAAAGGGGGGTAGTGCGGTGAGGAGGCGGCCTCTGCCTCTAAATCCGTCCCAGAGAGCGTGGACTGTTCTCCACCCTCCACCCCTTAGTCCTTGTAGACAGGAAGCTGAAGCGAGCTGTTGATATTCTCTCCTTGGATTACTTGTTTGAAGAAACAGAGGTTGTAACTCTAGTGAACACATTCTTCTTGGAAACAAAACAAAAAATTGCTTTTATTCATTTTCTATTCACTGTTGTTGAATATGTGAATTTCTATATATTTTCTTTTACTCACTTTCTGGGTTTTAAACAATAATGTCTTTTAACTGCAGAAGACTTTCTTTGCAACAGGCCCATGGTCATGGTATTGAGTTCATAAAGAAAATTCTTCACCTATAATAGAGAATTGAATTTAAAGGATAGCTATGTGAAATGGCACATAGGTTTAACCAGAAGGTTCTTGGAAACAACAACAAAACAAAAAGAAAATTGCTTTTAATAATTTTCTATTCACTGTTGCTTGGTTGTGGGAATATGTGAATTTCTATATGTTTTCTTTAACTCGCTTTCTGTTGTTGAAACAATAATGTCTTTTAACTGCAAAAGACTTTCTTTGCAACGGACCCATGGTCAAGGTATTGAGCTCATAAAGAAAATTCCTCACCCATAATAAAAAATTTTAAGTAAAGGTTATATGTGAAATGGCTCTTTTTGATTTAACCAGCCGGGGTTTAGTCGTTGTTGTACTGCTTTTGCACCAAACCTTCTTTGTGACTCCAGTTGTGCGAACACAAGTTGTTAGTGTTCAAAGTCAGTAAATTATTGTATGGCAATACACACATCATCCAAACATATCACAGCCACTGTGCCAAAAACATATATTGTATATCGTATCGTGTATTGTAATAAAATATTGTATTTTATTCTATTTAATTTAATTTTAGCTCTCCATGCTCTCCTTCAGGCCAGGTTTTCTCAGAGCAAAACAAATTGCATCCCACAAAGGCTCACCCCTCAGGTCTGAACAATCTCTCTCAGCCCAGCTGCATCCTCCCCTGTTCTGAAGGGAATCCCCGTCTAGAGAATACCTACATTCATCTACCTGTTTATGTACTGTACAAGCCATTCCTAAGGGAGTGGTTGGTACTGCTCTGAAGAAGTTTAAAAAGATGTACAGCATGACATTAATATGGTTATCAGGCCTACCGTTGGTTAGGTTAAGGATTTTGAAATTAAACTAATAGCAGGTTCTATGGGTCCAAATTCTTTATTTACGGAATATTTTGATACCCTTCTTCATGCAATATGTCAGCCTTAACCAGTACTTGAAGTGTCAGCTTTTTATGTCACAAATAATATCTTTAATCATGTGTTTTTACATAGAAAGATACTGCCAATACTAAAACAAATATCTGAAAAATAATACTGACATCTAGTGGTCAAAATACGTCACTCATATTTGATATTTCTTTCTTTATTATTTATGATTGCTAAAACACAATTTTTTTAAACTATAGGCTATTTTTGCAAAACTCTACCCTAACCGTAAAACCTGTTCCAAAGAAAACAACTCTTGCGAAACTCTTCAAGCTCTTTTTAAATAGTTTGTTTTTGCGTCAATACAGTACACACAAACCATCATTTGAATAAGCACACGTAGGCACACTCGTTCCACTTGTAAGTTGGAACAGATCTTTTCTTAGAACATTTCTTAAGAACAAATTAAAGAAAAGACTTCAGACATTTGGGAATGAGGCCCAATGTTCACAGTTTTGCTAGAAGTGTGTTAATACATTGCAAACTGAATGTAAAGCAGTTGTGTTTACAGTTTTGCAAAAGGTGTGTTATATAAAGTGTAAGTGTACTGGTGTAAAGCAGAGAATGTGCATTCAGTTTGGCACGCTGTGTAAATGCATTGTCTCTCGCTGTTAGTGTTTAAGCATTCAGAAAAAAAAGTATGTCAAGCAGGCCATTACAAAAAGACAGACTCTGCACATGCCCTAAAAATATACTGATATACCTGAACAAATAAATGAGAAAACTTAAACTGAACTCTTAACTCAGTCAAAACTTCAGAAATGTGTGTCTCAACACCAAAGGTAACATATTTTTCAATACAATTCCTGTAGGTGGAGCACTAATTCAAATGTCTATTTACCAGCATTATCTCATAATAACCTAGTAGCATTATTCATTGCCGCACAGCAAGCAGGCAGACCGAACTATTTAGGTTTTGCATCCAGCCACTCAGCAGAAAGTACAGTATATTTGTTACATTTGTACTGTATATGTGCAGGTTAAGAACAAGAAGTTAGGGTCCATGTTTTAACCTATAGGACCTCTAAACATGTGTACTTTTACTACTTGCTGCTGACTAAAGGTTCGCAGTTTTAACTGAACTTGACATTTCTAAATTAGTGAGGCACACCCAACACAAATTTTAATATTAAGGATAATTTTAGACACACTCAAGGACCTTATTACTTGAGCCTGATGTAATGTTATGTAACAGACTGCTTGATAGGGAGCTGTTGAGATTGAGATGTTTTAGAAGTGTATGAAACAAGCAATTGTGAATAATTTGAAGTATCAGGCAAATGTATCTGACCAGGTGAAATAGCCCCATTCACGAAAGGCATAAAGTAGCAACCTGGCAAAATATATATTTTTTGTAGTTTTGTTTGTTTGTTTGTTTATTTATTTATTTATTATCTAATCTGGGCAAACTGTTTTTCATTCGGTAATCCAACCTGTGGACTAAGATGTGGAGCAGTTTAGTATTCCAGTAAAGTTTATTTTTATCCTAATGAATTACATTATAGCCCGTTTTAAGATTGGCCCCTTTCATGTTTTATGTGTTGGATAGCCATGCCATGAAAACGCCATTATTCTGCATTGTTCACTGACAATAAAATATGCAAGGCCATGTCCACCCTTCTCCTGAATATTACATTCTAAATCAGAGGACTGTTACAACAAAACATTCTTTGGAGTGCTTTACTCACCAAAACAGTTTGATGGAGTTCTATTGTATTTGTTTTTGAGAAGTGTTGTTCATTTATTTTGCTACAATTACCTTAATAGTCGACTAGACGCCTACCAAGAATAAAAAAGGGAAATTACAAAAGCATCTTCTGTAGCTAATCCACAACACTTTATTTTATAATAGAAAGTTAAAGAGAACATAGGGCAAGTGCTCAGGCATGAGTGCTTAAAACGATTAAGCTGTAAGCTTTGCCAAATCACTAAAGAATTCCACGAATGTCAGTTGACTTGCTAAAGTTCACACATGATTTAATTAACACCGCTGACAGATTAGCAAACACAGTTAATTAAAGCGTTGAAAAGCCTGTGCCCTTAATGTTATATCCATTTTAACTGGGCCAAGGTACTAGGTGAATAAAGGTGGCTGCATTTTAGTAGGTATGTTTTTATAACAGACACTATAAACCTCAAATCAATATGAACATCACACAATAGTATTTCTAATTATTTTATTCTTATAGCCAAGGACCTTGTCATTATTTAACACAATATATTTGCAATCTTTGATATAACCTTTTGGCTTGTAAGCAATATAGCCACTGTGCTTTCTTCACAGCTTCACACAAGTGTCTCAGAAGTGTCTGTGTAAAGAAATAGCACACTTCAAGGATTTCAGACAAGGTCATAGCCTTCAATATATACTACGTAGATCTTAATCTTGAAGTATTAGATTAAAATGAACAGAAGCCTATTGATTTTTTGGGTATTTTTCTTTTTTGATCTACTGTTGTTTTTACAAAAACCTTGTAAAGTAAAAGGAAAACAGAAAAACATATACGGGCTAGAGAAGAAAAAAAGGATTAGAGAGGTAGGGCGTATACAGACAGGAGTATAGGACTGAGATTAAAGAGAATAAAAAATAAATCTGACACAAGAGGAATATGCCACAAGTAGGAAGGCATTCAATATGAAAGATTAAAGTCAAGCATGGGAAGAAAACGAAAGATAGCTCAGGAAATAATGAGGCATAGATAGAGAAGGGTTCTGTGCGTGTGTGTCTGTGTGGACCACCAATCTAGTCTTTCTGGTACATGCACAGCTGCAGAGTAAGCCAGCAGGCGAGCCTGCACTGGACCGGTTGGGGCTGTACCTAGGGCCCACAATGGACAGGGCCCATGCAAATCTCAAATGGCTCAATGGTTGGCATCACTGCGCGGACAACCCTCACTCAGTCCTAAATGTGAACCCTCAAAAAATCTGTGTCCAAACAGTATTATCCATTGCTTGCGTGCACCCGTTAAAATGCTAACATGATCATTTTTGTTTTAAAACGTTATGTAATCATAACGTTATTCATTTTGCAAATTTTTCCTATACTCAGACGTTGTCAATGGCAGTCAGTTTTAAACGTCTAAAGTTGCCCTGTGTGTCATGACCTTCAGCAAACGTTCCTCCTCCTTTTAATGCCTTTTTCTTAAGGAACTAAAGAAGGTTTTACACATTATATAAAACTATATATTTTACCATGACTCTTTCTTGTCTTTTCCATGTGATCTGTGTTCCTGTGATCATGGACTGTTTTCACTGTAAAGGTAAACCATCCTTTATATATACATTTGTTTAACTCACAGCCTCAATCCCTGTATCACTTTATTGCTTTTATGATGGTAGCATCATATTGGACCAAAAGGAGAAACGTGTTAAGTAGTCTCCACAAAATAGAGCATGTTATGCAATCGGAATTATGCACCAGTAGATTTGCCCAAACCAATTATTCTTTGTTTTAAAGTTTTAAATATTCCACAGAAAAGGTTGCTTTTCAACAAATACATTCGGAAGTAAACACTGATCATCATCCCCATGATGATGATCATGGTGATCATTCTTATGATGATCCAGAATATATTTCTAGTGATTCTTGATGAAGATTTGTTTTTCAATCTTTCAGAAGAGTCAATTGATACTGATGATAGCCCAGATTCGGATAGCCCAGATTCAGATATCATGAGTGAAATTTTAAATTCCAAATTACAGAGCTGGGCATCATCCTTTGGTATATCGTCAATGGCCTTTTCGGCACTTCTGTGTATTTTAAGATGTCAATTTCCAGATCTGGGACTTCCAAAAGAAGCTTGGACACTTCTTGGCACCCAGACCTCTGTTTCATCCAGCAAAATTTGCAATGGGGAGTACTATCATTTTGGCCTTGTTAAAGGTTTACAATTTGTCCTTAATAGATTATCCGATATCCCCCAAAATCTAAAATTACTTAAAGTTCAGTTTAACATTGACAGCCTTCCACTTTTTAAAAGCAGCAAAATTCAGTTTTGGCCAATTCTGGCTACAGTCAATTGCGACTAAACCAGGTCCCCCTTTTTAGTTGGCATATTTTGTGGTTCAGCAAAACCAGAATCTGTAAGGGAATACCTAAAACAGTTCACCGCAGAATTTAGGATTATGATCAGGGATGGAATTGATTCTCATGACAACCATTTTACTGTAGTGATTTCCTCTTTTGTTTGCGATACACCTGCCAGAGCATATGTAAAAAAACATTAAATCACACAATGGCTATTCAGGCAGTGAAAAAAATGCACTATGCATTGTGTGTGGAGAAACAAAATGACATTTTCCGACACCAATGCTGACTTAAGAACACATGCTAACTTCTTGCAACTCCAAGATGAAGAACATTATTTAAATCAAACATTAGGTCCACGTTCTGACACATGCAACATGATTAATCACTTTCCTATAGATTATATGCATGCATGCTGCCTTATGAAGAAGCTTTTACATGTATGAGTTATGAAGAAGCTTTTACATATGTGGATAAAAGGGAAATATTTCCGAGTGAAGATCTCTTCTCAAACAGTAGACACCATTTCAGCAGAGCTAGTAGATCTGAGACCATTTATTCCACTAGAGTTTGCTAGGAAGCCATTACCTTTAGCTGAAATGGATAGGCGGTGGAAAGCCACAGAGTTTCGTCAATGTATGCTCTATATGGGACCATTTGTTCTAAAGGATTACCTTGGGAGTCAAATATATGACAATTTTGTGCTTTTTTCTAGTGGTATGTTTCTTTTATTCAGTCAAGACCTATCTGTTGCCATGATTGGCTTTGCCAATGAGACTTTAGTCAGACACTTGGGGAACTGTATGGCAAAGGGGAGATAGTGTATAAGATCCATCAAATGATACATTTGGCAGGAGAATACAAATTACATGGCGCCCTTGATAACATTTCGGCTTTTCCTTGTGAAAATTACTTGGGTAAACTTAAGAAAATGGTTAGAAAGCCCTGCCGTCCACTACCGCAAGTGGTTAAAAGACTTTCTGAGTTATCAACAAATCTAATCTTTATCAAACCCACCGACTGATAGATTGAAGATAGTTGAGTTAAGACAACTGTGTACAGATTGATGAGAACATTTGCATAATTAAATCAATAATTCAGCAAAATGTCTTTAGTTGTGTGATATTTCAAAGATTTAAGTGCAGGGAACCCATATACAATTACACATGAAATTCTGCCATTCTTGGTTGTTGCTTAGTATATTTGTTATGCCATATAACTGAGATGGCGCCTGTCTCTAACATTAAAAGGAAGTATGTCCTCCTGCCTAGGCCAAATGTAAAATGTTCTGCAATGCCTCTCCTTCATCAAAATTAGGTCACCCAACCAACCAACAAACAAACAAACAAACAAACAAATAAATAAACAAATACATACATACATACATACATACATCATTCATTCACATGCACATGGACACATTATTAAATTGTTAATACACTGATGCTCACTTTGCAGTAGTGACCTTGGCTGTAGGAGCTGAATACGCAGCAACTCAGGTTTTCTTCTGCCAGTGATTTCAATAGCTTTCTATCCTTGTAAATAAACATTTTTTGTGTAGCTTTTTTTATTTTTTATTATGTGGCCTTAATTACAATCCAGGATATGGCTGATAAAATGATGCAGGGCCAGTGGTGTGTAGTTGAATTCCCCGATCTGGCCACTGAGGTTGTTCCTCAACATTGGATGGAGAATAACATTTGGTTTTGGCCAAAATGCAACAATGCCAGAGCCAAGGTGGCCATTAGGAGGAGAGAACCCGTAGGAGGGGATTGGGAAAAATATGCACCAATAAAAATGTTAAAGACGTGTGGTGAGTCAGGGAATTTAATTTAAAATTAAATTGAAAGGCTCATTACAACGATTCAAATAATGAAGTTAATAGTAATGAACATTCATATAGTATATGCTGTTTTGTATGCTTATAATTTTTAGACACACTTGAGAAGGCATACTCAATCCTAAAAGAGGCTATGCTAGGGGCCTATACCTTTTTTTATTAACTGTCTTAACACACTGTAACATAATTTCTATGTTTTTCATTGAAAAAGGTTTAGAAGTGAACAAAACACATCTATTCCATGGTTTCCATCATTTTCAAGTGGATTAACGTCCTGAAAAATGTGCCTTGTGGTCTCATTAATGGTTACGTCAATGTCTGGAATTATAACATTATTATTGGTTTGAAGTTCAGGTAATGGCCCTTCTTCATCAATGCCATTATAGTTACCAATATCAAAAATGTCATTTATTACTGGATTGCTGTGCTATGCTGTGTATAACACCTGTATGCCACAGCTGAGGAGGTGACTGTCCCCCTTGTGTGGAGAGGACATGGTTGTTCCACTTCGTGGTAAAAAAAATGTAATGCTGGCAAATTAAATGTTGTTAATTCAATGAATCCAGTACAATGCTATTTAGTTCTGCCCATAATCTCTCAATCCTTTAATAACACAATGACTATTCAATTCCCTTCTTTCCAACATAAAATGGGCAACATGTATGTTTTCCAGACTGTGATCACATCTGACCCTTAAGGGCAAACCAAAGTTCTCTATTCCTCTTAAAAATAATGACAAGACACTTGAGGCTCTGTTGTTAGATAAGCACCGTAAGTATATAATAGTCCGGCTGAAGCCATCAACACAGCCATAAAAGACCATCCGCCACCTAAGCAGCTTGTGGCTGCCATAAAAATGCCTGTTAGGAGATATGCACTACATTAAATAAAATATACACTTAAAACTGAATCGGGGCTGACCTGGATGGCCAGTCAAAAATGTTGTAGGTATCAAATTGTTGGTCACATTAGTGTATGGATCTTTGTCTGGCCTCATGTTCATGCAGGAAGTTGCAGATGCATCTATACAATGAGTCTAGTAGGTCACTGACATTCCTATTATCATGATCCTATCTGGACACAGCAAGAAATGCAGTTAGTTCGTGTATGATCATCAAGCAATCTATAAACGCTCCCCTGACCAAAATTGTTGGACTCTTCGCTGTGCAATGACTCAATGCATTGCAGAGCACAAGTAAAAAAAAATTACATCATCCTCATTACCTCTCACCCCAAAAAATGAAGTTTGGATCAGATGAACATACATTTTAACAAGTATTTCAAATTCTGCAAGAGCAGATGCACTTACTGTGGAGTCTTCCTATTTCCATCAGAGGAAAGGAAGGCCTTCCTTTTCAACTGTAATGCTCAGATTCACCACTGAACTGTTATATTTCACGATATATTATACATGACCTTTTTACCATTTTACCTGTGTATATGAGCTAATTTTACGTATGCATGAACGCTTTTTAGTAGCCTCTAAAAAGGTTTTCAGTAGTTTTTATGAGTGCTTTTCAGTTGTGTATGTAAAAGCATTTCACTTGTATGTGTAAAAGCTTTTCAATGGTATTCATGAGAGCTTTTCAGCGGTGCATGTGAGCGTGTAATGTTTCAGTTGTTTGTGTGAGAGTGTTTCATATGTGTATGTACAAGCATTTCACTTGTATATGTGTGTGCTTTTCAGTATAGTATGTGCTTGAGTTTGGGTTCATATGTGTTTGTGAGAGGAAAAGTACATGTACGTAAGTTAGGTTTATGTCATGTATTTTAACTAGTTACGCTGTCTACTATATCCATAGTTTACCTTTTGGGTTGCTATTCCAAAGAAAATTGGAATAAACAGTCAACTGACATAACGTTGGAAATTCAAATTTTCCCAGTGAACCACGTTCTGAAAAGGAAATGCGGGCCCAATTTGGCTCTAAAAACTCAAACAAATAACGTAGCTTTGGAGGCAGATACAAATCAAGTGGTACAAAGTGAAAAGCATATGAAAAAAGCATCAAGCCTGTTAAACTGGGAAAGCAGCTTCTGTATTGAATTGAACAAAATGTACATGTTAACTATGTTTACTCCTCATTTGTGGTGGGGGTTTGTATCATACACCTTATCCCTTACTCTGACAGAGAGCACAAGAAACATCCTACTTTTTGATGTGATTATATTGTGAGTTCGGCACTTCAAGCAACATTGCTTTGTTTATCTATTAGTTGCAAGAATGTGGATATTTTTTGTTATCATTGTCAAAGCGTGATCCTCGCACGCCTGCTCTGACTCCAAAGTGTGCTCGGGAGGGCATGTCTAGCTAATAATTTTTTTTGTTCATTGTTTTCACCTGTCCTCATTACTGTAATACTTTCAACTGGTTTCTCTTATTGATTGATTCTCCTGTGTATCTAGTTCATGTACTTAAGCCTCGTCTTTTGTGTCCCTCTTGTCCATTCATTATACGTTTGGAATCGCCTACTCTACATCCTTCTAATTTATCGTAAAATGTGTATGCAGTACGCCATGGTATGTGACATATCTGGCTTTGAAAAAAAAAAAAACCATGGTTTTGGTCAGATGTTCCAGTTGAGTATACTAATAATTAAAGTGAATCTTTGTAAACTAAAGTTCTATACTAGATTTCGGTTTCAGTAGGCAGAATACAGTATGTACTCATTAAGTATATAGTATTTAAGTAGGTGTGGCGGCACGGTGGCTCGGTGGTTAGCGCTGTAGCCTCACAGCAAGAAGGTCCTGGGTTCAATCCCCACCTGACCCACGGGCGTTTCTGTGTGGAGTTTGCATGTTCTCCCCGTGTTCGCGTGGGTTTCCTCCGGGTACTCCGGTTTCCTCCCACAGTCCAAAAACATGCAGGTTAATTGGTGACTCTAAAATTGCCCGTAGGTGTGAGTGTGAGTTGTTGTCTGTCCCTATATGTCAGCCCTGTGATAGACTGGCGACCTGTCCAGGGTGTACCCCGCCTCTCGCCCTGTGTCCGCTGGGATAGGCTCCAGCACCCCCCGTGATAAGCGGTAAAAGTTAATGGATGGATGGATATTTAAGTAGGTGATTCTGAACACAGCCAATGTGAATGTTATATGTGCACTTTAGTCTCTCCTGTGTTCCCTGGTTGCCTTGACGTTTCTTATTTTTATTATTTATACAGCTTTAGGCTTGTATTTAGAACAAGAATGGTTAGTTATTAAAGGGTTTGGTTTGCTATTGAGTTTTCAAGACAAATTAAAGGTATTCTAACAGCCTGACACCAAACCCTCAAAAACAGTTTAACCTTAAAAACCTTGTTGCAATTGGATTTATGTATAGGTCGGCTCTTTAATTATTAGTTTTTATAATTAAAAGTAGAGTTTGGGTCACCTGAAAAACCTCATCATTCCCTTACCATCAAGCCTAATAAACACTGCTTAGCAACAGAACACTGTAAAAATGTAATTGTAAATATCACAGGAATTTACCGGCACAGCCACCAAACCATGTAAAACTCCCCTCTCTTGTCTTGCTCTCTGATCATTTAGAAATGTGACCCATAGAAAGAGCACAGGATTCGGCAGAATATTCTAAACCCTACTCAAGAAAGATTAAGCTTGCAAAATGTATTAAAATATTCAGAAAAAAAAAACTCGATTTTATTTAATGTACTTGAACAATCAAGAAGATAAACTAACCTACATCATCAGATGCACATAGGTCACATATATTATTTACACATTTAAAAAGACAACTCCTACTTTCCATGCCACACAGCTCCCAGGCAGTGTTTTAACTCATCCTTATCATAATCTTCTGCAGTGCTGGGACTGTATGCCCCCTTGCGCTCTTTATCATTACATAACAGCTTTGGAGACTTAGACCAGTAGGCAATTTTGTGTGTTCTATGGTGGTGCTAAGTTTTGTTTAGGCTACCTTTTTATTTTCACATATGTATTTTTTAAACTGCATATAAACAGGCCAAATCGTTTTTTCTATTACTTGTATTATAAATTATATTATTTGATTTATAAATATTAAAATTTTCCCCAAATCGGACTTCATGTAGATGTAAGGCTGGTCGAGTAAATTAATATGAATGATTGTAAAGCCATAGCAGGCAAGCCTTCTTGAAACTCCATCCCATAATCTAGTTTGGCGAGTTCAGGACCGCTGACAGCTCTGTCGCCTTTCTCGATCTCTCCCTTTATCCGTTTCTCTTGTCTTTTTCCTTCACTCTTTCCGTTTCTTTGAGACGTGCTCGAGCCACTAGTCTCAGTGACAGAATTCTTCAGTAACAAAACGTGTGTGAGAGTTGCAGTGTCGTGCTAGCAAGAGGGCAACACAACACTTACACAATGCAGGTACGTTGAATGGATAAATACCGTATATTATTATAACAGGTTATTTAGAAACGTTAGCCTCTTTATTAAATGTGTTTAGTTTAAACACCATGTGATGCCATGTGTTGGTTCATTGATTAGGGAAAAGAAAGCTCCAGTTACAATGCAAGTACGATTACGTTACATTCTGTCTCTCTCTCAGGCAATGATGCTACATTTTCTTTTCTTTTCTTTTTTTTCAATCTGACCTTATACAAATGGAACTGATTAAACTTACAAAACTATAGATTTTTAAATTTAGTAGTCTAATGCAAATATTTTATTGTTATCAATCATGTAGATCTGAAGCATCTACCAAATGTCATTCTTATTTTAATTCTGTGGAAGTTAACATATTATCTTCAGATTAGTTTGATAATAGTTTAAACAAATTATGTTGGCCACTGTCCTGCCATTTCACAAAAATAATACACAGGATTAATACATTATTATAAAGGAGTAGTAAACCCATGAAATTGTGTGTGCAATGCAAAAGTTTATAATTTCAGAGCTCACTCAGAAATTTAAATTGTGACCTAGAGTTTTTATGTAAATGTTTTTATTAGGTTATGAGTTGGGAATCAGAATGTTTTACTCAGCCCATGCCTTCAGTTTCTTGGGGACCTTTGGTGCAGTTAAATATGGTGGGATCACTGGGATGTCTGAATTTCAATTCAATTTTGTTAAAATCATTATTGGAAGTGTCCAATAAAAGCTCTTTACTAGCTTTGCAAAACAAAGACATCTGGTACAATCCTACTCTCTGGCACTCTAAGTTGACATTAAAACAATGGTACTCCGTCTCTCACAGGAATACTGATCAGAGGAATAACAGCTGCTCAGCCAGTCAACCATATAACTACAGTAGGGTAATGTATGCTTAAAGCCATCATCAGCCATTATCACCACCTTGCTGCACTGTACCCATTTCAGCAATGGGTGTATACAGTAAAAAAAAAATAATGGCACATCTTTATATATTTAACACTTTTCAAAACAACTGTTACAAAGTGCTTTGCGTGTTCAAAACAATACAATAAAATAAATATAAGAATGAAACGAACAAGTGATATTACAAATATGATAAATATACAGGTGAGTATTATATATAATAATAATGATAGTAAATATCAATACAGAAAAAAATATATATATATAATCGTGATTATTAATTTAATATAAACTAAATGTTAAACCCTCAGACCAAATCCATATACAAAACAAAGAGTCAGAATATTTTTCCTATTGCAAAGTAGATTCGAAAAATCGCTTAGTATTTGAGTGAACTTTTACTAATGATTAAATTAAGGCATGTAGACAGATACCAGAGAAAGGTTTTCTTGGAACTCCCATTGGAATCAGTTATCTTTGAAACCTGCATCTGTATTAATGCCTGAGGGATAGAGAAAGAGCCATGTTTGCTAGATCTTTTGTTTGGGAATGGGGTATCTGTGACTTGCTAATTGTTCTTTGCTCACCATAAAAAGTACAAATGGCCCAAAAGCAGAGGTTTGTCAGGACAGGTAGGCTTTTATTCATCTGGGAGAAAGAATGTTCACGTAAAAGACAACTGGAATTAAATTTCTTAAATAAAACATGTGTGTTAGGTCATTGTCATCCACACTATTCATGATGAAGTTGATTGAGCTGCCTGGCTGCCTTTGAGTTAACTGGAACATCCGTGTTCCATAATCATCGGACCTTTAGATGTCAGGTCATCCTTGTCCAACCTCTGACTCTTGGGCACCTCGGGTGCTGACGAGGGTATTATATTCCAGAGAATTTTCATTAAAAGTTTTGTCTTTTATGGTGTGGGTCTAAAAAATCTGACTGCAAGCAACGTCCAAAGTATTGTTTGTCCTGCCTTATGGAGATACGTAATACATAATTTTAGGTAATAGTATTTTTGCAGTCTGTACATTTGTTTATATTTAACAGGCTGGCCCACTAATGTTTAATATTTTTACTATTCACCTTATATCATTCCTGTTCTGTTGTTGATACGTAGATGTAAATGAACGATTTTATGAGGATGAATGTGTGTGGATCTTTGTGTATGCGTGTGGCCATATGTGCATGCATGCATTTGACATGTGTGTTTGTGTGTCCTCTTGTACCTATCCCACAGTTTAACACATGCCCACTATTTATCCTCACCATGTTGGTTGACTTCGATCTTTTATTGATGCTGTTTTACAGAGTGTAAATTATTGAGTGAGTTTCTCAATGCTCTGTGCTCCTTGGTTTGCTTTCATATTCAAATAGGAGAGAAGGAGGAGGGAGAAGGGAGAATGGGATCTTCCCAGATACCCATCCATCAGTCTTTCTTCAAACACTGCACACTGGCAGCAACAGAGCACACACATACGCTTTTGCATTGGGGAGTTATGTTGCGCTCTCTGAATTTGTTCTTCCTGTTTAAGTCATAATGAGGCTCTTTACTCTCTCTTTTTTTCTCCTGTTGTCTTAAATCATAGTTTGAACTTATATTGTACCATTGTTATTCTTCTTCTGGTTATTATTATTCTCATCATGTTGGGATTGTAACTTGTATACTTTAGTACACCCATGTTTCTACAGCTTTGAATAGACATTACTGTTTGCTTAGGAGCCAGTAAAGATTGACCAGACTAGATGAAGGACGGCAGAGGACATCTTGCAATGGTTTTCGTAGTTCTTGTGGTTCTCGTAGTTCTTGTAACCCCTGTAGTTTCTAAGTAGAAATGATGTACTCTACTTTGTGTTCAGTCTGTAGTCAACAATTCTCCAGTGTCTCGATTCACTAACCAGCAACAAAGTGTCTCTAGTGGCCTGTCCCTTCACTGCTGTGTCCTCTTTGTTTCCCCCAGGCCGATGGGAAGGGCCGGGACGCTAGCCGGCTGCCTGACGCCAACGGGACGGAGCCCGGTCCAGCAGAGCCCGTGGACGGGGGCAAGTGGCAGAAGCCCCGCATCACCCGTAAATCCCTGATGAAGTGCTGCCTGGTCAAGTGGATCATCGCCAGCACCACGCCGCAGGGGCCAGGTAAGGTGGGGTGCCAGAGAGCCCAACACACAGAGCACGTGGGCCTATATGTGAGCACTATGTGCTCCTGAACCTTCAGCTACTCACTGTGCCTTCTAGACAGAGAGAGGAAAGGTTTCCGCTACAGCAGAGAACCCAGTGCACGACTGACTAGATAAGAAATGTAACGCCCCTAGTCCATGGTATAGGACTCTATTTAAAGCTCCTGTCTTTTTCTCCCCGAGGACTGTTTACCACACTGGCCTGTCTCCTCTTTATGCCTCTTCAGTTTACCAGCCAATCAATCTGCCCATAGATCTGTGTTCATTGCAGCTCCCACCTCGGTGCTAAAGCATAGAGAATTCCACTGCCCGGTTTTGTCCCCTCAGGACAACTCTTTTATCTCCTGCCAACGGCCCTGTTTCTCTTTTCTACTTCCTATTTTTGCATCTCTCGTTTTCTTTTTCAATCTCAATCTTTGTCTGTTTCACTCCATCCATTTTCCATTCTTTCCCTCCCTTCCACTGTGAGACAGCAGTATGACCGTTGATTGTATTTAGAAGAGTCTCTTTAAATTCAACTTTTATTGAATTAAAGTATTATTTTAAAAAACAGCAATAAATGTAATCGAGTTCAGTGGTTTACACATCTGTCTTGTAAAGATGGTTCAAACTCAGCCGTGACTATGAATATAAAGGGGACAAGCAGTACCTCTTACTACACTCCCTGCATGCTCCCGTTTTCTCTGCATGTCTCAATTATTGACATTTCCCTCATATGCTTCTAATGTGGACATGCACTTACGAAACCAGCAGAGACAGAGAGATCCAGCCCACCAGCAGCCTCCTGAGGTGTGAACGCTTGAGGTATGCCAAGAAGGCAGCCACTTCCCTAGTTTGGCCTGGCTTCATCCTCCTTTTCCAGTGCCGGGTATAGTGAGTCACCCAGACCCTGATGGCGTTCCCCGCTGACCTCGCCATCTTTCTCTACCATAGGACAGATGGGCCGTTCTGTCTATGTTTAGATGTCCTTACTACTCTGCCAAGACCTTGTAGTGGAAGTTTTAAATGCTGCTGTGGTTGAAAGTCATCACTATTGTTTAAAGATTTCAGAAGCTTTTTGCTGTGAAAAGGAGTTCTGTGTCCTGGGACACAAGTTGTCGTAAAGGCTGCAAATGACCTCATTCATTAAATGTAGTATATAAATACTGAACAAACCTGAAAGGAACATGGAGCTGATCATGGGAGAATGAAAAAATCGCGGATCAGATCAGTCCTCTTGAAGTCTCAATATTTAACACAAATTTTGTCTGCCACCAGGCGTAATCTGCCGCAAAACTGTGACGAGTTGCTTTATGGCACAAGGAAGTGCATCACTAAATCAGGAAGAGATGTCCATACTTGGAGTATATTCGTTGATCAATATATACTTAGCAATATGCAGTGACCACGAGCATTCTGCATGAGTTCTTTGTGATGGTTAGGTAAAATTATTACATCATGTTTGGGTCGCCAAAACCACCTCTTATAAGAATCTACCTAAGACTGCTGTAAATTGGAACTCTCTACAGTATGTAGACTTTTTTTTCCTTGATTTAAAGATTGTATTCATCCTGTTTATATCTGAAAATTTTAATACATTCATAAAGCATATGGCTTCACTGGCTGAGAGAGGTACCTGCTTGTTAACCTTTACCATGTTACTGAATTTGTGCTAATTCAGTATTTCAGCAAAACACATGAAGGCCACTCTGTTTTTAATCTAAGAAAATAAAAATTAATGAGGTGACTGCTGCTAAAACAAAACAACAAGTGTGTTTTGATGGAATTTGATTAAAAAAAAAATTTATATATAATATATTGATTTAAAACAAGGAAGGTTATTTTTAATTTTCCTTTAATCAGTATGAAATTATCATGAAAATAGTTAGCAATTCATGTCTGTTTGGAAACATTCAAAGGTTAATAATGATACATCTAAATATTTAAATTGAATTGTATTTGTGAATGTGTATGTAACTCAGTGGATAAAGGTTTCAAAATGTTAGAATCACTCAAGGGAATTCAATTGGTGAAGTTTGTGGTTGACATATGCAGGGATTGCCATCTGCTGTTCAATTCATGTATTGACACAAGCTGTGCTTTAGCAACAGCAGGGCTCCATGCACAGCTAGTGTACTACTTCATAACCAAACCTGTGATTATCATCAAGCTCATGTCACAACTTGACTTATTTAAATAGGAATATATTTAAAGTACATGTCCTTTCTTGAAACTGAGAAAACTATATATATATATATATATATATACTATATATAACTATATATATATATTTATTATATTAGCATCACGGTGGCTCAGTGGGTAGCACTGTTGCCTCACAACAAGAAGGTCCTGGGTTCATTCCCCACCTGACACCCCAAGGGTCTTTCTGTGTGGAGTTTGTTTGTTCTCCCTGTGTTTGCGTACTCCGGTTTCCTCCCACAGTCCAAAAACATGCAGGTTAATTGGTGACTCTAAATTGACCTTAGATGTGAGTGTGAGTTGTTGTCTATCCCTATGTGTTGGCGCTGTGATAGACTGCCCCCCCCCCCCCCCACCCCCCACCCCCCCCCCCCCCCCCCCACCCCCTGCGACCATGGATAGGATAAGCGGTATAGCTAGTGGATGGATGGAATATATATTATTATAATAATATATATAACCACTGAGCCACCATGCTGCCACAAGTTTCTTGTTGACATCCAAGTGACCCCCTTTCAGGGTTAAAAATGAAACTTTTATGACATCTTTCTTCGACTCATTAAGACGTCCCTGTTGCACTCTATACCAACTTTACTTGTTTAATTGTAAATGAGGTCTGAGTCCCATCCTATCTTCACTCACTATCAGCTTATTGAATACCATGTTTTTGTCATCAAACCTTCATCAGGTTGGCTATTCCAAGGTTGGATGACCAAAACACAGTATAAAATAAAACTGATTCTAGTGAAGGCAGTGTGCAGGACCATTTATTGTAAATAAAACACATGTATACCACATGCACCTGTCCAAGAAATACAGGTGTTCCAAGAGTGTTTAGTAGGCTTATTTACAATTGTAAATGCACGACATCTTGTCCAATAAAGATGAAACATTGTTTGAAATGACAAGAGAATATTTTTTAACTAGGTTTTCAGCTAAATTTAACAATTAAAACATTTTTATAATTCAAATAAGGTTACCTGACAACTGACTTGTACACTTCACTAAAAAACAATGCTGATTTATTTAGCACAATCTCACACATGTAGTTTTGGAGATGCACTTTAACTCTCAGAATTGTCAGACTAAATGAATGAGTGAGGGCATAAAATATGGACATGAAAAAAAGCAATCCCTATTGCAATCCCTGTTACTTTTTCATCATTACAACACAAATTGGTCAAACTCATTAAATATCAATAACTGTAAGACTAACTGAATGTGTGCAAAATGTTTTCGAGACCTATTGTCTTATGTTGTCTTACATTCAGATAATGATCGTGTTGTACGTCCACAGACGTTCAAAAGGGGTCCCAGTCAGACGTTCAAACATTGAACCTGTTTTAAATGTCCATAGACGTCCAAGAGGGTCCCCAATCAGATGATCAAACATTGAACCTGTTTTACACGTCCATAGATGTCAAAATGGGGTCATAGTTAGACATTCAGATATTAAACTCGTCCATAGATGAGCAAGAGGGGTCTTGGTTAGATGTTTAAATTTTTAAACCCAATTGCACGTCCACCAGACGTACAAAAGTGTGTCTGAACTAACGGACGTTATTTAGACGTGATCTGAACGTCTCCCTGACGTTGCATGTTTGCTGGGATACTTTTCTTAACTACTTATACTTCCTTATACTTGTTTTCCTGTTTCATGTAAGAGGTTGGATGCCTGTGAATAAGTACTCATGGTTAATTAGAGATGGTGTCGTTTTAAAGGTTTTACGTGGCACCGCAAATACCTTATGAGTATATGTGCCTCTGGAAGGGTTAGACGTGGAAATTTGAAATGGCCTGTACTTTAGTTCTCATCTCGGGATGGAAGGTGCCTCGATTGTTTCTGTCTTTAGCCATCTATAATATATAAGGTGATGATAAGCAATACGGTGGCTTAGTGGTTAGCATTGATGCGAGCATGACATTTAACCACCCTCCTGAACTTGCTACAACTGAACGTGCAGGCTCTTTTTTTTACCGTTATCTAACCAGGTAAGTCCAACTGAGAACAAATTCTCTTTTGCAGTGGCGACCAGGCCCCGTAGGGGAAAATTTATCAACTCCAGTTCTACGCCACTGCAAAAGAGAATTAGTTCTCAGTTGGACTTACCTGGTTAAATAACAGTTAAATGTCATGCTCGTATTAACGTATAAGGCTATAATTAGCACACTTTACATTCGGAACACCAGTGTTGTTCTCTTGTGAAATATTATTTTGTGCCAGCTATCGCTCAGTGTTTTTTCCTCTCAAAAATGGATTTTTATCCCCCCACTCCCCCACATCCCCCACCTCACACTTCTGTCCCGCCTCAGCCCAGTCCATTATGTTACCATTGCACAGTCATCAGTTCTGAAATGCACTCTGCTTCTTCTCTTAACTCTTGTGGGTTTTTTTCTTGCACTCTCAAGCACGGGCAAACCACCACTGATTAATGTGCACAAGGTTATCTACTGACTGCTTTACTTGAATATCAACAATACAGTAATCCTTACCTTTCCACATGAATCCTTTTTAAATGAATAACATAAAGTTCTTACTCTGTTTGTGCCACACTGTTCTCATTGCAGCATGAGGTTGGCCGGTGGGTTAAATAATTTCCAAATATTGCCTTATCTGCATGAGCAGGCCAGTCTGAGGGGTATTCTCAGGGTGGGCTTGTTGTACTGACTGGCTCTGCCTGGGTGAGCTGATAGACACAGGCAGCCCCCGACCATGTAGGACCGGCTCCTTCACTCTAAGTGCTGTCCATATTGTAGCCATCAGCGGATGTGGATCAATGCTTGGTTTAAGGCTTTACATCCTTGAAAAGACTGGGCAAACACATCAGGTCGTCAATCAAAGACTATTAGTGAATCAAAAAAAATAGAAAAGCATCAGTGTCTTTAGGTTCTTTACCCTCCCACCTCTTTTTTATGCTCTCCCTACCTCTCTCTCTCTCTCTCTCTCTCTCTCTCTCTCTCTCTCTCTCTCTCTCTCTCTCTCTCTCTCTCTCTCTCTCTCTCTCTCTCTCTCTCTCTCTCTCTTCCCCTTTGCTTACAATGCTTACATCTTGTTCTCTCAGAGGACATTAAATGGTGCAACAGCTACAACACCTTATTAGATCCGTCTATTGGACAGCAAAACAAACCACGTTTCTTGGAGTATTTATGGATAACATGGAGAGATTAAGAATCAAGGTTATTATTCACTTTATATGTATTAGCATAGCGAGGAAATTACTTTAAATTAGGTTCTGCTGTAGGTGCAAGTTCTGTTGAGAATACCATCAACACCTAAGTATTTATTGCAAAGAACATGGTAGAGAATGTGAAATGCAATATTCTATTTAGGTACACAAAGTAGAGTTTTGGAAGAGTTTGCCAAATGCCAGACAACCATTGCAATGGATGGCATGGAGGTCATTGGCATTGCTGTAGTCATTGGACTGTTCTTTGTAGTTCTCAAACAATTTGGCATCTGCGACACTCTGTCCTTAGAAGGTAAGGCACAATGACCCTCTTTATCAATGTTTTAAAGTTATTTTTAAAAGAAGGGTAAAACCACTTGCTTGCCACTCGGTTCTATGGTTCGGGTTGTCTGTGTTGCTGCTAAAACAAATAATGTCTGCTTATATATTTTTTATGTCTGAGGTAAGATTGTAAAGGATTTTAAAACAAAAATGTTGACTGTCTTGGCATGTCTTTTTTTCTCTTTCACTTTTTCACCTAATCTCTTTCTATGGTCATGTCAAGATGGTGAGTATGGCTACTAGACATACATTGTAAGTCTTTTAATTTGGTTCAAGACACATCTTTCAATCTGTCCTCTTTCGAGTTTGTTTTGTTTTGTGTGCAATGTATCTGTTTTCATTAACCAAATTCCCTATATTCCATCCCCAACTGCACTTTTTGGAATCCATCCTCTGTTATTCTTTATATGCACAGTGGCTTGCTTTAAAATCAACTTTGCTATTTGTTTTCCAAGCTAACGTCTGTCTATCTTTTAGACTACCTAAATCTCGAAACTCCTCTTTAGCGCAATAGTTTGTTGCAGTTCTCAAAGCAATGTTGCAGTGCTCTAACCCTTCCCCACAAGCTCTCAGCTCCCATTTGCCTTCCTTAACGCCTTGACATCGTGTTTCTCCCTGTTCTCCCTCATTAGTTTGCCCTTCCATTCACTTTAAGCTATTCTTTTATCCCTACCTTTCTCTTTCATTGTTGTCCTGTATTTGCCATGCTCTTCCTACTCCCCATGCCGCTTCCCACACTCTGTCTCTCCTACTCAGATGATGCTGACAGTGACCTGGAGCTGTCGATGGTGCGTCATCAACCGGAGGGCCTGGAGCAGCTACAGGCCCAGACCCAGTTTACAAGGAAGGAGCTGCAATCGCTCTACCGGGGCTTCAAAAACGTACGCCTGGGAGAAGTGAGCTGACTCACTGTTGAGGGATGGGCTGGTGGGATGTCGCAACTGCAACAGCAATACATTTGAAGTTCCAAAACAACTGATGTATCTTTAGGCATTTCAACTTGTTGTAAAAACATGCTTTTTTACGTGCATTTACATATAACACTGGGTGGAGATAATTTTCTCAGATTATCCTGCTCTCCATTTATTCTAATTTAGTTTCTAGTAAAGTTGTCATTTCCTTCAACCCTAACAGGAGTGTCCAAGTGGGCTGGTAGATGAAGAGACATTCAAGTCTATTTACTCACAGTTCTTTCCTCAAGGGGGTAAGTGTCAGTCACAGTGTTGTTGTTGGTGGGGGAGGTGTGCAGGTGCAGACATTATATTCTCCTTTGTCTTAAACAGTTAATCCTTGCATCATTGTATACGGACCCGTTCACTCATTGTACAACCCCAATAACCAAAAAGTTGGGACGTTAAGTGAAACACAAATTAAAACAGAAAGAACATTAATTTCAAATCTGATGAATTCAACACACTCCAAAAAAGTTCAGACAGCATAGAATTTATCACTGTGTAACATCACCATTTCTTTAAAGGGGACCTATTGTGCTTTTTGGGTTTTTCCCTTTCCTTTAGTATGTTATATAGCTTTTTGTGCATGTAAAAGATCTGAAAAGTTACAAAGCCCATAGTCCACGCCAAAGGGAGCTACTCTCTCTCACAGAAAACACTGATCCTGAACTGCCTGAAATGCCTCGTTTGTAGTTCGCCGTTTTCTTCCGTAATTTATCTACGTCACTAAGTCACACATTGAATAATGTTTGGCACGCCCTCAACCAGAGCCAGTCAGACCAGTGGCCAGGTGGTTTCGCCATGTCGAGGAAACGCTGTTTTCGTCAGCGCAAAGGCAAATTCCCTTTGTTTGGCCAGCTGACCAATCAGAGCAGACTGGGCTCGTCGGGAGGTGGGGCCTTAAAGAGACAGGAGCTAAAACGGAGCGTTTCAGACAGAGGGTGAATAGAGGTGCTGCAGATCCAAGCAGTTTGGAAAAAATAAATTGTTTATTGAACATTAAAACGCGTAAACCTATTCTAGTAGAAATCTAAATAAAGGTATGAACCTGACAATTTGCATAATAGGGCGCCTTTAATACTCATTACACTTTTGGGCACTGAAGACACAAGTTGGTCAAGTTTAGACCGCTAAATGATTCCCCATTCATCCATTAGGTAGGTCTTCAGTTGCGCAGTCATACCTGGTCTTTGTTGCCGTATTCACGCTTCATAATGCGTCACACATTCTCAATCAGAGAATGAACAATTATATTTATGTTCGCTGTAGAGGGTGAAATTACAGTTTTCCTTTGATCATTCGCTGACTCATCTGTTGGCGTTTTGGCTAGCCTCTATCCATCCTTGACTTTGAAGGACTTGGCCTTCTTTGGAGGGTCCTTATATGCTAGACTAATTGCGTCACCTGTTTAACATCACCTGTCTTACGTCACCTTGTTATTTGAACTTGTCATCGTTATTATTCCTAAATTGAACCGGTTCCAACTTCTTTAATACGTGTTGCATGCGTCAATTTCTGAATAAACGTGAATCTTCCAATAATCATTAAGTTGATTAGGTGACACATTAAATACTGTGTCTTTATACTGTTTTTGTTTGAATACAAATCAAAATCCATTTACAAATGACTGCTTTCTGTTTAAATGTGCATTATATTTACCGCCCCAGTTTTAGTGAAATTGGAGTTGTAATAACATATATTGGTATCCATTTGTAGCTTCTTAGAATGTTCACCTGGTTTTAAAACGTCCCCATTCATATCATTGTTGTGTTGTTTCCTTTCTTAGACGCTACTACATATGCACATTTCTTGTTCAATGCTTTTGACATTGACAGAAATGGCTCTATACGTTTTGAGGTAAGCAAAGCACATATTTCTTGTCCTTTTACTTCTCTCAATTCCACCACCCAGGGCAACAGACAGATTAAAACTGTAAATGCTGAATATTGTCAAATTATTTTTACTTTTTTACTTCACTATTATTACTGTTAGCTGGCTTGCTAACATTTAGACATGTCCAGGATCATTAGATTAGTTGGAACAGACAATTACTAAAACCCAAGGTGACTAAGCTAAAGTTTGTATGTATTACTGTATGAGTTAATTCTGGTGTTACATCATGTTTGGTAGGACTTTGTGATTGGACTGTCCGTGCTGCTCAGAGGCTCTGTACCAGAGAAGCTGCGATGGGCCTTTAACCTGTATGATATCAACAAAGATGGCTACATTACAAAAGAGGTGCAGACCAATGCTTCAATTGGGAATACTTTTCGTCATGGAAAGTAAAAGTTTGCCACGTGATTAATGTGTGTGTGTGTGTGTGTGTGTGTGTGTGTGTGTGTGTGTGTGTGTGTGTGTGTGTCTCTCTGTGTGTGTGTTTACAGGAGATGTTGGCCGTAATGACATCTATTTATGACATGATGGGCAGGTGTACTTCTCCCTGTCTACGAGAGGATGCACCCTCTGAGCATGTGGAAAAATTCTTTCAGGTTAGCATTCCACATGCACCCAAATCCTGCATTTTTCTTGTTTGTGTTACAGTGTGAATCAACTGTTGATAAAATTTACTGAGCAACATTTCTATAGCGTGCGCCGCATTGTTCAACTTTGACAACAAATCCATAGGTTTCTGTGTAAAACTGGGTGTTAAAGACTTATTAACTCTCTATATACTTTGTGTATACTGCCCGAAATACCAAATAAATGTATAGTAATATTTTGTACCTTTCAGAAAATGGATCGTAACAGAGATGGAGTAGTGACTATTGAGGAATTCATAGAGACTTGTCAAAAGGTAAAGTACATGCATCACCTGACTAAGAAACAAGGGGACAAGGAATAGAAGTAGACATGTCCTAAACAAGCCACTGCTATATGTTAACATGTAAACTGAAAAAGTGTGGTGGTTATCCAAAAACCTTAGTTATTGCTTTATTACCTCTTTAAAAAGGGACTAAGCTTATCTCTAGTGTACCCTTACAGGAGTCATCCCATACTGTACAAAAATACCAATCCTTTGTTTCGTTCTCCTATGTTTCAACAGGATGAAAATATAATGACCTCTATGCAGCTCTTTGAAAACGTCATTTAGACCTCTACAATATTGCGGAGGAGTTAGGCATGACTCAGTATTTCTTCCAATAAGAAGTCCATCTGCACTTTACCTTTCGTTTGATTATAACGTCATATTATGAGACTATAGACACTTATGTATCTAAAGGAGTTGGCATGTCACAAAAAGATTCCCAGACTGTCAAAATATAATAATTTCTTTTTGCCATGACGCAGATCTTATTTTTCCACTAGGTTGAAGAGGTTTTTTGGTGACTATAGTGTTTATTTTTCTTCCAGATAATTGACAACATTATGTAGCAAGAAGAACCTGCATGTTTGCCTGGTACTTGTGAGACTTTTTTAACACGTTTATTCAGAAAGAAATGCAATAGAAATGTAGAGGAAAGTGTCACTTTTGTCAACTTTAAATAAAGCTTTGTTTCGTCATCAGGGAACTTGACTCTGGAGTTTCCTTTTAAGCTTGGCTCTGTAACTGAAATGAAACTGAGTACAACCAGTTACACAAATTTTGATAAATTTCGCGGGATTTGTTATCGAAGGTTATCCCTTAGTTTCCTTAGTAGTCCTTTAGTACAAGGAGCAGTTGCCAATATTGTCATATTGTTCATTTTGTACATTCTCAGATTGGTGGATGAAAGAACCCCAACATTAACTTTTGCGCTCAAGAAACCCATTTTAATGCCCTAATTATAGGAGATTGCAAAAAAGTAACAAATGTTATAACCCTCAGACATACTCTTCCATTGAGGTTGTGTTTGCATGTCTGCACTAGTAAAACACTCTGCCAAAACACTACCTTAAATGCAACCTGTAATTCAGTTACAGTCTCTGGCCAAAGTCTTAGCAGGGAAGACAATTAACAGAGTTATTCAACGTTGTTCAAAACCCAAACACACGATGGCCACGGATGGTGACAGGCCTTTATGGGCTAACAGGGCGGAATTTCTCCTTGCATCAGTCGGTTATGCAGTTGGACTGGGAAATGTATGGCGCTTTCCCTATGTCTGCTTCAAAAATGGTGGAGGTAAGACTTACCTCAACTGACAGATTTTTACTAATCGTTTAAATACCTGACTTTAGTAATCTATAAAAAAAATTGCTGGCATTACAATTAAGAAAAGTTGTGTTTTGCAGAGCATACCTAATTTTATAACTAATAACAGACTCTTCATTTAGGAGGATAGAAACCTTTTAGTTGCCCAAATGCTTGTATACAATGAGTCTATTGTGACTGAAGGACTTCATGTCATGACAAGATTTTTTTTTTTGGCTCAGAAGTAATGAAAGTGTGACTGTTTGAAGTATTGTCCCATTAATTCCAACCTAATCTCTACAGGGGCATTTTTTATCCCTTACTTCACCATGATGTGTCTTTGTGCACTGCCTCTGGTGTTTATGGAGTTTGGCTTGGGTCAGTACACAAGACTAGGACCAGTGCAAGCCTTTTTAAAAATCTGTCCTTTAATGAAAGGTGGGTCAAACTTTGTCTTTTGCAACCACAAAACAGATTGGAGGGTTTTAAGAAGTTTATTGTAGTTTGCCTAGTCTGTGCTGCATGCACTATGTCCAAGACCTCGCTGCTCTCCTCTCCCTTTAGATCGTTATTGACCTAATAATCCCAGGTGTTAAAATAAACTAACCTTGCAAGTGCTATTATACAAAGGTTCTGCTGTTCTGCAGTCACTTATGTTCGCTAAACAAGCACATTTGTTTTTGCATTTACAGGGGTGGGCATTTCTACGTTGATTTTGTCGTTTGTCGTCTCCTCCTACAACAACACTGTCATGGCCTGGGCTCTGTATTACCTGTTCAACTCGTTCAGCACCACTTTGCCATGGCAGCTCTGCAACGCCACCTGGAACATTCCCGAGAACTGCTCCACCAATACAGAAAACACCACCCATCTACAGTCTGCCACTCAGCAGTTCTTTGAGTAAGTCCACTCTGCCAGCGTCATTCACCCTCATTGTTCTTGGAATCGGAATAATGGACTTTCGGCATTCTGAGAGAGTCCAACAGGAAAATAATTATTCACGTCGTGATTGTCCTGATGAGTTTGGACTTTGTGTTTAGCCGCAGGCTCCTGGAGATCACTGATGGAATAGAAAAAGTTGGCCATATTAGGTGGGAACTGTTTGGTATCCTCATTTTGGTTTGGATCATGATATATTTCTGCATCTTCAAAGGGGTCAAATCCACTGGAAAGGTTGTACCAAAGCCAATTGTTTCATTTTATTTTATCACACCTACAAAAACATGCTTACACCATAATATGAAAGGCAATTGATAGATTTACCAGCATTACAACCAAAGTTCAAGGCGTTTCCCTACTGTGAAACTGCAAATAATCAGCAGATTCTGCACAATAATCATGGTTTTCTATGATTGTACAGGTGGTGTACGTCACAGCCCTGTGTCCATATGTAATCTTATTGATCCTATTTGTCAACAACGTCAGACTGCCTGGAGCTGGTGATGGCATCATGTTTTATCTGACACCTAGATGGAGCAAGCTTGGCGTTGTCCAAGTGAGTGAATCCTGGAAACCAGTTATTCTGTTCCCAAAACCGCTGTTTGGTAATGCCTGAAATCTAAATGGATAGCCAACGGGTGATGTAAACCTCTAAACCTCCATGCAGTTATATTACAATTACACATGTGAATAGTGATTATGTTTTTTGGTTTGTTTTCTATTCACTTAATATATATTAATTTGTCAGCAACATTTTGGTTTACTAACAATATTACGGCCACAAGTCCCTATTCCAGAATTCCCAATACTAAAAATATGTTATTCTTTCTTTTTGTAATGTATTTCTTGAAAGGTCATATTGAAGAACCTTGGCCCCTTTCTGTTGTTTGACAGGTCTGGATTGATGCCATCACTCAGACCTTCTATTCTATAGGGGTGGGCTTTGGTGTAATGATCTCAATGGCCAGTCATAATCGATTCCACAACAACTTGCTTAGGTAGAGGAAGTTTCTTATTATGTAACAAGAAGTTGTTATAGTGTTGGCTTGTTTAATTGGATTTGTACAATGTCTTTAATTTGCCATTTTCTGTGGTTTTCCAATATTGTTGTTATAGTATTGTAATATATTTTCCTTACAGGGATGCATTGTTTGTTTCCGTAGCCAACTCTGCCACCAGTATTTTTGCTGGTTTTGTCATATTCTCTGGTATTGGGTATATGGCCCATTCCCATGGACTTGAAGTGGAGAAACTCTCTGTTGGAGGTACTGTACTATCATGTACACAGGATGATGCAAATAAGTGTATTTACGTATCTATGCAATCATGTTAGTAAGCAATGCCATATGATACATTTTGTGTCTCTGGGTAGCTGCTGTGTAAATATGTTTTCTGTTCAAGGGCCTGGCCTGGTATTTGTTGTCTATCCAGAGATCTTTTCCACCTTGCCCATTTCACAACTCTGGGCATTCCTCTTCTTTCTCATGATCTTGACCCTTGGTTTGGATAGTCAGGTAAAGTTCTACTATTTTAACTCTTGGACTGAAAAACATATATTTTTATAAGTATAGACAGCTTGATTTATTCCCTACAATGATTATAGGGTTAATGCCAAACAGCCTTCTACATATACTATTAATATTTAACTACACCAAATCTTACAGTGAAGTTGAAAAGTCTCAGTTCAACAAGGTCGCTCAGTTTTAAATTACAATATAGTGTATGTAATATATGTTATACAAAGAGTTTAAATACCAACTGTATGTTTGCATTTGACTATATTTTACTTCAGTTCCAGCTTCCTCTTACAAAGTAACTAATAATAAACAACGCATTAATGTTATAATCCAAAATCCAGACTGAAAACTGTGTGTGATAGAGCTTTTGCAACTAGGGCCCCTAGATTTTGAACAATATTCTTGAAATTATATGGTTAACATATTCCTAAACAGGGAGGGCCCCCTAGACTGCCTCAAAGTATTGTCTTTTTTTTCAGTAAATTGTCAAACTTAAGCTTTATCTGGTATTATATAACTTGCACAACATCCAGATAGATTGAACAAATACATCTTAACTTCTAACTTTAGTGCAGGAAGTCTCTTATGTCTTAATTTTCTTCTGTAAATCTTTAGTTTGGACACATGGAACTCTTAGTCAACAGCATAATGGAATCTTGTGGATCAAAGATTCTCTGTGTGCCAAAGAAAAGGGAGCTGGTTTCCCTTTTACTGTGCCTGTTCATCCTTCTTCTGGGCATTCCCTGCATTACCCAGGTGTTTATGTCTATATACTGTACGTGTGTGTGTGTGTGTGTGTGTGTGTGTCTGAAGCTTTATAATGATGATCACCTTCGTAATGATATGGACAGTGATGATGATGATAATCATAACAACTATTCCTAAATGCGATTAACTTTGTTTTGAAAGGGTGGCGTCTATATTTTCCTGTTGTTTGACTATTCAGTTGGTATGTCAGCGTTGCTTACATCTCTGTCAGACGTTGTTGCCCTCTGCTGGATATTTGGTAAGTGCTCTATCAGCGGAACCAGAAAGGAATCTATTCCTGTCTTTCAGGGCTGTTCTGTAAAAATTTATATAAGTATTCTTTAAGAGAGCTTTATACTTCTTTGGTAAACGTGGCTCTGCCTTGTAATACATATTTATGTTGTTTACAATGTTGAGGAGTTAAAAAACTATCCATAATGGTAAAGAGAACTACAGGAAAACCCCCAAGCATCTACTTTAAGGCCTGCTGGTTGGTTATCTCCCCTCTGTTAATTGTGGTAAGCAGATGCTAATTCTTTTTAGATTTGTTGCCATCACATTGAAGTATCTCATACAACAATAGACAGCATGTTTTCTTGTTCCAATGTGTAGGTGATATTCATTACAAGTATTGTTCAGCACAACCCACTGCACTACGGTCAGACTTATCGATATCCATCTTGGGCAGACACTGTTATCTGGCTCCTTACAATGCTAACTATTGTGTGGATCCCGCTTGGTGCCATTCATGAGCTTCTCAGACAAAAAGGCTCATACTGGATGGTAAGAGAAACAACATGTGTGTATTTTTTAATACAACCAATACTGTGTAATAGTCTGCTACTGATTGACACAGCTTTTTTCATATATAGAAATGGAAGGCATCAGTCACTCCTAAAATGACTGTGGAGGAAGCCCCTCACATGCTTGTGGAAAGAGATAAAGTAATACAACGTCAAGGATCAATGCTGCACAGTTTGTCAGAGATCCACCCCCTTCATGAAGTAACATGACGGTTGATGGCTCATCGTTTGTGCTCAGACAACTTGATACCTACTTAAAGCTGTACATTAAAACTGACATTTAATGGTAAAATGGTTTTATGTGCTCTTTGTTTCCTTCATGTTATGATTTGGTCAATAAAGATCTGTAAAACTCAAGTTTTCTCTAAGAATATTTCCAATCCCGACTACAACTAACGGCTTTGCAATTTTAACTTAAAGTTAGAATTTTCATATTGTTACATAGATTGCTGTCTGGGGTGTTAACCACTTTGTGTAGAAAATGCACCATTGGTAGATGTTTCACCCTCCTTAACCTAATCTCATGCTGCATCAGATTTGGTCACAGAGATTTTGCTTGGGATTTATTTTCCAGGAGGACAGGCTTCACATCCACAAGTCACAGCTTGAAGTTCTGTAGCTTGTAAATAGTAAGGTGTCGACCATTATAGTCAGGCCTGATTCTAATGAGCTTGTTAAACTCTTATTTTCTTATCTAACTGGTATTTGCCCTAGAAAGTCTTGATGAGCTAGACCTGTGTGAGACCAGTGAGGGAATAGAGAGCTTGGGCCACACTTGGTGGGATCTGTTGGCTGTCCTCCTTTTGGTTCGGATCAGGAGATATTTCTGCTTCTTCAAACAAGCCAAATCTAAGATTGCACCATACCACAAGGCCATGACTTCACAGTTTTAAACAGGAGTTACACGTAGAAGCATCCCTTGTAAGTAATGCAAATGTGTGTATTATTATTTACATTGCAATATTAAAACAAAAGTTGTTGCATGCCTTTATCACTGCTTTCTGTGAAGCCTTTCATTAAGAATTTTTGTTTATTTTTCACGAAGTAAATTTGAGTGCTTTCCTCCATTGGGTTAGATCGATGCAGCCTCTCAAATCCTCTACTTTATTGAAATGTACGCAGCATGGTTGGCATGGCCATACACAACTAATGGACAGCCACAACTATTATCCTAAGGCTCAGTCCGAGTCATCCTATTGATAAAAGTGGAGAATATACATATTGATTGTGGAGCACTATATTGTATGCAGTATGAATAGACATTGTAGCAAGTATTCTATCTTGCTATCCAAGAAGATGATTGTCTCTTTTTCCAATATCTGCTCCAATTATTTTTGCACAGATTTTTCTGACAATGAATACAAGGCACATTTGATTACTCATGAAGTAGAGAATCTGACCGTTATTAGAATACCTGATTCATCAACCAAGAATGTTGTATACCTTCTGTTAGAATTTATTTAGAATGACATTTCATGTATTCTTATTTTTATAACTTTTTATAACGTTATGCAACCAATGGTGTAATGTGTTCATACATTTTGGGGGCTATAAACAGGATAAGTACTGTAAAGATAATTTTTTGCATTTGAATCATAAAATATTGCAAAAATGTCTTCAAACATAATGTATAGAATGAGGTATACATCTTTATTTGAGCACTGAAGATAAGATGAATAAATATAATATCTGTTACAATTTAAATTGATTCATGTATTTTTACAAATAATTACAAGATGCCTGCAGATGGTGAACTCGACTCAATGTGGTAGACATCTTAAGAAGAGGGTCTAGATTTTCTATAGAGGGTTAACAAAACCTTTAAAACCCACTGTTCTATGATGATTGACATGGCTATAATCTGTACACCCAGTTATCCTGTTTGTACATACTGTATGTAATGCGTATACCTACATGCATGCTACTGGGTTAATATTTGTAATGAATTAACGAAGCATTCTACTGATTGCACTGATAATAGCATTACACTGTAACAGCATAACTATATATTTTTTTTTCTCTTTTTCTCTTACAACAGCAACTACTAGGAGGAGAGCTGTGATCACAATTCAATATTATATATTGAAAAAAACAAATATATTGAAGATGGTATCCAACTCCTAAAAAAATTGGTGTTGCATTATAAGGCAACATATTAACCATCGAAGACATGGAATAGAGTTTGAATGGACACTAAGCATCACTTTTGTGTCTAATGCATTTTGTGAATGCCAAAAGAATACCATAGTATCAATCGAAAACTGCATAGTCAGATTGCAATAAAGGCCTTGCATTTAGCAATAACGAATAGTGTGAGAGGCACTCTCAAACTGGAACACAATCATCAGCATAAATCATTCAACTACTACTTGGTATAGAGCCAATAGCCAATAGGGCAGATTGGTCTGGGAGGAGCTACGGTGCCTCTAATAGTGTATTGTTGGGATGTTGTTGGGATCATTGAGCTGAATGACAGTTTGGGTAAGGTAGCCATTAGTGACACTTCTTATTGTCCTATGTGCGCCGAAAACCATATATTGCCCTCAAGAAAGGTTCCTTCTTGGTGACTGCCCACTAAGGTAATATAAAAAAAACAATTTGGATTTTCTTTTTGTAAAGGTAAATCATTTGTAAAGAATATTATGTTCATGGCTATAAAGGAAATGTGTGACACAAATGACTGTCCCTGACAATCATGGTAATACATCTAATATGAATTTTTCACATCAACTTTTTTTTAAATATGCCACAATTGTACACATAATGCATTTTAGGATATTCAATTGTGCAACTACAATAGTACATACAATTGTATAAAAGCCTTAGAATGTAATAGTTGTAAATTGTGGTCAGCAGAGAACAAACAATAAGGTGCTCCAAAGTTAGAGCAGTGCCGATGTGAATAGTGTTTCACTGTTGCATTCAATAAAAAGATGGAGAAGGATCCCTGTCACTTGTTTTGGTTAGGTGGTCTGAATAGAGCTCGTCAGCTTAGTGGACTGATGCTACAGTAGTTCAGTGCATGTTCTAGATTTACTTTGTGTTCTTTGTTGAGCAGCATGTGAATGGTTTGGAAGTGCATTGGGGCATGGAAATGTTCTATGTCGGACTAAATGGCACAGATTAGAATTAATTTACTCTGTGGTTACGGTAATTCAACATCACACATCCTTCGGAACAATAAGCCCTATTATTTATTTATATATTATTTATTATTTAGTAATAATTTTGTTGTGTCTTACAAATTATAATGGATAAAAAAATATTTTCTAATGAATAACTAGATTTTGTTGTTTGAAGGGATATCCCGTCATGATTGGCCAGAAGAAGATTTTTATCCTGTGGGCATGGATGTTGCTGGTGGCAGCAATGTGCCCAGGTGTGCAGTCCAAGCGTGGAGGTGGATTAGGGAAAATAAAGGGAATGGGACTGGGTGGCAAAGATACCACCTCCCAGGGCCGAGGTTCCTCCAAGCAAGGCCTGAAGCTGGCTGGGGCAGCGGCAGCTGGAGCACTGGGTGGTGCTGCCATTGGATACGGCCTGGGGTCCCTGGGTCGGCCAAAGCAGGGTTATGGGCGCACCAGCGTTAACGTTCGAGACTCCTCTCAAGAAGGTAAAGGACTCTACTACACAGAGGACCAGCGGGTTTACAAACAGTCAGACTTGCGCCTCTACAAAAGTTCTGCTGCCCCAGTGTCCATGAGCAATGTGGTCCTCACACTTGGATTATTGTTTCCTCTTTTTGTAGGGGCCTGGTTGAGGGGCATTTGAGAATACCCTGCTCCCTTTTGAAACACTTTTGTTGACTGGCCATTAGATTTACTGATTTTGAAATTAAAGTAAATTTGAATTAAATATCGTTCTTTTTTTTTGTGTGTGTCTCATGAGATAATAATAACAAAAACGTTTAAAAAAGCAACATCAACTATTTATGATATTGATGTACCAGTTATTTATTCATCTATTAATCTTTTATTTACCCACACATAAAGGAATAATCCTAAATAGGGTTTATAAAATGAAAAATGTCATCCATCCAAGGAGTAGCTATTCTTTTTTGGTTTGATTTACTGTAAGAGGCGTTTATTCTTTGTTCTAGTGACCAATGTCCCGTGAGGCTATTAGATTCCTGGCAGAAGACATGTTTGAAAACTTGAATGACCATGGGAACTGCTTTACATGTTTACCATCTGGCAACCAATAAAGAATAGAATGATGAATGTTTCCCTAAAAAAAAAGAAAAAATCATCAATTTGGTAACAATTAAACGACTGACATAATTTTGCCATTTTGTTTATTCAGTGCCCGAGTTACAATAAAATGCACAAATGCAACAATGTCTGCATGCTTGACTACGGAGAACAATGACAAGAACCCTCTTAAAATACCTAGTCTTTAAGATAAATAATAGCAATTTACTATTGATAAATTCTTTAGTCTAGTTAAGCTAGTGAGGCTTTCAAGTAGGACCAAAAAACGCAAATTCAATGAATGAGTAAACACTTTCCAGAGCAGTTAGCGCCTAAAGATAGTAATATAAAGACACACTATATGGTGGTATGAAGCCTAAAGATAGTAATATAAAGACACACTATATGGTGGTATGAAGCCTAAAGCTTAGTACAGAAAAAAGTTGAATAACAAATAAAGGACATTTTTAATACAGATCCATTCATGTGCATAAACTAAAATAAGTAAACAGAAATATTCAGTGCAAACAAACAGTGACTGCTGGCTAACAGTATTTGTGGCAAGCTTGGCTAGTGCGATTTACCATTCTACTAACCTAAAAAAACTCATTATTGGATGTACAATCATTAGATTGACATAGATCACTTCATCTGACTACACTGTAAAAAATGTCAGTAAAACACTGTAAATAGATAAGCAATGAAGCAGTGTTTAATTTACAGTACTATGTTGCAAAACACTGAACCAAATACAACTGTTTAATTTGAAGTAAAAAATATGTCAAAAGTATCATATTCTGTTGTATAATTTACAGATAGCTGTATTTTAAACACAGAAACACTGTAATACAAAAAGCAATACAACACTGTTAAAATTACAAAATGCCTGTGTTAAAATAATGTTTTATGTCAGTTAGATTTAGTTTTAAACTGAAAGAAACCGTATTATGTTTAATAAATTCATATGTTATTCCTTTCAGATAGGGATGTGTATAAATACAGTGAAAGTATGTTAATATGAAGGTTTAAAAATAAGCTGGTGTTGTGTCTTGCTTTACATGAAGTATTTTTTATAGCTTCCCTGATAAAATAACTAATTATGAGTGTGGCCTATAGCTAATGGATTTGTAAACATTTGAGTGTAATATTAAAATGTTCCTTAAAACCTACACTTTCTTTCCTATTTGTTCCCTGTAGAAGTGTTCAATCTATGGTGAGATATACTCGACAATTTTACAGTTTATATTTGAGATTGATATTAGCCAGGACTTGTAGGAAGTAATTTCATACATTTATATTGTAATCATTACCTTTTACAGAAATTTAAATGGCAGTATTAAATTGCTTTTCACTGTAGCCTTCCCAGCATTGCACCAGGGGGCTACGTTTGCCATAGAATTTGCTGTATTACTATTCTTCATTACATATATTTTTGCCCAGTCTTTTGGGTTGTTTTGATAATTATTATCGCTGCTTAATTTAGTTAATAATGCAAGTTGGCTGACATTAGGGTCACCTTGAGTGAGAATGTCTGTTCCCGTATACTTACCCCATGCGGTTCATTGATCCCATCGGCCGATAATTGTTACGCATGGGAAATGGTCTCTAGCATGAACAGGGCAATTGTCTACTGCCTTGATGACTGTCGCTGTAATGTTTGCGCGAGAGCCGTTACCTGACTCTTCTATATACCTCGGAAGACCTCATTGTCAATAACAAACGTTAAACAAAAGCAAATAAGGTGGTTGAATTTACCAGTTTGAATGTAATTCCTACGGCTTTAAACAGTAAAATGTGCAGGTTGTTCTGTAAAGTTGTTCACAGTTTTAATGTATTTTGTACAGATTAATTCTGTTATTCTGCCAGTTTTTTACTGTACATTTTAGCTTCTTTTTTTTTACAGTGAAGGGCTAAATCTGAACATATCTTATTTCACAAAAACGTTGAACTATCCCTTTAAGGGAATACTTGTAACAAAAAAAAGTTGTATAGGTCTACTAGATTTCGGCTTCAGTATACAGTATGTACTCATTGACTATGTGGTATATAGTTCATACTTAAACTATATACCATATAGTCAATGAGTATACCATATAGTCAATTTCCGAACATAGCCTAAGCCAAAGTTGGTGCACTCCTGTCTCACCACGTGTATACATTTTACTAAACTGATCTGGAATCATCAACAATCACTGATTGTTTCCATCAAAAGGTTATTTTATAGGCTACAAAGTAGGCAGGAAGTTATTAATTCCCCTACAACCCAGACTCTATGGGAAGTCATAGTTGCCAATGCAAATCCTTGTAAATCCAATCCCTTAAAACAAAAGAAAGCTGTGGACTTTAATGAGATATGTATGGGTAGCTATATATTGTTCGCCCCCTAGCTGCATGGCCAAGAATCAACTGCGCTCATGCGTGAAGTTACAAATTGGAGGTGCAGTATGGTCAACCGTGCGTTTGACAGAACTGTTCCCAAGTTTTTGGGACGAAAAACGACACATACATCTGCGTTCGCGTCGTGCGCCTTGCGTTTACGTAGAGTATTTGTTTTGGCCTTAACATGATGCACACCTTTTCCATTTTTAATAATGCATTTGTTATATAATATTGTATTTAACTGAAAATAGTATTTTAATGTCAATAGCTTCGAGGTCATTTGACCAAGAGACTCCAAAGCAATACAAATATATTATGTGATATAGTGACCCGGCACACCTCATCACCACTATTATTTTTAGAGACATTTAATTTTGTAATCTATTATACAATACTACATACATTACATGTAGACATTTAAGTTAGGTTTAATACTGCAAATCATTAAACACATACAAACTTACAAAATAATAAGAGGTTAACTGCTTTTCACTCTAAACCAAATAACATTAACCAAACACTGTATGCCATAGTCTGCCTAATGCTTGATTGTTTATCATTTAGCAGCAGTGTAATATTTTGGGGACACTATTCTACTAATTAATTTGATGACTTCAAAATACTATGGCTATGTACACTGTTGTTTAAGTTGCCACATACTCAACTATGCTTGTCTCTTAGCTTGGAATTTCTTTCTAAATTCAGTTTGAAGAGCTTTGGGAATTCATAGAAGTAATATCTAACTAGAATATTCAGTATGACATAGCATAACTGAGGCTTTTTGAATGGCTATGTCAATGTGGATATTTTGTCAAACCTATCATCTAGTTAGATAAGTTCCACCTTACAGGTTTGGCCTATAAATCCCTTTTAAACAAAGATAAAGTATTGTAGGTAAATATACTATACTGCTAGTCTCTCAATGCAACATAAGGGTGCTACTGAGGACCATGAAGAGGGTAGTGAACAGCTGCATGAGCCCATGACCAAGAGGGCTACTTCGCCCAGATGGCAGGTCACTGCGGCGCTGAGCAGTCTGTTTCGTAAGGAAACTTTCTGAATATTTCATGTAAAGCTCCACACAGCGCCGGGCCTTCAGCTGCTGCACAAGGGCAGGGTAGCCAATCTCCTCGATGCCCACTGTGCCATCATCATCCTCCTGCCCAACTCTACCTGGGCCACTAGAGGCAGGTGTCAAAGGCTTAGAAGACATGGTTTGGCTGTTATCGCCGACACTCTGTTGAGGGCTGTTCCCCGGTGCAATCTGCTGGTTGTTAGGCAGCACCTGTGAGTCCACATCCTGTTCTTTGAGAAGATCGGTTCTATTCATACACTCATCCATGTAGGCGTCGTAGACCTTAGCCCGTGGAGGAGGTTGGAAGGCATAATCGCGGCCATAGTCTTTGCTATCGGTAGACTGCGAGCCATAGCGCTGGTACATGTAATTATTGTAGTACTGCTCCTCCTGCGGGTTGCGAAAGTTAAAGTGTGGCCGAGGAAAGCGCCCTAGCCCATAACCCAGAGCCATGCCCGCCACAGCCCCAACCCCTGCAGCCATCATTGCCTTCTTGGCAAAGCCCTTCGAGTTAGAAGAGGGGTTGTATCCCATACCCTGAACAGAGCGTGAAAAGGGAGAGCCTTGCATACCATATCCACCTCCACCCTGTCCATATCCTCCACCGTAGCGTGGACTGAGGATTTTATTGTTTGGATTCCAGTTGGGGTATCCTCCTCCCATTCCTCCATACCCTCCCCCTGGATATCCACCTTGCTGTCCCCAGCCCTGTCCAGTATTACCTCCCCTAACTGGGTAACCCCCAGCCGCTGGGTAACCCCCAGCCGCTGGGTACTGATTCGGGTAGCCTCCTCTGCCTGGGTATTGGTTTGGATAACCACCGGCAGCAGGGTAACCCCCCGCAGCTGGGTTTCCACCTGCAGGGTACTGATTTGGATAGCCTCCTCTGCCTGGGTTCTGATTAGGGTAGCCACCTGCAGCTGGGTAGCCGCCCGCAGGGTTCTGGTTCGGGTATCCCCCTGGGTTGGTGCCCCTACCTGGATACTGGTTAGGAGCCCCACCTGCTGCTGGGTAGCCACCTGCGGCAGGATATCCTCCTGCAGGGTTCTGGTTCGGGTATCCCCCTGGGTTGGTGCCCCTACCTGGATACTGGTTAGGAGCCCCACCTGCTGCTGGGTAGCCACCTGCAGCTGGGTAGCCACCTGCTGCAGGATATCCTCCTGCTGGGTTCTGGTTCGGGTATCCCCCTGGGTTGGTGCCCCTACCTGGATACTGGTTAGGAGCCCCACCTGCTGCTGGGTAGCCACCTGCGGCAGGATATCCTCCTGCTGGTGGGTTTTGGTTAGGATAGCCACCAGGGTTGGTTCCCCCTCTCCCTGGGTAAGTTCCACCTGCTGGATAGGGATTTGGGTTCCTGTTGGTGGTCTTTGATGGATTCTGTGACGAGGTGCTACTTTTACTGCTGGTGGAAGATTTCTTCCCACTGCTACTACTTTTTTTGGCCCACGTAGAATTGGTATTCAGTAGAGCAATTATAAAGAGAGACAGGAGAGTCAACTCACACAACCTCCCCATCATGACACTGCAAAAGAGGGAAATGTTTTAATACAACAATATCAATTTGGTAAGTTACCTCTAGAATACCTTGTATGATATTGCTGTTCTTTGACAGACAGACAGACAGACAGACAGACAGACAGACAGACAGACAGACAGACAGACAGACAAATTATAATGGAATTGTGAAATTATGAAAAGTATGTCTTCTTGCTTATAGCAACCAGACCAAATAGGTTGTGAGTTTATTTTCACTTGTTGCCTTTTGTACTACAAAATGTATACAGTGTAAACTTGACTAATAGTAATGTTTTTTGGTTTTGTTTTTACAGCATAAGAGTAGGCCTATTGGTATGAAAATGTATATGCTGGAAGTTTTTTTTTTAAATATATCATAATTATATATAGAAGGCAACTGGTGCTTTGACCGTTAGCATTGTTTGGCATCTATCTATCAGAAGATTTTGCACAACAATCGGCCCTGACTGAATTGGGCGTCATCTCTGGTACTCCCTCCGCAAATGGCCCTCTATCATAAAATGTGAATTAGTTGGAATTATTTAGCCTAGTGACAGATACTAATCAGGATATATAACAACTTTGCCCGTCTTAGTAAAATTATTGTGCGAGCAATATTCGATATTGAATGGTTATAATTAAATAGACAGTGTAATACGATACGCCACAAAATAACTAGGTTAGTATAAAATGTATAATATATAACAAAATCTTACCGTGTTTGTATTTCTTGTAGTAGGTTTAAATTCCGAGGTAAATTAAATAACTAGATCGTTTCGTTTTCCGTTATGTTGTAGGCCGTTTAACAACAGGGCGATCTGCGGTCTCGCAGCTTGCTCCAGAGGGATATCTCTTGCGCATTCGTTTTTAATCCGGAAACGTCCAGAAAGGGGGGTGTTTGCTCTGATTACCAATGTGACCTAACAACAGCAACAAGCCAAATAATGAGCGTCAGGAAATTAGGATAAACTATGAACATACAACATAGTGCATCATGCATGTGAGTAAAATGTGATATCGCAGGAGTGAAGTACTCGAGAAAATCATACAGGCCACAATCACTTTTTATTACATTTTAAAATATCGATGAGACTATCACCAGATGGCGACAAACTGCAAGTAATGAAGAGAAGTGGTGGATGGCAAATTAAATAGCAGCTAAAATATCCTAAGAAGCCAGTAAAAAAAGGGTAAAAAGGAGGAGGAGATAAACATTAAAGTTCCGTTGGGTAGGATAGGGGTTTAATTAGGATAGCAATAATGAAAGCATGGGAGGAAAGGTGGGATTCAGATGTGACAGAGCTAAATAGGGACTATATAGGAGAGCCCACAGAGATAGAACACTGAAGTCAGTAAATGTTAGCGTTAATTAGAAGGGTAAGGGTAGGAAAGAAGATGTGAAAGATTACGGCTAGCAGATAGTGTATTTAATGCATCAATATGTGTGGTTGTGAAACATTTGGATATGTGATGATGGGTGTTTAGAGTTAACATTTTGTAAGAGAATTGTTCTATTTTCTATGGGACACTGGATTAGGGTAAAGAAGGAGACACTACAAGTGAATAGGGTAAAAAAACAAACAACTAATAGATATCACCATGAAACCTCCCCAATAGATTACTTACTTAGTCAATATTTTTTTGTGTTAGCCTAAATTTTTTCAGAAATGCTATGTTTCAATATGCAAATTATGCATTATATAATGAAATATGCGCTAATTTGCATACATTTTCTGATTTTTTTTTTAACATTGTATAAAGCCAGGTTCATATTTATTGTTTCATTTCGTTGACATATTAGAGGCAAAGGCTTTTACAGAAGGATTTTTCGATATCTCTTTTCTTCACTCCATAAATCAGAATTTTTTTTGCCATGTTTTTAGGAATAAAATGTTATATAAATCAGGCTAGGAATGATATATGTACAAACCCTGTAAGTGCTACTGAAGTGGATATTTTGTACTCGGAATAAGTCACAGTAAGAGAAAAAAACGATTTTGAGAAAACTGCTATGAGAAATCGATACCAGCCAATGAGATAGCGTGTTTAGAGGCAAACATTTTTACAATATCAGTATTAAAGAAGACTTCCTATAGAAGCAAAATAACGAAGTCTGAAAATTGAGGAGTGAATCTCAAAACGTAATTTTTGCCTACTACCGTGTCTCGCCTTAAAGGATAATTGTCTCCACACTCAAGGAGGCAACAGTAGGTGGCAGTAATGCACCAAGTAAGTTGGTCCGCGAACCGCCATTAAAAAACACCGAAGCAGAATAAGGGTGCTGGGTGAACAAGATCAAGCGCACGCCACCGCAGTTTGAGTGCGCAGTCTCTCCCGCGCAGTTCTGACGTCATGTGTGTTGACCATCAAATCTGGGAGCACCCGTAGCGTGCTTCGTCTGACCGGTGAGTCCGTGGAATCATGACGGCCAGGATGTCACTGAACAGAGTACCCGTTTATGTTCGGTTAACTAAAACTTAAGAACATCGACAATTCACTGATATTTTCAATAGCAGTACACTTTTTACAGGATATAGAAATTGAATGGTGGCAAAACGATACTAGGATTTGTCTGCAGAGTAGACACGAGTAAAGTGAAAAGTGGGGTTTGGGCTCGCAAAGAAAAGCACAAAAAGGATTCGTTGGGGAATGTTATCCGTACTGTCTTATGGCAGGCTGGTCGCGAGGGCTGTCCTTGGCGGACTCTCTCAAGCGGATGGTCGGGATTACAGTCTGGTTACGGCTAGTTGTGGATTTGGAAAAGACTTTCGTAAAGGGATATTGAAGAAAGGGATGTGCTACGGGGATGATGCGTGTTTTATTGAACGACATAAATGTGCCGATGTGTTGGGTAAGATTACACTTTTGCTGCATACATTGTAATGAAATGATTAGCTTTAGTCGCATGGTCATTTTTATTTCATGACCTTGGCTTCATCTGTCTGTGTCACGTGTATCACAATGAAAACATAACAAGACCCTTTAGCCTCACCCCCTAAACGGATTTAACCTTAACTTAAATGTTTCGAACAATTCCAAACCGGTACTAGTTTTTTTTTCCGAAATAGGTGTAAAGTTAGCTATGGGATCAGGATTTTCGTTTGTGTTTGAACCGTTTTAATTGGGGTTTAAAAGTTACGTGGGTGTTCGAATAAATTATTGTGTGCGACCTTTCACCTAGAAAGGATTCGTGGCTTGTGAGAGTACTGTCTGAATGTGCCAGGTTGGTGAACGTCGATTACGCAAATTGCTACATTACAATTATTATTATAACTAGCCTAATCACTGTCGCAAAACTGTTTCAAACTGTCCTTTTTAGAAAACCCTGCTTTGTCTTTGAAAGGTCAGTGTGGTAGCCCGTGGAGGCAGCCATGTTGCCATTTTAGTAGCTGGCGAGCAGAGTTAGCTAACGGTGGCTAACTCGTAGAGCGAATTGCTTTGTCCGTGAAGGCAATGCTGATGTAAATGCTTAGCAGCATTTTAAACGACAAGACTACTTGCCTCGCATGACCAAAAAAGCGTTCCAGATTAATTTATCAAAAGGCAGAGAGGTTGCCAATAGAAAATGTTGGATATTGGTGTGTTAACGTCGACTCACAAAATTAAAAACATTCATGTGCAGTCAGCAGACTCTTCCTTGTAGTGTCTTACTCAAGATGCTTACTAAAAAGTGATTTGTCTGAATAAGAAGACTATTTAAAACCTTTTAAATTCTTATATTTACCAAATGTCTTGTAGTTGTCCGGCGAAACTAAAACACAAGACGTTTGGTATTGAGTTTCTCTGGTGTGGTACTATAATCGACTGTTTAAACGTACTTTAAATTATAGGGCCACTCCAACGTTTTGCAAAGGTTAACTGTTCTAATATTGTAAAAATTGAAAAATGGCAGTGAAAAGTGGCGGGAATTCAAGTGGAAAGCTGCCTTAATATAAAGTTCCCTTGCAACAAAATTCACAGAATAGAAAGACTTTCAGCACTAGTGTTTCCGCCAGTGGTGGTTCTAGTAGACCAGTTTTACTGGAAGAGCCAGGCTGTGGCCAGTGATTTTGTCAGAGGGGCACATTCGATCCGGGACAAAATAGACAGTGTTGAAGTTTTCAAAAATGTTAGTTCAGTATATAATGTCCTTCTTTATCTTCATTTTGATGATAACAATAGAGCAAAAACAATGGAGAGGAATGCCTACTTGAACACTCCATTGTTTCTTTTGTTGTCGTTACCAACTGATTAAACTACATCAGCCTAAGTTTGTGAGACTAGGTTTACTAGAACGAAATGAATATATAGTTATCAAATTATTTTCAACATTCACCATGGAGAGTGGACTGGAGAGTTAGAAACAAAATAAGCTGCTATGGTCCCAATTGATTATTATATCTGTAATACTTCTAATTTCGATTGAGTCTAAATTATAAAGACATTATAATGTGCTATCAGAAATGTATTGATAATCCGTTAATATAAAAAAGTTGCCTACAGTTGCTTTAATATATAATAACTATAGTTTGGTCAAATGGACACTGTTATGATATGCATTATCAAATATATTTGCTGCAGCCTAGTTATATTCACTGCAATTGAGTGGCACTTGTCATTTTGTTGTGAATTTAGATAAACATTACATTCGGATATAAATAACCATATTTAGCCCCTTAGACTTACAATATAATCATATGCACCATTGAAGAAAAAGACATTGGTGAAAGCTTTTTGTGAACCAAAATGTGTTTATTAAAATAACTTTAGCCATGCCATTATAAAATGGGACTTCTGTGCCACTCACCAAATATCTTAAGAATTTGTCTATCAAATTCCTGCTCACTGATTAAAAAAGAAAAGTTGGGAAGTTGCAGAGAAAATGGTTTACACTTTCATGTCCCCGTAGTAAATTTAGTGATGTTATGTTAACTTAGCTAAATTAATACTGGGTTGGAGAGCAATAACGCATGGTGCCATATCAATAGCCTAACTTAAAACGTTAACATCACTAGAAATAGTACAATAAATTGATGTTCACCCTTAGATAATCGTTTCTTTAAATAGCCCTAGGCCTAACCAACTTTACTCCGCCGAAAAATTACTTTAGCCACAGGGGGGGGTCCATGCTACGTGTTACAGGGGTACTGGCCCCTGTTGTCCCCCAACCCCCACTACACTAAAATTGTACATTAGTGGTGGCTACTATAGTATTTTAATATTCTAACTGGTTGCGTGAGCAAATATTCTGGAATAATTACTAAACATAGTATATACATAGAATGACAGTATGAGGGAGGCTGATTTATGAATCAACAACTAAGTCTGATCTACTAAAGGGTTTATCCATGCAGGTGTACACTACAAAGGCTGGGATTGCTTTAGATAAAAAAAAAGGCACTTTATTTGTTACTGGCTAGTAACAAATTATGATTCTATTTTCTATCTGTTCAACTTTGTGCCGTGTAACCCTGGGTTACACATAGGTTTTAAAACGAGTTCTCCCCCGGAACATTAACTTCAGTGGGCAAGATGAATTACTTGCTGCTCGTCAGCAGCAATAGCACCCTGCATTCCACCTCTGGCTTGCCTCTGAAGCTAAGCAGGGTTGGTCCTGGTTAGCCCTTGAATGGGAGACCAGTTGCTGCTGGAAGTGTTGGTTGACCAGTAGGTGTCACTCTAACTTCTAGTCTGTGGCAGCCCAATACCTCAGGACAGTGACAGGGACACTTTCTTGTACAGAGTGCGTTTGCCCGATGGGAGGTTACATGGGGGTCCTGACTATGTGGTCACTAAAGATCCTATGGCACTTCTCAAATAGTAGGGGTGAAACTCTAATGTCCTGGCTAAATGCCCGCTCTGGCTGTATATCAATCCTGGCCACCTAATCATCCCTTAATTAAAAATTGGCTTGTTAATCCCCTCTCCTGCCCCTGTAAATCACAAACTGATGTGGTGAGCAAGTCTGCGCAAAATGGCTGCCGTGGCACCACCCAGGTGGGTGCTACATATTGGCGACTAAACTTTGCGAGTCCCCCCATCAGTGTAAAGCAATGGAATTTCAGCAAAATGGACTAGCCTGATGCATAATTTTTTCTTTTTGATTTTAGATTTTTGGGGTGTCTTTGAATCCAGCCCTCTGTAGGTTGATAATTTAATAATCAAACGATGTGGCATCCTTTCGTTCCTAACACATTACCCAGTCCATATCATTATAGATATCCAGCATGATTTTTTTTCCCTATTGAGATCTGATGTGATTTCAAAGTGTTCCTTAAATAGCGCTATATTAGCTATAGGCAAAATTATGTAGAAAGTGATTTTGGCAACAGTTTGCTTGGTGCAATTATTTTCCCTAACTGTCGCAAAGAAAACGTGCGGGATGCTCGCGGTCACTGCATATCGCTAGCATTATCAAAGACTATACTTCGAGTATGGGCATTTCCCTGATTTAGTGACACACTTCCTTGTGCCATAAAGCACTTTGTCATAGTTTTGCAGGAGATTGTACATGGCATTGAGTTTTCCCTCTTTGATTTTTCAGGTGTTGCAGATGGCGTGGGGGGTTGGCGTGACTACGGGGTGGATCCTTCCCAGTTCTCAGCCACCCTGATGCGGACATGTGAACGCTTGGTGAAGGAGGGCCGCTTCACCCCCAGCAACCCTGTGGGAATCCTCACTTCTGGATACTATGAGCTCCTACAGAACAAAGTCCCCCTGTTGGGTGAGTACTCTCACACACTGGTAGAAGACAGAACACAGATCAATGCATACAAGGTCAGCGACTTGGTGAGTCAACTGACTCACGTTTTAATACATGTGATGGGTGAAATAAATCACATCTGTATGATGAGTGAGAGCCCCATAGCGCTGTGTCTGTTCTAGACGCAAAGCGGTTGACTGATTTCTACACTGGTTTACCAAAAAAGTTGGCCGTATGTGACCGAATATGACAAAATGAGCACATTGTGATTTTTCTGTTTTTGGTATGCGTGGACAGTTCACATTGAACATACGCCATAATTGACTAATATTTGTCAAAGTTGTGCTTATTTAATGGTTGATACTCTTGAAAACCGACTACATAAAAAACCAGCCTCTGAACTTGGACCCGATTTTTTCACACTAAACTTCGTCCTCCTGCCTTTTGATCCCACCCTCCAACCTTTTGTTCCCATCCCAGGCGTCATAGCATCAAAGCAGTAATAAAAGAAAACATACAGGCCATTAAATCATTGTTCATAAATATTAACACTGACCATTATAAATGCTGCTGATCTGACTACTAATCTTTTCAAAGAAGTGTAGGAGCTCAAGACAATGACTACCTGAAGTCTGGGTACTTCCTGGTCTATGCATATTAATGTTAACGAGCTTCTGAATTTAGAATAGCTGGTCATGCACAGTTTATCAGGGAAAGCTAGGCTGATGGCTGAACTATAATCTCCCTAGGCCTGTACTAGGAAGCAGGATTTGGGGTTTGCAATGTAACTTCAGGTTTAACCCTGGGGTTTCAGTGCCACAACAGTGGTTCACTTTATACCGGGATACAGTTTGCCATGGTCATTTATGCTGTACACCTAACCTGCTCTGGAGCAGGTTATGTTTGAGATGACAGAACGACACGTTTAAAACCACCTACTGACCAATCAATTCTCTTGTCTCATTTCCACCAAACGATCCATTTCGGTTCAGATCAGTTCGTTACGCATCAGAACCGTTATTTTCTTTAAATTAAGGTTGAAAATAATATTAGGGTTGGCCAATCATTTTCCCGGGTCAGTGTGCTAGGAACCTCAACGTAGGGGTAGCGAAAAACGGGATGGAACGGAGCAGTTATGTTTGGTACCATCCACAACTTTTGCCAATAGAAACACAAAAATAACCGTTTCAATGTGTAGCAAACTGAACTGAACCGAAGTAGACTGTTTTGTGGAAATTAGCCAAAAGATGACTTCAATAAACCTTTTCTCTATACTTGGTCATCAAAGACAATCATGTATTATGACACAATTGAATTGTTTCACTCAAAAACATGAAACAAAATAAATATAAAGGTAATAGACTAAACTTTCAAGTGGTTTGGAATGCCTTGTGCACATTTAATTTGTGTAGCTTTAAAGATAGAAAAATAATGTCCAAATAACGTGTGAGTATGGCCCTCAGATGCATGCAATTGGTACTTTTCAGCACAGACGAACCATATGCAATCTTCACCGTCATGGCTTCAAACGGTTCCTGAGTGACCCAGATGATTGTGTTCAAATGGAACAAACTCAACACATGACCAGACCTGTATTTTTCTCTGACTAAAGGGAGTAGCACAGCCTGCATCGTGGTCCTGGACCGGCACAGTCACCGACTTCACACGTGCAACCTGGGGGACTCGGGTTTTCTGGTGGTGCGGGGTGGAGAGGTAGTGCACCGCTCGGACGAACAGCAGCACTACTTTAACACACCATTCCAGCTGTCCATCGCTCCCCCGGGGGCTGAAGGAGTGGTGCTTAGCGACAGGTCAGTAACCCCAGTGCTCCCTAACCCCTATGCAGCACTGCAGAGACTCCAAAGAAGATATGCAGATGTCTCGGTGCTGGATTGAAAGCCAAAGGTGTTACGGGAAACGTGATCCCTATGATTTGGCCTGAGAGCGAGTTGTGTAATTTGATCACTAGGGCTGAACGATTTATCGATTTTAAATCGAAATCGCAATTTTAGACAATTCGCAATGGCTGCAATTTAAGTTAGCTGTTAATCAGGGTTTAAACGGTCAATGCTTATACAAACGCATATCGTCATCCTCGTGAGACAGTCATGCTCACCAATCAGAAGTGCCGTGCTGTTCATCTTACAAGTCATGCTCACCAATCAGAAGTGGCCTAATGCGACTACATCATGCCCACCAACAACAAGGAGACGAAACCCAAGGAAAAAAAGTGTTTTCAATTTAGCTACATTTACAGATTTTTCAGACCCTCCTAATGTCTTTATTTCTAAAAGGCAAATAGCAACAAATCTAGCTACCTATTCAGACCATCAAGGAAAACGTGAGAAATCTATACAAATCTATTAAACTGTCATTTATTCTCATGCATTCTGCTCAGAGTAATCGCAGATTAGAGAGGTTAGCTCTCTCTCCTTCGCTCCCTCTTTACACCGTGCGCAGGCAGCCAGTGTTTCAGGCAGGAGATCATTTACAGAAAGGTCCTATTATTGACATTTGTTTTATTACTTTATAACAGTGACAGCTTTTGAGATAATTGTTCTATGTTTGATTGTTCTACATTCCATGTTTAAAAAATACTTATTCATTGTTGAAATCAATTAATATCTTTTCAGTTCTCATCCTTGCAATAAAATATAGTGCAGGTAATATTTTGATGGTATCTCAGGTAACGTTCCATCACGTGTTCACACTGCTCAAAAAAATTAAAGGAACACCTTTTAATCAGAGTATTGCATCAAGTCAGTTAAACTTCTGGGATATTGATCTGGTCTGTTAAGTAGCAGAGGGGGTTGTTAATCAATTTCAGCTGCTTTGGTGTTAATGAAATTAACAACAGGTGCACTAGAGGGGCAACAATGAGGCATATCCATGGTGGGACGCACAGACCTTTACAGGCTGGACAACGGCACCCTGACTGCCATTAGGTATCGGGATAAAATCCTTGGACCCATTGTCAGACCCTACACTGGTGCAGTGGGTCCTGGGTTCCTCCTGGTGCATGACAATGCCCGGCCTCGTGGCGAGAGTATGCAGGCAGTTCCTGGAGGATGAAGGAATTGATACCATTGACTGGCCCCCATGCTCGTCTGAACTAAATCCAATAGGACCCCTCTGGGACATTACGTTTCGGTCCATCCGACGTCAATAGGCTGCACCTCAGACTGTCCAGGAGCTCAGTGATGCCCTGGTCCAGATCTGGGAGGAGATACCCCAGGACACCATCCGTCGTCTCATTAGGAGCATGCCCCGACGTTGTCATGCATGTATACAAGCACGTGGGGGCAATACACAGTACTGAGTACCATTTTGAGTTGCTGCAATGGAATTTCAGCAAAATGGACTAGCCTGATGCATAATTTTTTCTTTTTGATTTTAGATTTTTGGGGTGTCTTTGAATCCAGCCCTCTGTAGGTTGATAATTTAATAATCAAACGATGTGGCATCCTTTCGTTCCTAACACATTACCCAGTCCATATCATTATAGATATCCAGCATGATTTTTTTTCCCTATTGAGATCTGATGTGATTTCAAAGTGTTCCTTAAATTTTTTGAGCAGTGTATTACACAGGACTAGGGATAGGTATAGGGATATCTGCAGAGCGTCATGTACCAAGCCTGCAGGAACATAGTAGGGAGAGATTATTTTCTTTTCAGGTGGTAAGTATCGCTGCGGAGTTGGCAGAAAGCGCCTGCAGGAATAGGTTATAGGGATAGGTATAGGGACATCTCTGTTTAAAAAACTTTTTTTTAATATCGATAGGGTTGTGCCGAGAGCTGATATAGAAGGGGGTGTGGCTCTGAGACGTCATTGCTCACCGTTAAGCCTTCTGAAGGTGTCGTGGGCTCAAATTAACGAAACATCCGAGATGGAGGATGCCCACTTGAAAACCCCAATGACATATCTGTTCTCAACCCAAGTCCATTCTAAAATATTGGCTTTTGAAGTGCTCATCTTGGAGTATGGCATAATGGATATTATAACATCCTATCCTGTGTATATTGAAATTACACAGTGCATGTTGAACTGAAGCTTTACTTGAAAATATTTAGCGCAAATCAAATCGCAATCGCAGTATCTGTCAGAAAAATCACAATTTGATATTTTTCCCAAATCGTTCAGCCCTAGTGATCACTTTAATGTTTCCCCAATGCCCACCTAACCTGAAGAGCACATGCACTGCTGACTGGTGGCTGGCCAGCATTCTTCAAAAGGGCCGTGTGACACGCACACCTCTCTTCTGCTGGTCTGCCAAGCGCACGAGGTGGTGACGCACGTCTCTCTCACACATATTTTTGCTCACATACACGCAAGCATATTCTCGCACATGCACCATTTGTGACGTGTTGGACTTGAAAGGCTGTCCAGTCAAGTAATGAGTTCTAATGTTTTTATTTTTGTGTTCCTTTGTTTTGATTAGCCTTTTTGGTGTGCTGTGGGCCTTTTTGACAAATTTGCAAAAGCATACTTAAGTTGAAGATTTGTAACTTGCGTGAGAAAATGCGTCGTACTTCAGAAAAATCGCATGCCTTTGCGAACAGAAATAAGTTGCCCATTATTTTTTGGCCATGCAAAATTAAAGTTACTAATTTAGCTCTATAAGACCACTTTAATTTGCGTCAGCGGTTTGACCCCCATCCACAACCCCCAGACCATGCTTGCTGACCTCTGATCTACTTCCTTATGTATAGTAAATAAGTCAGCAGCACTTTGGCTCCCTCTGCATGGTCCTGGTGACGTCCCTATTCACCTCCCTATGCCCTCTCTGTGTCTCTCTTGCATCACAGCCCAGAGGCAGCGGACAGCTCTTCCTTCGATGTCCAGCTCGGTGATATCATCCTGACTGCCACTGATGGCCTTTTTGACAACATGCCAGACTACATGATCCTGCAGGAGCTAAAAAAGCTTAAGGTCAGTCACTAGGAAGTCCACTACTTTGCACATTCACACTTTGATGTAAGGTACCCCTAAACTGACACGAAAAGAGAGCTGCTTTACTGACCATAATAACAGTACTGGATAATTTATGAAACTATTTGCTGCTGTTAAGAATTTGATTGATCAGTAGTTTGTTATTGAGATGCAAGGATGGCAGCAGTCGGTATCTCTGTATCAACCAGCAGCAGTAGCAGCATTTGAGCTGGGCACTAAAATAGCAAAGTGGACTGTCATCATCCTTGCCTCTACATGTGAAAGGGAAGGATAACTCTCGATAAATAGCTACCCTATTATCTGTATGCTAATTGTTACAGCTCAGTGCAGTAGTAAAATTTTTGGACCTCTGATAAGAAAACTACACATTCTAATTGATTAATCAAAATCAGTTGTGCTTTTATATCGTGACCAGAGAAAAATACTTTATATTGAGCTGTGATGTGTATATATATTAATATACTTTTAACTGGCATTTATTTTAGAGCACCAACTATGACAGCATACAGCAGACGGCACAAAGCATTGCAAAGCAGGCCCACAACCTTGCGTATGATCCGAACTACATGTCCCCTTTTGCACAGTTTGCCTGTGACAATGGGCTGAATGTAAGAGGTAAGTACAATGGTTTGGAATGTATGTTTTGGAATGTATGCTGTGTGCGAAAAGGTGAACCCTCTTCCAGGTCTGAGGTTGTATGCCCTCTGGAGCAAGTTTTCTCCATAACGTTTTCTGTATTGTGTTGTTGGCAATTCTTTTCCTCAATTATTACCCTCTCTAACACTAGGAATCCACACCATATAGTCCAAACTACATTGGCTGTTTTCAATGCCTTCTGAACCCACTGTACATGCATAGATGGCCATATACTTGCATAACATAGTTACAAGTCACTTGTTTTCTGTAAAAAAGTTTGAAAGATTTATTAATGTATTGTAGCCTATATAGTTTGTTTCAAATAGTATGTCGCACCTCATCCTAATTAGACCCTATAACAAACACCTTAATTTTTTTTAAATAAAAATGTTGATTTAGTCTCAAGTATAAGATATAAAAGAAGTACAAGTATAAAATAAAAATTCTAATAATTCAAAATGCAAATAGAACATTGCAAATGGCAATGGTATTTTCCCCCCAATATACAAAATGTACTGAACCTCTCATTACCCGCTGTCTAAAAGGAAATTGGATCTAACATTGTTTTTCCAGAAGCTACTGATTCATCCTCACTATTGTCTTTGTTCTCTACAGGAGGGAAACCAGATGACATCACGGTGCTGCTGTCCATTGTGGCAGAATATACAGACTAACAGTTTCCTCCAGCCTGTGTGTTTGTGTGCTTCTTGGGACTTTTGATTTTAGATTTTTTTCCTTCTTCCTACCACCCGAGTCTTCCACACGCGGCCCTCTCCAATGCACTGCTTCCTGTGGTCGGACCAGGGGAAGGCGAAGCGCCGTGCCACACCCACTCATCGTCATGATGACCTCTAGCCACGTCTCTGTTTCCTTCATTTTGTTCATATGGTACTGTGTTGGTTTGAGAAAGCAGCCAACTAGCTAGGACAGTTCTCGTGTTGATATCGATGCAAGCGGAAAGGTTTGGTGGCTCGTGCGTAAATGGCGCGGTGCCTTTCACACGTCCATGACATTGGATGATGTCAGTGATTTGTGTGCTGTTGGGTCTTTGACTTCGGGGACATGTCCTGAAGGCTAGAGGATTAGATCTGACTGACTGAGACTAGGCTACAACAAGGCTTTGTAGCTCTTAATTCTCCATCATTTATATCACTTAATGGAGTGAGTTGTGATTGTTGCTTTCCAGAAAGCCACATTTGTGTCACCTAGTCGAGTGTCTGTTTTGTTGTTGCAGCTGTCTGTTAGGCTGCTCCATTTTGTTGACCTGTATGTGGATAACCCCCTAGAGAGAGTGTTTTTGGAGACTTTTGTTGGCTGGTTGTCAGTAGATTTTGTGGCGGGACAGGGGGATGTTGTTTTCTTCTCAGATCCTAAATGTAGAGGGCCTACCCAGGGGGAAGGTTCATATGTCGATCTGAATATAGAAACGTTGAGGGTTACTGTAGAAGTGAGTGGACACCGGCTCATGGGTTGTAAATATTGTCTTTTGTGTTAAAGCGGGTCATGTATTGGCGTGTACACAACATTCACTGCTAAAGTTATTAATTATGAGTGTTTATGTGTGCATTCATTCGCTATCTATAAAGGACTCTTGACTCAAAATATGTTCAATTCCCTCCACTGGCTGAAAGAACTACGACCCTTGCCTAGATTGACCAGCTGCATTTGCGAGCATGCCCACTCTGTGTGTGTGTGTGTGTGTGTGTGTGTGTGTGTGTGTGTGTGTGTGTGTGTGTGTGTGTGTGTGTGTGTGTGTGTGTGTGTGTGTGTGTGTGTGTGTGTGTGTGTGTGTGTGTGTGTGTGTGTGTGTGTGTGTGTGTGTGTGTGTGTGTGTGTGTGTGTGTGTGGGGGGGGGGGGGGGGGGGGTATATGTTTACTCTCAATACTTGCAGAGCTGAGGCTAGCATATGGATATGCTTATTACTGCAACAATAGGTCAGGTATGAATAATACAAAGATTTATTTTTATAACTTTCTTATTCAGTTAAATTAAAAGGAGCAGTTCATGTCTGGTATTTGGGATTTAAAGCGTTACTCCATGTTGAAACTATCAGAATTTTAGTAAAATGGAATTGGATATAGTAATGTGTGCTGGGTATGTTCACTACAAACTCTGCCTTTTTGTCTCTGCAATTCTGTCTGTAAATGAGTATTTGCTGCTTATATTTCGTAATTAAATGTAAGTCTGTACATTATTTATGTAAACATGGTAATCCTGATTGTACAAAGTGTGAGTGTGGTGGATTATTTTGTGTGGTTCTAGTCATCTTGTGTACAAATTGCTGAAATGTACTGAAGGTTATTTGCTCAATGCTCCGCATAGTTTTCTGAGTGGTTGGCTTATGTCTAAAGTTTTTTTAAGTGCACCAAAGACAAAGTTTTTGCTGTCATAAGGGTTATCATTCTGCTCTGATAGTAAGAGATTAAGGTGTACACAAGCTGCAATAACATTAAACAATTCCATGGTATTTTCATTTATCTGATTATAGAAGCACATTTCTGTGTTTGGTGGCCGGACATCATTAAGGTCTAAGTAAGCCAGAAAACCACACCAATGTGTGTTATTTGTGCCTACAGCTATTCAACGAGAACAGTGGTTGGTGTTGGATGGTATTCATGGCTTTAGTTTTATGTGACTGGTTATCAGCGAGCAACTACATAGCAAATGCATAAAACCAAAGAAGGAAAGCCATATAGATATGCTCGACACCATATAAGCCCTGCTGTCACCACTATGTAATCCCTATTGTCAAGAAATAATTGATGTCAATAATGTAACTATGTTTCAGTATGTTTTTAAGTCAAATAATTTAAACATCAAGATCAAGCAATCGTGCTAGTGAATATTAAACTACTTGTTTATGATTAATTTATTGACAGCCTGTTGTGTGAATCTATAATTGCATTTGTTTAATCTTTAATTGCACCACACCACTGCGCTGTATTGTACCTCAAATGGGCATCAATACAACTAAGATTCTGAAAGTTCAGGTTTTTGGAAGTAACCAGTAAAATTATTTTTTGTTTCACAATATAACGCGTTAAAAACGACAGTGAAATAAAGATATTTATTGTAATGAGGTTTTCATCTAAGGGGAGATTGTGGATGATTCTTTGGATATTTTTATTTACTATATGAGAGGGTGAGTTTCTATTCGTTGTTCATAATATAGAAAAAATTGACATGTTAAGGTGGTTTAATAGCATTATATGATGTGCCGCCATTTGTCCCTGTCCCCTATCGGTATTGTATTGTTTTAAATTACTATTGGTTACAATTATGCAAATAATCGTCCTTGAGTAGATGTCAGTGAAGGGACTGGCTAGCTAATTATATTGCTAATTATGCCACTGCATTTTTCACAAAGTAAAAGTGCTGAGGAAGATTGTACTTTTCAATGATGCAGATGGTTAGCACAGAATCCGCCTTAACAAATATACTCATACTAATCTAGGCGTTCTCTGGCAATACAAACTTGTTTTGTATTGTTGGTATGTTTAATGTTCATTTTCAAACAGGTTTAGACCGTACTGTATGTTGTGTCCTTGTGAGTTTGACAGTGCTTCTGCAGAAGATACAAGTTATTTTTTTGTCATCCTTTCAGCAAGAAATGTTTTTTGTTTGAGTTACACTTCTGCATTATGTAATAATTCATTTGTAAATATGTTTTGGAAAATGCTAAATATTTAAATACATTTAAATAAATATAGAATTTATACTAAAGACTTGGACATTTCAAATGTTTGCTGACACATTGTATTGATGCATGGCACGTTGGAAGAAAGGTTACCTTGCCTTGCGATATTTTCATTGTAGTGTTATCAGTGTAGTTCTTAGATCCTGGATCCTACCTTTCACCAAGTGATTTTGCTACAATTTTGCAATGCTAACTGATATTGAAATATAACGAATGATGGCGATTTGGGTCCATTGTCTGCACACAGTAATTACTCAGGAACTTGTATGCTCTTAGGTAATAAGAAACCAATGTGTAAGAGAAGTGTGTGGTCCCTTAGTTCTTGGTCAAAATAGAAACATGACTGATTTTAATGATGTCTTTATCCAAACAATCTGAATTGAGTTCTGATTCGTTATATATCCACAGAATAAATACTTCCTGTCAAACGTCCACTTTTGTTTTGTTTTCTTCAGGCCTGTTGTTGCTTATCAACAAACGTTAAGGAATTATCCAACTTTACAGGTTGGGTGTAAGGATGAATTTAAAATGAATTTGCTGGAATTACAGCAAATAAGATTGACCTCAATAATAGGTGAACCTGATTGTGCCCAATCAATGATATTTCTTACATGTTGGGCAACAACATCATACAAACAGCCTCTTTTTTAACTTGATATATTTGATCTATGGTGGAAGACAAGTATGAGAGGATTTCGCTGAGCTAGTGGTCACATGCCGGACGATGCCAAGTAAGAGCCATTCAGTGTAGTTGGCTAGTTAATCTAATGTATGCCAAGTTGAATTAAGAGATCAAAATATGTCGAAGCTGGTACCACATGACCTTAATCTCATGAAATAAAAATGTTGTGGAGGTTGAGCCATGTTTTACAATAAGAATTGTGCCATAATCCAAAATTATCTCATTATAAAACAATATGACGATGGGTTTTGGGTTGAGAGCATATATGTCATTGGGATATTCAAGTGGGCACCTTCCCTCTTGGATGATTGGACCCATACCTTCCATTGAAGGCTCAACAGTGAGTTCTTAGCTCTCAAGCCCCCCCACCCCCCAGTGAGTTCTTAGCTCTCAAGCCCCCCCACCCCCCAGTGAGTTCTTAGCTCTCAAGCCCCCCCACCCCCCAGTGAGTTCTTAGCTCTCAAGCCCCCCCACCCCCCAGTGAGTTCTTAGCTCTCAAAGGTCCCCCCCCCCCCACCCACCCCTTTCTATATCAGCGCTCTGATATATTGTGGGGGAATAGCAGACATTATTAACCATGTGATATATTTCCCTACACTGCATGCTTGGTAAAAACTGGCCCTACTTACCTTTACTCTTTCCTCATTTACTCTCTTGCACTTTTTACGCAGCTCGCTCAACAGGAAACTTGCCTTTGACATCTTTCCCTAATCTATTCTTGTTTGTACATTTCTGTTGGCTTTTAACAGCCTGCTTGGTAGTCCAAATTCTTGCTGCAGATCCATATTTCCATGGGTAATTTGGTTGTTGACATTGCCACAAATTAATGGCTTCCACTCCTTTGTCCCTCATAACTTAAGCTTGTAAATTTGTTGTTGCAATCTGACAAAAGTCTCAATGGTTAACTTCTGCCACCATTTCCAAATCATGAGCTCTCCTCAGCTGTACTGCCTTTTTAGTTGGCCTGCAATCCTTTATTTCCTCCACCTTGACAATGCAAATTTGGTGCTATTGCCCCCCAATCCAAAGGGCAGGGCCTTAACTATGGTCCACATACAGTCAGTTGTTGCCTCAAAGCACTTTTCTATGTTGTTGTGGTGCCAGGTATATCTTGCTTGATTAAGGCTAGTTTTGCATCCAGAAAGTATGTCACTGAGATAAAAGTTTCCCTGTGGGGCATGATGGATCCTCACCTACACACTGACAAAGATTTTGAGTTGTTGACAACGCATCGTAGATTGTACTAACAATAACATAATTCCAGTGGATTGTATTTCTCACAAGTCCTTCCAGAATGTCTTCCTCTGGTCTACACTTTCCCAGTTCATCCATTGCCATCGTTGAAGCTTTTGCGCTTCCTTGCTGCTTCCTCCTGCTTATGTATCATCTATATCATTAATTTGTGTTCTTCAATGTGGACCATCTCTGAAACTTCCTTGTCCATGCTGTACCTGTTGTACTACTTCTGCATGTTTATGTCCTGCTTCTTTTGTCATTCATTTTGTGGGTGCTGCAGGTCTTACTATCCTATCTTGTTATTCTGCAAGTGTCATTTGTAATGTAGCCTTTAGTGCACTTAAACTCTTCTGTAAAGCCTGCAAGTTGAAGATCCAGAACCCCTTCCTCATATACTAGCATTAAAGCTCATTCTTCTTTCTTGCATTTTAACTTTAGTGATGGGTATGTCAAATATTGTCAATGGCCGCATGAGCCAGGGTAGAAGTCCAAACTAGTTAGTTACCATACCATTGGCTTTCCTGGCACCCCTAACTTCTGAATGCTTTTAAGGCCATTTGTCCAATTATTTCTTTGCATCCTCTGCTAACTGAATCTAAAAGGGTAGCATTGTGCCTATTACAGACTCCTCTAGCAGGCTTATCAATTATGGTAGTAATCGGATCTTCAATCTATGAAGAATATTTTGCTGTACAGCTTTCCTTGAACAACTGATTAATGCCTACTTTTAGATTTCTATTATGTTAATTCTAGCCCTTTTGAGGTTATCATTTAGTTTGCTTAGTAGTCTTTTAGTACAAGGAGCAGTTCATATTATCAGATCCAAATGTGCTCGGATGGGTGCAAGGCGTAACCCTAAACTTAACTTTGGTCCACCAACAACCCTTTTTGATGCCCCAATAATCACTTACATGGCCATACTAAATGCCAAGTTTTGCATCCCGGTCATGTGAGGCCAATCTCAGTACTGTCTCTCAGTATTTGCCTCCTCAATGCTGTAGTAACTGATGTACTGCAGACTAGTTTAACATCTCAACTACTGGTAGTAGTACTATGCTTAGCCGGTTGGTGGCAGCAGAGTTTTAAACAAGACTTGCAGCGATTTTTGGTTGTAGGTCAGCTGACAGCTAATCTGCAGGGTTTGCTAGCGGTGCGCATTATTTGTTGAGCTAGCTAGCTAGCTACCCTCGATGGCTAAGAAGTTAGCTATGTATATCTACTTTTTAAACACAAAAATGCTTAACAACAACTTTTTCTTACGAGTGATTGTGTGTCTTACAATTTAACAGTTAGCTAAATTTACGATGTTACTTTTTTCTAACTTTAATGCATGTGTTAGCTTGCTTTCCAGGTGGCTAGTTGGTTAGCAAGCTAGACTGAGCCAACACAACAACAGGCAACAACAAGCTTGCCCAAACTAACTAGTAAGAGTTGCTGGTGTAACCCAGATAGCCAACGATTGTGGCGATTCTCTGGGAGATTTAAAGAACTATGGTTCTGCGAGGATCCTTTTGTATTAATGCTACTCAACTCTGTCATCAAGATAAGTAAATGGCGAGAATTCAGCAGGGAAATGGACTCCAGTCAACAGAGTTAAGTAGAAGTTTACAGGACACCACAGGGAATCTCTCACTTACAGATAATAATGCTGGGGAAGGCAACTCATCTTTTGGCTCTGACCCGACTGTAAACGGCGATGGCAACTCTGAAGAGATACAGGCGGACAAGTATGGATTCATAGGGGGTGCTCAACAGTATTACGGGGAGGCGTAAGTATTGCATGATCTTTAACTTAATATTGTATCTTCACTATCTTGCTTACTTGTCATTGACACCTCGCTGGTCAGATGGTTGTCAAGTTCCAAGCATACAATTATTATAGTTGGTAGAATGGACAGTGGACACCATACCAAATATGTCTGGAACCTGTCTGGGACAAGTTCAATGGTCGTGTATATTGACTTGTCGCAATTACTTTCAATGAGTCCATGTCCATGTTGCTTTCAAATCATAGTTTTCAACTATGATGTTGAATAGTGCCAGCATCTTCCTTATCTAGTTTCATTGTCTAGCAAAAAAATCTAAGTATGAAACAAATTTGCTTACAGCCTTCCCTGGTTCTATTTTACTTCAGTGTGTAGGATGGTCCCCTAGTGATATGCTTTTGATCACCATGAGTGGGAGGTAGTAGGCAGCTAAGAGAACTAAGGGAAAGATATCTTCCAGCTCCCTGTTTTCTGTGATTTGTGTTGGTGGTGGCACGTGTTTTCACTGTAGAATGAATTTTCTGTGACAACTTATTAGACCTCTTTCCTTCCCCCACATCAAATACAGGTCCCTAACGTGGACAGAACATGTGGGTTCTATTTGTGAATAACCCTTCGCTTTTATGTGTGATGTCTAACGCTTAGGCATTCCTGGTACTTTGTTCTTACTGTCTTTTGTTCAACTCTGTCATCCGTAGGCGTGTCCTCCCACTGCACCTGTCCCTGTTCGGCTACTTTGCTTGTTGATAAGCCTGTAATCAAAAGGATACTAGTCCAGCCAAGGGTAATCAGTGTTTTGCTCCAGTCCACAGAGAGACGTGCAAGCTATTTACCTCGATGGCCCATATAAGGAGGTCAAACAGGAGCAGCCCCCGCTCATTTCACTCATTCCTACTTACCGTTTTGTTTGACCTGCGTATGACCCTCACAAGCTAGGCCCTTGGCTGTACAACAGCTGAAGGCAGTAAAAAGAATTGTACACAAACAGTGCTTGTTTGTTCTAACGTGATTCAATGCTGTGTTGTTTGAATCTTGTGGATAACTGCATTACGAAAATGTGAGTTCCTTCTGTCTGTGTCAATGAATTGTCAGTTGCCAGTTGTCTGTAGTGTCCTAGTCTGCAGCAGAGCCAAATTGCAAACTCAACAACATTCTCCTCTACATTTGCTAACGGACAGGTGTACTCTTTGCTCTGGCTTGCAATATTTATTTTAAGGACTGCAATTAACCCCTGTTTAATTTGAATAAGATCGCCACCAGACTGGTTTTCTTTGGTCCTGGCTGGATTGCCTGTAATCAAATGCTGCATCCCATAGGTCCAACAACATCTCAGATGGAAGCCTTGTTAAATCCTGGAAAGAGTACAATAGCCACCATGGTGGCATATTTCCATTCTTTTGATACATAGACACTTGCTTTTTGTAAGACCTTTTGAAAGGATAAAGGCTTGTCAAGCCTAAAAGACTGTTAATTCACTGCATATGTTTCCTTCATGACTGGCTTATTTTTTTTGGTTTCTCCTATAGAGGTGGCTGGTATTCCCAGTCACAGTCCACCTCAGAGTCCCTTCACCTTCACTGTTGAACCAGATCACTAGAATTTTTCTTTTTTAAAGCTACTACAATGAATGCATGACTGACATTTGAGGAGAGTGGTGTGTGTGCATGCGTAGGCTAACCCTGTCCGTGTGCCCGTCCACACAGTGCTGAAGACGTCCCACACGACGTGCTGAGACAGCGAGAGGCCAAATGGCTCGACATGCTCAACAACTGGGACAAGTGGATGGCAAAGAGACACAAGAAGGTCTGCTGTCCTCTCTGTCACACGAA
>JAPMUY010005998.1:135000-367500 GCA_026901105.3 Galaxias olidus | reverse complement strand
ACTGTACAAAGAACTTGGTACTTTGGATAACTAAGTGCTACATAGATAAAGAATAGTATTTATATGATTATTAATAACACTTTGGACTCGCTGTGTTTTCTGACTTGGTGTTGCCCTCCGTAGGAGTGAAGATCATCTTCCGTGTGGGCCTGGTGCTGCTCAAGTGCATGCTCGGCTCCCAGGAGAAGCTGAAGAAGTGCGTGGGCCTGTATGAGACCATGGAGCTGCTCAGGGCCATCCAGCCGCGCTACATGCAGGAGAGCTTCCTGGTGCAAGAGGTGAACCTCCACACCCCGTGTGACGGGCTCCACCCAGGCCCACGTCACACACTGGCAGCTCAGCGTCCTGCTCAGGCTGAGCACGGTGGACTGGAGCCATATTACCTGTCAAAAACATGACGACTCTTTATGACCCTATGTTCTAGGGAGGTTTTACAAGGGTGTTAATGTTTAAAGATGAACTTGAGTGCCCTTATGGCACTTTGACCAGCACCTATTTAGTGTGAAAACCCTGAAAAAATATGAAATTATATGATTCTAATAGCACAGTGAGGGATCCAAAGTTGCACGTTTTACTAAATTGCACAGTCCTTGAGTACTTGTGGGTGTTCCTTTGAAGAGTATGAAAAAAAAATGTCAGCCACTATACCTTAAATTTGAAGCCGAATTTGTTCTTATTCCATAAGTAAAAAGTCCTAACTATCAAAGTTATGTTGAAAATAAAATGGACAGGTTTTTACCTTTTTACGCTTTTAAGCATGATTTTATTGTGTTTAATTGAATACGTTTCTTCTGTGTGTTCTAGATCATTGAGTTGCCATTGTCGGAGCGGGACATTGAGAAGGAGCACCTGAGCCAGCTGCGGCACTGGAAGGAGACCCACCAGGAGGTCCACTGTAAGTCCCCGCCACGGCTACACGGCGCCAGGGCCATCATGGCCGCCGATCCCCCCAGCCGACACGACCTGAAACAGAACCCCACCATCATCGTGGAGTCTCCCCCGTCCTCCAAGAGTGAAGAGGAGAGGAAAAAGACCAAAGAGGACAAGAAGAGGGCAAAGACCACGCCCACCGTCCCACCGGTTGCTGGTGATCCCTTACCTGTTCCCATTGGCTCAGCCACATTCCTCAAAGACACACCTCTCCAGGCGTCCAATCAAAGCCTGAGCAGCGCAGAGCATGACACCTACTTGTAGCAGGGGGAGAGAAAGGCCCTGTCTACCCCAGTTTACAGATTCCAGCTTTACGTCATTCTCATCTGTTCCTACCATCAGCATCCCAGCACTACCGGAATGTACTGTCCTGACAAATCGACAACACTACATTCAATGACCAACTCTTATGATATGTATATAATTGTCCTGTTTTTACATGGAAGGGAGAGCTACTGAAATGCCCAGGGTTGTACTTTTTTGCACTGACATATGGGAGTTTTGAAATTAGGGAGACTGCATCTTTTTGCAAACTCATACTTTGGACCACAATGAAGGAAAACACTAGTCCCTGTGAAATATTACCCATTTAACTACATTAACCTAACCCTAACCCATTTAACTACAATATAGTTTTCTGGTGAAACAGAACCTATTTCAGTTATTGTATACCAAACAATCCTGTGAACTAGGGGCCATACCAAAAGCTATTTTTCAGCATACATTTCTGTTCTTACAGAAGTAAAAAAAGGTGTTGTGAAAGATCTTTTCAACTGATCTAAATGGATCGTGGGAACATACAAAGGTGTAATATGTATATATTCTTTTGATTAAGTGTATGCTGATTACTTTATATAATCTTAATTAACACTAGCAACAAGAACATTCTTATGAAAGCGTTTTCCTTACCTAAACTCCCATTTTAGTTCAAAACAAAATTGGTCTTCTTATTTCAAATAACAATTTTTAAAAGATTGTTAAACTGCTGGATGACTGAACCCAATAGGGAATCAATGCTCATGGAGCCTTTTGTTTTCTTTATAAAATCCCGCACCCTTATCCAGCGTTTACACACTACAGTTTAATTAACTTGTGGATGAAGTAGTAGATGAGGCAGGCATACTAAAGGCCCCTAGTGTTGCAAATATTTCAACAAAGATGAATCGTTTGTTGTCTTTAGTGTTTATATATGTTTTCAAGAGTCAGGATGGTCTATGGACCTGCACAGCTTGTCTATGTATTGCTCCAGGCAATCTTTTACCACTAGATGGTGCATTGGGGCTAATGTTCTGTGCTCACTGTCAGTGAAAGATTGTTTCCCTTGTTATTATGTCCTGTTTCTTCATATTTGAGTGTGTAGGTGTCAAATGAAACTTGAAAGAATGCCAAATGAAGGAACTATAACAAAGCACTCAATGGCTTTACTCTACTGTGTGTTAGCCAAGTCTAAACATTAAGCTATTTGTAATCATCTGTCTGTCTATATACTTTGTTTGATGGGTGAGCAATGTTAACCGGAATTGTCCGTGGTCATATACATTTTAATGTGTACATATTCCAGGGATCTCTTAATGGTTAAGATTCCAGTCAGATTTAGTTATGTAAGGCATTGTCCTGCTTTACACATAGAAAAATAAACGTAAACGTTATTTCTATAAATTATATGCACTTTTGAAAATTTTGTCACGTTCTTTGAAGAGTAATTTGAAGCAACAGAATAGCTTGTATATTCGCGTTTGGTACACTATGTACGTGCACCACATTTAGAAAATGTCTGTGTTTGTAATTGGACAGCTAGCAAAGGACAGAAAGTACTTCACATTGCACCTGGATGGTTATAATAACATAATTGTGTAATTTTGACCCAAATTTAGAAAAACATAAGTATGCTTCATTGCCATTTAATTGTCACTTTCTAAAGAATTGTGAGGAATGCTCCGTGCATTCAAATTCTTAGTTTGTACACCACATCAACTGCTTTTTCAATAGTAGAGTAAATTCTGCTGCTGTATAGGTGGTGCCATTGAGCTAGGATTAGCATTCTCCATCCATTCATATGTAGTGGTTTGGACTTTTCGCAGCCAGAGCTCTACTCTAATGAGCCTTAGATGGCCCAATGGGTCCTGATTGGGAAATGCATGACAAACAAGCGATTTGTTTTTGTTGGGAGATCCATTTTCGAGCAAGGCCAATGGTGGAATTTAGTTGGGAGATATTTGCTTGGCCGTTTATTGGTGAATTTAATGGAGTTTTATGTGAGTTACTTCACCGTGCTGCACAATGCTTATGCTTTGTCAGCTTGCCTGTAATACCCAGCAATTCTAGTGAATGTGCAGTATTGCCTTTAGCTTGCAAAAACAAAATGTATCAGAGAATTTCTGCATCTTATTATCTATCTACATGCTGTTTTTGTATGAAACAAGGTCGTATTGACATAAATCCAATTTGATACTGTTGAATAAATGTGTCCTTTTGTTAGTGCCTTGTATTATATGTTCAAGTCAGCACTATAGCTACATCGAACGAGAAGGAACATGGAACAGAGTTGCCAGAAAGGACTCAAAGAGTCAGATTCTATGCGCCAGTGTAGTCACCCATGCCCCATAGACACACATACATACACACACACAGTGTAGTCACCCATGCCCCATAGATACACATACCCCCCCCCCCCCCCCCACACACACACACAGTAGTCATGCACTACCTCTGACACCTGTTGCTCTGGGTCTTTCAGCTCTGGGAAATTTGCATCTCAAAGAGGGAAGATTCCCTACTAAGCGCTTCGTTCAAACTATTTATCCTTATTGACTATAGGATGTCTGTGCATGTATAGAGGCGTTCTTGGAGGAGTCTAGAAAAGGCCGCAGTGCATCATTCTACCTATGTTATTCTTACGCAAGCTGTTATGTCAGTCACATAGTCACAGCAGACGCCGGACAAAGATATACCTTTCCATAATTTCATGCTGTCCCCACACTTCCGAATCTTTAGGAAGAAAGATCTCCCAAGTCCCCTGTGAATTGGCTCGATGGTGCAGATGAAGGAACATCATTTTATTTATTACTCCTAAGAACTTGATCCCCTGTCTTCCACAGAGAGATAAAGCTGGGAGGGGAGGAATCACGGGTGTCACATTCTCCAGCCATAATGGTTTCTGTGTCTATGTATATCGGTGCTTTTGTCTGCGGATGTCTGTCAGTGGGGTACTTTGTATTAGTTATCTCTACTTCTCCTGTGGGTCTGTCCCCTGGGCGACGTCTGTGGTAAATAACCATAGGACCTCCTCCACCTGTCCCGGCTGGTGCACAGTGACATCCATTAGGCAGGGGCCCACCTAAAGGGGAGTGGGGTGGTGTAAGAGGAGCCCCGTGCCTGGCCTCACCGCTAATCTGTCGGGGGAAGCACTGACCCAGACATGCCCCCACAACACTGACCAGGCAAACTTACAGACCACTGACAAAGACGGTAACCTCCAACGTGTGTTGGTCATCAAACATTTCTACATACAAAGCATGGCGTTATCAGTGCTTTCATAATCCTTTAGACACGATACAGAAAAAAAACAGCACCTACATATTTCTAATTGGTGTATTACAGTGTGCGCTACATTATTGGGGGGGGGGGGGGGTGTAGTAGAGAGGATGATCTCATGGGGCCATATGTGTGAAGCGTCTGGGAGATTAAAGTCTGGCTTCATGAGCTGTAAAGCTCCTCTAAAGCTTTTTGGTTTGGGTAACTGAGCATTTCTCCAGACCCATTATAACTGGTCCAGTGACCTCCTTTACAGTCACTTATTAGATGTATCAGATGCATGTTCAAAGGACATACAGAGACACATGCGTACACTGTTAATACTTGAGCTTGCTTCATAGCAGTTAAAAACATAATTATTATATTATGGCTCTTTTTTCAGTCTGATAAAACCACCCTAAATAGCAACAGTAACACATGACAAGCATTTCTAGCCTGTGTGCCTGTATATGTTTATGAACACTTACAATGTATTCAAGAGTGTGCGTGCACATTTGAGCCATGAAAAAGACGAGGCCTTGGGAGCTTTTGTCTTTGTAATGTGGTCATACATCATGAAGACGGCTTTGATGAAGAGATTCCAGTGGTCACCTCCTGCGCGTGTGGGACAGGAAGCTGTGGCAGGAGTAGCAGGGGTCAGGGGTCAGACAGATGCTTTTACGCTGGACTGTAGACAGGAAGTGTTTGTGCTTCTTTATTGTGCACTCGGGATAACTGCACAGTAGTTTAACTTACTGCTGTGTTGGTCCAATGTTGAAGAGATCTGTTGAGTGCTGAAATTTACTCTTTAATAAAGGATTTTGTAGCCAATAATTAAAATTAACGTTTGCTACTAGCTACCATAACATTGATTGAGGATATTGTGAATGTCAAACTGCTAACGTTTGGTGACGTCAAATTGGGTAAAAGATTTTGCTATAATTTTGGAGAATGTACAGTAATTAACAAAGAGGTATTTACTCAAACGTTAGACGGAGTATTCACACATTGTCCAATTATGAGTTTAGGTTAAGAGGATGCCCTGGTAAGAGGATCGTTTTTGATAATAGAAAGGCTTGCCCAGTGTAGGCTTCCCAAGGGTTTTTGCTTGTAATAAAGGAGAGTGCTTTGAGTACAGTAAGATATGTACTACCTGCTCAGTTTGGAGTCCATCTGTTGGGGCTTAGATGTTATGTTCATCAGCTTGGGAGAAGAAATCTTATAATCTGTTCAAGAGTGTTTTGCAGCCCTACAACACACATTTGTGTGGAAAAGCATGGTCCTGCAAAAGGAGCGCTTTCTTGAGTATCTTTTCTCAGAGGAAGTTTGTAAGCTGTTTTGTGTGTTTTTTCCCTAATCTGTATTGATCTGAAGTCACTTCCTGCCTTTGTTGGGTCACATCCCCACTGTCTCGTCTCATCCTGTCCATCTAGTCTCTTCCTCTGCAGCAAATATAGCAGCTGAGGGGACACACAGGGTGATCCCACTATGTTTGTTTTTGTGTGTGTGGCACCATAGAACATGTGCCCTCAGACAGCTGGGCCTGGCTGATGCTGATATAGTGACAACCAGCAAGGCAGGGGGTGATAAGAGGTGGGCAGACATAGATACATTGACTCAGAGAGAGACCGCCAAGAGTTCACAACGGTACTTTCCTTTCTCAGAGTAAATATGTCCAAGCAGTCTATTTGGTAAAAGATTATCTAGAACACACTAACAAACCCAAATCATTAAATGCACGCTTCTGGTGTGTGTGTGTGTGTGTGTGTGTGTGTGTGTGTGTGTGTGTGTGTGTGTGTGTGTGTGTGTGTGTGTGTGTGTGTGTGTGTGTGTGTACTGAATGTGTTGATTTATACACAGAGGTAGGTAGAGTAGATAGGTAGAGTACTGTATGACCTCAGAGCCCTGTTTTAATTGAGAATAATGACAAAACCATATGGGTGGAGGACCTTTGGTCTGAGGTTACAATGGCTTAATGTATTCCAACCGGTGTAGTCATCAGTTTTACAAACGGTGTGTGTGTGTGTGTGTGTGTGTGTGTGTGTGTGAGAGAGAGAGAGAGAGAGAGAGAGAGAGAGAGAGAGAGAGAGAGAGAGAGAGAGAGAGAGAGAGAGAGAGAGAGAGAGAGAGAGAGAGAGAGAGAGAGAGAGAGAGAGAGCGAGCAGAGAGAGAGAGAGAGAGAGAGAGAGAACATTGTACTTTAAGGTTGTAAGGTTGTGTGGGGAAAAGTGTCTGTGGAAGGTAGTATTTCATAAAGGCTGTCCAACCTGGATAGCCATAAAATCTATATACCCACCGTAGCGATCCTCGTGTTACATGTAAATGATACAACTCCAGAAAGCTCTTAATCCTACCGTACACTTCAAATAATTTCATTCAGAGTTAGGAATTCCTTCTCTTTCTCTCTTTTTGTTGCTTTGACACCGTTCCACATTGCATGTGAACAATACCAGTGCCATTTAGATATGCCCCACAGGAAGAGGACTGATCTGGTACTGGCTTCATTTCGCCTTCTGTGTTGTTGTTGAAGATAGCAGGGGGCCACGGTTCCAGACCTAATCTTTAGACTCCTGAACAACTCCAAAGGAACAGCAAATGACTTATGGTCTTTATCCCACGGGAAAGAGGGCATCTAGTTTGAACCTTAATTCAAATAATTATGTCTTTAATTAAGCAAATAATAGCAAGCATTGAAATGCATAATTTTAGTGCACAACAAATAACTAGGGCCTTTATAGTATGTGGCGTCTCTGTCTATATACACATAATACATACCTTGTTAAGCAGGGTAGTATCCTGGCCAAAGCATTCAGTCAAGGCAAACAAAGTTTGTCACACCACTGGGTCACACCACTGCCCTCTATTGTTTATAAATACTGGCACAACCTTTGTCTCTCTCTATGTAAGCTTATGATGTAGAGAGACTCTCTTCTGAGGGCTAGATGTTATTTCTGCAAATCCCGACCTATTGGCAGCCCAATGGCCTTTCTGTGTGGAAACCTCACCTGACCCAATGGCCTTTCTGTGTGGAGTTTGCATGTTCTCCCTGTGTCTGGATGGGTTTCCTCCCACCATCAAAAAACATGCTTCATTCTCCTACCAGTGCCCTGACCAGTCACTGCCAATTCACCTGGAGTCGGTCTGTATGTCATATGTCCTAAGTAAGTCTGTCGTAATATGTTGGGTGAGCAAGTCTGGCGCAAATTGGTTGTCGTGGTATCACTCAGACTGAGTGTTGTGTTTGATAGCTGTCGGTCCATTCGTTGTTTGTTCTGTGTAATTAATTTGCGACCAATTTGTGTGAACTAAATAAAATGAATTATTATTATTTATATCCCAGCATGAAAACATTGGGATTGGGATTTCCCACTCTTGTCTCCATGTTGTATTGAAGTAAAAATTTTATATTTGATATTTCTCCTTTGAAAAGACAACAACATGGGAGCAGGGGAGTATCTCTGAATCACAGTAGTCTGCTTGAGGCTGATCTAGAGACTGGACACGGGAACATCAGTCCTGGGTTCGACTGGGGCTCAGCATCGCTCCTGCAGTTATGGATGTCTGAGGGAAAAGATGGGGGTCAGAAAGGTCATGGGGTCACCAGAACACCTTGTGAGCCCCTGTTCCTGGCGGGGCTGAAGAGGCTGAACATCTACTAGTAACAATATAATCTCAATGAGCCCCAACTGGTTGCTTCCTGCTTTCATAAGGGTTCCCAGGATGCTTAGGGGCACATGTCAGGGGATAGCTGACATGAAAAGGAGGTAGGGTAACTAACATATTTTTGAGGGGTATTACCAAAAGGAGGAAGGGTAACTAAGATATTTTTGAGGGGTATCACCAAAAGGAGGTAGGGTAAGATCATTTAGATCACCAATTATCACCAAATTAATTAAAAGCTTGCATGATCGGTTTTAAACTAATTTGAGGAAATACATTTTATTTTGTTTCATTAACATATGTACTTTATTTTCTTCTCGCTGTAGAATGTTCCCTATTCTTAATTATACCCACAGCAAAGCCTAAGTTTAAAAATGTTAAATAATGACACCATGAAGAGTTGAATTATCTTTCCATTTGCATGTTGCATTTGCACGATTGGAATGTTGAATGCCACAAAAAAAAAACAAAGGAGCTCTCATAGTTGGGACACATTTCTGTAAATTAGCTTTACCTTTTTTCAGACCACAGTTCTGACATGACTGTACCTGTACCCTGCTAGCACAGAATATTCTGGTTTACACTGTACATACACACAGCAAATAAAGACTGTGGTCAGGGAAGCATTTTTTTGGACCGCTGTGTAAAATAACACTGTGAGGGCCCCAGGGCCTCTGACTGAGGCTGATAAGGAACCTTAAACAAACAGAGGGCAGGGGGCCAACACAGTTGCAGCATGCTCCTCAACCTTCAGCTCATCTAATTGGTCAGAGGAAGTCCCAATCCAGACTTTTCTTAATCAGAAGTGTTTGTTCGTTCATTAGGGAAGTGGTGAGAAGTAGATGTGGGTGTGTACAGTCATCCGGCTTGTACGTGTGTGTTCTGGGGTGTATGGACACCATCCACTTTCCGCTCACTATGGAAGACACAGGAAAGGCTTGATGGAGAAAGCTAAAATGGAAATCCTGCTTTCAGACTGTGTAAGGCACAGAGGAATAATGAGGTTTAAGTTGATCTACTTTGTGTGGATTCAGAACAATAGTGTAGGTATTTTCTTCAAGCTTATGAAAGCAGAATTTGGATTTATAAATCAAATAAAAAATAAAAAGATATAACATAATGTAAATTCCTGTTGTTCTCACTCAGGGGCATGCGGAGGCATGTGCAGCACAGCCACATTAGGCATGTTTACGTTCCCAAGGCAACACTGTCTGTCATTTGAACAGTCATCTGCTTTGGGCAACGTGTTGGAGGTCGTTAGGAAGGGGGGGCTGAGACATTGAGTTCAGGGGAGGTGTTACAATCGTCTAACCTGGTGGCATCGGCCCTTAACAGGTTGGTGTCAATCATCTGAGTGTCCTTGTTTACAGGGGGTGGTCCAGAGAAGTTCGGAGAGGGGCACCATAAAGATGCCCAAATGTCCAGGCTTTATGAATGTGTTTGTTTTGATGGCTGGCAAGAGTATTCAAGACAGCAACACATCCATCCAATTTAGTCAAATTGGTCATTCTGCTGATAGGTCGGGTGTCAATAGTTGGCCAAACTCATCTTTCTTTTGCTTGCCTTCTGACGCTGTCAAGGCTTGTTATCAGACCATGCAGCAATATCACCAGTGGCAGTTCAGACTGACTCCAGACCAGTGTGGTTCAGCTCGCAAATCAAGAGCCGTGGAGCCAGTTGTCACAGAGCAGGGTGCCAATGCATGTGGTCCCCAACAGCTTAGCATACACATTAAACAACTGGTGGACACCCCCTCCAACCCTTTCTCTCTCTCTCTCTCTCTCTCTCTCTCTCTCTCTCTCTCTCTCTCTCTCTCTCTCTCTCTCTCTATCACACACCAGCACATGCGCAAACAGCCACACACATCTTACATTCCTCAAAAATACTCATTAGGTGCAACAAGCACCTCAGAAAAAAGGGCTCTAGCACACAAGGTCATGTGATGACGGGAGAGAGGATCAAAGCAGATCTCAGCTGCCCAGCAGACAGATGAGGTCCTGCTGTCTGTCACTGTACACTGAACCTCTGCCTTTGTTTGTGTATGGGTTAGTTATGTGTTTGTGTACGTATGTGTGTGGCCCCATTTCTCAGCTTGTCCTTAGTACACCACCTGCTGAAAACTTGTGATAATGACTAAAACAAGATGTAGGAAAACAATTGGACTTGATACTCTGAGTATAAAAAAGCTTAACGCAGTTTGTGATTTACACCACAGGGCCACACAGGAGGAGGAGAACAGGGTCATCAAAACAAAAACAACAACCATTTTAAAACACAGATGGATAGTTGAGTTGGGGCTGCTGGGTGCTTGGGAGTGGACTGCTGAACTGTTGAAACAAACAGAGCGACTGGTAGACTGTGCTTGAAAAGTTGGCATAATTTCAGAAAACATCTGTCATAATTTGACCAATTGCTTAGAAACTTAAGAGAAAAAAAAGGTATTTAGTTCATAGTAAATAACTGTGCAAAAATAAATAAGCCATGCTATTCTAAACATATAGAATATGACAAAAAAAAACGTATAAAACACGTTAACAATAATAAATAAGGGTTCCATTACAACAAGAAGCTTGGCTCATTTAACTCAAGCCACTCACTTCTTCTGGTGTGCAAAGGCTGCCAAATGTCTAACTCTGTGAACATAGTACTCTGTGTGGATAGCTCGGGGTAAAGGACAAAGGAAGTGAGAGGAAAGAGCCTGGTTGGAAGCACAATTTCATCAGTTTAATCACCATCACGCAACATCATTATAAGTGACCAAAACAAACAGGTCAATAAGGGTAAGTGGCGTTGGTGAATACAAACAGCCGGGGATCATATTTCCGGCCTTCCCGGTCCTGGCTCGTCATCAGAGGAAGCGAGAGATGGGTGGAGAAAGGGCAAAGTGATGGACAGAGGCTGTTGAGATGGAGGTGGATGGAGTGCGGAATCAGCCGAGGAGATTGTTGAGTGATAGTTGTGTCTAAGAGGGTCAGTGCCCAGGCGCCACTGCTGCTACTGTGCTGAGAGACATAGCAGGCAGAATTCAGGAAGAGCTGTCCCACCTGGTCTTGCACAAGATTAAACACAAACACCCACACATATGCAGATAAAAGTATATTATGAAGAATTCAAAAATATGTAGATTAATGCCACTCAAAAAAATATATTTTCACTAAATGTTGTATAATTTCTACTGTGATGCAATGCAAAACCATGCTAAATAAGCCATTGTGTGGACCTAGTCTGAGCTGCTTGATAATGCACTATGATTTAAGAAAATAATGACACATATTTTAGCTATCCAAAATATAGCCTATTTATCATCCTTATCATTTGTATAGTCAACAAACATACCGTTCATTTTGACGCAATGTCCTGGGCGTTATGTTTTTACATGCCCACCCATGGAACAAGACCCGGCAAACCTGCATATAATTATCGCATTTAAATATGTGCGCCGGGTAAACTTTGAATGCGAGCGCGAGCGGCTACATTATCATTGTAATTGGCTAAAACCAGACCGGTGTGTAGTCTTGGCATGTTTAGACCTATAGGCGTGTCAAAAAAAAATGGCATTAACGCAACCTGCACAGAATACTTTTTTTTTTTTTTTTTACTTCATTAAGGCAAAAAAAAGGAGTTTCGTTTTGCTTTCAAATGTCAAGGACATAATCTAACATGGAAATACATTTAATCATGCAATAACCTATTGGGCTTTATCAGTATAAAATCCAAATGTTTTTTTTATGATCTTTTGGTTAATTATTTTATTTAACATTTTTTACTGATTCAAAATTCAATTAATCTCCCTTGAAAATACGAGACACATTTCAAAGGAGTGAATAAGGGGCGTGGATGAATGAACTGTTGCGTTTGTATCAAGAGAGGGGAGGGGTTTCTGGGAGGGGACAAGGGGGGGGCAAGAACGACTGGGTATAAAAAGGCACAATTCTAGGATGGGAGCATACTTTTCAGAGTTCACAAAGCTATCTGGGGCTATTCTTTCACAACAATTTTGTATGTATTTTAGTGACCAGGTCTCAGACTTTGATTTAAAGAAGACAGTTAGAGAGCAAAAATGGCTGGGTCGCTCACCACTGAAAACTACGACTACTATGACTACGATGATACGGAAAACTCCACCATGTGTGACTACTCCGAGTGGGAGCCTTCCTACTCTGTGATCCCGGTTCTCTACATGCTCATCTTCATCCTGGGTCTCTCTGGTAACGGTATTGTCATCTTCACTGTTTGGAGGTCCCAGGGCAAACGGCGAGCCGCCGACGTCTACATTGGTAATCTGGCCCTGGCAGACCTGACCTTTGTGGTGACTCTCCCGCTGTGGGCCGTCTACACGGCCATGGGCTACCACTGGCCCTTCGGCGTGGCCCTCTGCAAGATCAGCAGCTACGTGGTGCTGCTCAACATGTACGCCAGCGTCTTCTGCCTCACCTGCATGAGCTTCGACCGCTACCTGGCCATCGTCCACTCTCTCACCAGCAACCAGCTGCGCACCCGGGGTCACATGAGGGCCTCGCTGACGGCCATATGGCTGCTGTCCGGCCTCCTGGCCGCCCCCACTCTCATCTTCCGCACCACCAAGGAGGAGAAGAGCACCAATCGTACCCTGTGCGGCATGGACTTCAGCCTGGTGGCGGATAAGGAGCAGGAGAACCTGTGGGTGGCGGGCCTCAGCATGTCCTCCTCGCTTCTGGGCTTCCTGCTGCCGTTCCTGGCCATGATGGTGTGCTACGGCTTCATCGGCTGCACCGTCACCCGCCACTTCAACAGCCTGCGCAAGGAGGACCAGCGCAAGCGGAGACTGCTGAAGATCATCACCACCCTGGTGGTGGTGTTCGCCGCCTGCTGGATCCCCTTCCACGTACTAAAGAGCGCTGACGCCCTGTCCTACCTGAGCCTGGCGCCCGACTCCTGTGCCTTCCTGCGTTTCCTGTCCCTGGCCCACCCGTATGCCACCTGCCTGGCCTACGTCAACAGCTGCCTCAACCCGGTGCTGTACGCCTTCTTTGATCTGCGCTTCCGCTCACAGTGTCTGTGTCTACTCAACCTGAAGAAGGCCCTGCATGCCAGCCCAGCCAGCTCCCTGTCGTCGCAGAAGACGGAGGCTCAGTCCCTGGCCACCAAGGTGTGACATTGGGGCCGGACCCCCCGGGCAAGCAGCTGACGCGCTGCCGTGTTCTGAACATTACTGGTGGCATTGGTCTCGTTGCCCTTGCGATAACACTTTAGGGGTTGTTGTGTCTGTGTGGACTGGGTTTAAAGTGCCGCCAAGTGAAGCAGGAGCCCTATGAGATTGAGGACAACGATAAACTCAGCCTTGTGTGGTTGACATCCTCCATGTTCAATCTACTCCATGGGGAAAAAGGCAAACAACTTTACACAAGAGACCAAGCTGCTGGATTATGAAGGCCAGACAACTCCAGACAGAGTGGAATGAAAATGAAATGGACAAAGTGCCCAGGTTCTGCCCATCATATACTGTGGACTTAAGGCAAACCGATAAGTCTGGAAACCTAAAGCCCTGTCCTCTCTCTGTGCTGGAGGAGAGTGTATTCTTCATGCATTTATCCCATGGCGTTATGCTGTTCTTGTTTTCTTTTAGAAGCACTTGAGGTGTGATATATTGACCACCCTCTAGAACCTTATCTGCACCAGCCTGTTAAGGGTGTGTGTGTGTGTGTGTGTGTGTGTGTGTGTGTGTGTGTGTGTGTGTGTGTGTGTGTGTGTGTGTGTGTGTGTGTGTGTGTGTGTGTGTGTGTGTGTGTGTGTAAGAGACGGGTGATAGTCTGCAAGAGGCGTTGCAGCTTGATTTGATTGTTGTAAGATGAGAGGGGGGCATAAAGAAGGGGGGTGGAGGTCCCAGACAGACAGATGGCAGCTGAAAATGTTTAAGCGGGGAGCTGTGCCCATATAAAAGGTGGCTGCTTTGACAGATAAAGTGTTTGTGTGTGCGCATATGAGTTTGTGTGTGTGTACGCTAATTGAATTAGTAAATTCTCAAATTCATGATTGAAATGTGAATACACACTGTAATAGTCTCATGTTAATGCTAGATTTTTTAATAAAAGCCTTTAAACCTTTACACCTAATGTTGTCACTCTGTTGCTTGCTTTCCGTAGACCTCTTGTTGGAATTTCTTTACCATTCAGTGAACTTGCTTTTTCCTGTTAGCCCAGTAGTAAAAAGGGACGCACTCTCCTATCCATTGTGTTCTAGGGCCAGAATGAAAGCAAGAGTCAACAGGAAATGCATGTTGGAGTTCTATTCCCATCCTCCACCCTGATTGCCTCACTCTTGGCGCCTGAACCGGGATCATTTATTTTCCTTAGCGTTTGACAAAAATACAAATTCCAGTGTCAAATTAGATAAAAAAATTAAAGGTATCATGCTCTTTCTTAATAAACAGTAACCTAATCCTACATTTTAAAAAACAAGTTTATAATATCAGTTGTAAATTGTGTTGTACTAGCAGTTTGACGTTATATATATATACAGTATACATATGATAGGATTTGGGTCTGTCTAGGGAAATTAAACTTGCAAAACATCATCAGACATGGACATAAATCATTGACTTCATCGGTCTGTGGATATTCTTTCCTCTGTAATCAGTTTAAACTAACAACTAATTGAATGCGTTAGATAAAACTGCAGAGCTTCTAACAGGCTGTTGACATTAAGTTAGCACCCACTGTTGATTTGGCAGTAATGAGCTTTATTTTGGGACACAATTAGTGACAGCAGGGGAGACAGGGGGAGTGGGTTCCTAATCCTGGGTAACTGGATCCTAAGAGAACTGTTAGATTGTTTACCAACTTTGTTAAGAAGGAGAAATATATCCTTAACAATGGCCTTTTAAACGTTTTAGTCTATTTCTCTCTTTACTCGTTTGTTCTTAGTTAATGATTTAGTGTAAAATGCAAGGCACCAAAAAAACTCATCTAAATTGAAAACCTTTCTATTCTGTAACTCTTCTCATCCCCTCCAAGATCACAGGGTTGGAAGTGGAACCAGCTTGTTTTTAAAAGAACAAGCAATAGTGTACTACTGATTGTACTACATTACACAGATCTGCATTTGACTTTTTTGAAATGTCAATGCAATAAAATACAAACCAAGATAAAGTTCCCTCAAAGGCCTGAATGGTGGAGTATTCTCAGAGTTTACTGTCACCAAGGTCAACACTCATTCTAATTCAGACTGGTTTTAAACAAAACATGATAAGGAGGAACTCCAAGAGTGTGCTTACACACACACAAAACATTTAAATTTCATGACAAGTATTCAGTACGTGACCAAATTATTGGTCACACGAATTAGTCTCCTATAATTTCAACCTGCTGTCTGCAACAAAGTCAGTCACAAGAGAGTGAAAGAGAACCTGCATAGATTATGTTCACGGGTTTTTTAGGTTTTATGAGTCCAATGCGATCACATTACAAAGATGTCACGGTATATGAAGCTTAATGCTCGCATTTGGCCAGGATATTTTCTTTGAACTGGAAAGCGGAAGGGTCTCCATAGTGGCCTGAGTTCAATTATTTTCTATGTGATTTCTTACTTTCTCTCACGTTTATCAATGATCATAAGATTGGAAACCAAAAAAAGTATTGGATTTTAAAGAGTAACAAAGATTTACCATCAATATTCTAATGTGATAACCTAATAACAGACAGCGAGATTTAAGTGTGAGGACACACCCTGTTTAACATGCTCAACAGTCCCCACACCCTAGAAAACCCTTGTGGAATGACAGGCTACAGTCGACTTCCTTTGTGACATGGATGTTCTATTTGTTCAGAGAATTTGCACATCTCTAAGGAGGCCCAGAATGTCATCAATGCAGCTGTTGAGCACACTTCAGATAAACCCACGTAGGGTTACTTAATACTGAATTTAAAAGTAGTCCAGCAATGCTCTTTAGGCTTTCAAATGGATTCTATGATTGTCCTAAAATGATGCCATCTGTTCTTTGAAATGATCAAATCTATATTCCTATTGCTTTAAGTTTGAATGATTTTATGTCACACACGTTTTATCTAAACAATTCTAGTCTGGCTCTTAACAGTTTTTTTTTTACTTACTAAGAACCTTTATCTCTAGCATTTCAGTACCTTTTTTCTGCAGCAAACATTAAGTATTTACAACAAGCACTTTACCTCTCCAATTACCAGAGCAGTAGAAACCAGGTCAGTCCAAAATAAGACTCAGAGGAAGTGTGTGCACGTTTCTCCTCCCTCAGAACAATGGGGAACGGTCAGTGAACCACAAAAAACCTTGGGTCAAACCTGTGCTGCGCGGGATGAGGAGATGACCTCTGGAACGTCTTGAGGGACCCCTAGCTTCCTGTTTTAGCTTCTTGCTGGCACCCCCTTCCTTTCTCTCTTGAAAATGGTGTACTTCATTGACAGGATAGTCAGCCGGCCAGGCAGGAAGGACAAAAGGGAGGGTGGGCAAGGAAGGAGTTCCTGTCTGGGGAAATCCTGTCTTTCAGCAGCATCATTCAACTTGGCACCCTGGTACAAGACACTCCTGCCCCACCTGTCCCCCTGGGAGAAACTAAGGGTCGCCAGCCTTAGCCTTTGGTGCACTATATGATTTGAGCATAACTCAGCAAGATAAATAAAAACAAGTGAACTGTGGAAATGGGACTCAAAAGCTAACAGGCTAACGAATGAAACCTCACAGATCCTGGATGTTAGCGGTAAGCATGTGGCACAGACACCTGAGGTGACAAAAAAGAGCTTTTTGTCTCCCTTTGGAAATGGCTGGCATTTCAAAGGCCTTCACACAAGAGAGGCATCGTTAGTGAAGGCACGTCGTTTCCGACAGCCAAGGGGGTGAAAGCAGCAACACTTTGGGCTACTCCGGATCTCTGGAGAGTGCGCCATCCTCCTCGGGGACAAACGGTCCCTTCATAGCCTCCACTATCCTCTCTTTTGTGAGCGGAGGCAACGCGGTCTGCAGAGTCCCTCACCCACCCCCAGGCCCACGGTAGGACTAAATAGAGCCCCTGTAATGAGCCCTCACTCTAAGCCATTTCAAAGAGTCAGCTGGACTCTGGTGAACATCACAGGTACAGGCTTGGCAGTCACAAGCACTGGACCCTGAACTGCAGCGCTGGCCTAAACTCATCAGAGATTCACGTGCCGATTCAGGCTCTGAGCTGCTCATTGCAAGGTATCGAAAGTCATTATGATTCAGGCTCTGAGCTGCTCATTCCAAGGTATCCAAAGTCATTAGGATTTTTGGTCAAATCAAACTGGCAGGCTAGGTCACGATTTTTATTTGAAAAGGGAAAAGTGTTTTGTGGTCCAATAGGCAACTACTACATCATAACCAATTTGCATTATGCCTGGGAGAGAAGTAGCACTGGGAGAGAATCTTTTTGCAACCGTGACTGAGAACATCTTCAGCATTATTGAGTATCCTCCTTCAAACTTTATCAAACTTATATCTATGATTCACCTTTACTAAAAGGATCATGAAGTCACGTCAAGCGGCTAAATCACGACTGATGTTGTGGTGTTGATGTCACCGTTAAATAGTGTAGCATATAATAATGATGTGTGATGATGTGTTAAATCAACATTGAAAAGCAGCTTTTGTACGGTCTGGAACACCAACGGCCCAGTGTTGATTAGAACAAAACACATGGGTGACATATCTGTGCCGTATTGACTTACATTTTTTTTTATCTGGCCCAGATCTGGCACAAAACTATTTAAGGTCCTTTATGCAGATCCACACCAGATGTTGCCAACTGTGCAAAAGACACTGGGGCGGATCCGTTTTACCGATCTGGACCGAATGTTGGCACATATTTGGCCCGTATCCGGGCCAGTGTAATTTTGCTATCTGGGAAATTCCCATAGCACTGATAGCACTACAGTATTGATCCCATCCCCCATTATCACTCGGTTATCTTTGCTTTAAACAATTAGATTGCCTCCTATTTATTCTATACACACACACACACACACACACACACACACACACACACACACACACACATATATGTACACACACACACACACACACACAGTACTGTGCAAAGGTTTTAGGCAAGTGTGAAATCTTTAAAGTTAGAAAAAAAACAACCTAAAAATATCAATGTTAATTGTTTATTTTTTGATCAATTCATAAAATAAAAGGTGAGGGAGAAGCAAATCTGTATCAAATCAACATTTGGTGTGACCACCTTTCATCTTCAAAACAGCATCCCCTGCCTAAAACTTATGCACAGTACTCTATATACAGTATATATATCTATATATAGATATATATAGAAATAGATATAAATATATTCAAATATATATATATATGTGTGTGTGTGTGTGTGTGTGTGTGTGTGTGTGTGTGTGTGTGTGTGTGTGTGTGTGTGTGTGTGTGTGTGTGTGTGTGTGTGTGTGTGTGTGTGTGTGTGTGTGTGAAAATGTAGCATATCCCTATATATATATAAAATATGCACACACAGTATATGCTCACACTGTTTAGTCCTGTCAAGTATAATGATGGTAAATACCAAAATAAACCAAACCCAGCCACTGTTACTGTAAGCACACAGTAAATTGTTTTTTTCTACAAGCTTTGAGTTTGCAAAGACTATATGGCCACCTTGTGGCTTTGGACTGACATTTGGCTGTATGAGCCTAAATTTCAAAAGTAGTCATTTTGAAAGACGATCCAGTGAGATGGTCCAGGTTTTGCCTCATGCAGATTATAAATAGTATTCTTTGAAGGGGCACAGAAAAGGTTGATAATAATAAAACCCTCTAATTTGTATACAATATAAATTTTTGCCTAATAATTGTTTTGCTTTTTGGTTGTCAACCGATCAACCAGAATTTGCATCACTCAGTTTTTTATGTGACTTTAATTTCCATTTACTCTGTTTTAATCATATAGTCATTTTTACTTTTAACCATTACACAAAAGGAGGTTGTAAAAATGTAACCCATGAGATTCTCTGCTAATCAGTAAAATACTGTCATCTAGTGAATGAAGTGAAAGAAGATAGCTATTTTAATAAGTCTGCAATGGGTATAGAGGAGGTTAGAGCAGACAGAATAGTATTTTGTTCAGATTAATCTGCAGTGCTAAGAAGTATAGAGTCTTCACAATTGGTCAGAAAGGACTATGTTGGCTTACTGGTAACCAACAGGCGAATCAAATAACAAAGAGGGCTTTAGGCAATAACGATGTGAATATTAAAGGTGCCTTTTGGAAGAGGAGAGGCTAAATCAGTAATTAGAACTGAGTGTTAGGGAAATGGAAAAGTGTTTGGGGTGTAGATAGTAAGGGTAGACACTGTTAGGAATTCAAAAGTCGGTAAACGTTAAAACATTTCATGTTAAATGCAGGTGGGGAGAAGTTATGTATTCTAGCTTAAGACTTGGTCATTTTGGTATAAAATCTACTTTGTAGAAAATTGGTAAATCAGATTCTACTTTGTGAGATTCATATAATTATTATAGATGTTAAGCATGTGTTATTGTATTACTCTAAATATGATATAGAGATGGGGCGTTGTTTAATAGAGTGAGAGAGACTGGACGGATTGGATTTGGGAGGCTTTCTGGGAATTGGGGATGGTATATAGGAAATTAGTAGAATGGTTTTTAGTTTATCAAAGGAGACATGTTTAATAAATATGATTTGGAAAGAAGATATTTAGATATGCTTAGTTGATATGACACTACAGATTTTTGTGCTGTAGGTGGCGGAATGCACCTTTCATTTGGTCGCAAACTGCCAGTACAATGAATGAAGAAGAAGAAAAATACATGTAAAAACACACAGGATGCGGTGTTATTATATCTACTGGCCATAGTCCAAGATGTGTACTTCAAAAAACAATATTTTAGAATGGCTATTGGTTGATCGAGAGCAGATAGGTCATTGGGGTTTTCAAGTGGGCACCTTCCATCCCAGATGTTTCGTTAATTCATTAACCAGGCCATACCACCTCCAGAAGGAAGTCAATATGTAATGCAGACTCCAAGTGTTGTAAACTTCAAGTCAACATGAAATATAAAAACTTGGGCCACGTAATGCAGACTCCAAGTGTTGATTAACTTTACATTGTAAACCTAACTTAATGACTTATATAATTATCTAGGAGAGGTCACTTATAGCAAGCTGCCAGTAAAACCGAAGAAGAACAAGAACAAGAACATGTCCGGAACGTTTATTGACAATATAAATCACATACAAAGAAGTTATAATACATACAAAACAACAGCTGAGCCAGGGGGGAATATGTTAAGTGAAAACATTAAACAAAGAACACAGATGTTTTTTTTTTACAGCTTTCTATCTTTTTTTATGGTGGTTGGTTGAATTTTTAAATAGGCCTACTATAAATAAAGGTTTAAAATGACAACATTTTGATTCATAGATATTTTTGCTAAAATAATCATTCAATTGATTATATATCATTATTTAAATGTATAACTCTTTTACTGTAGATATCAAACAGTACATTTACAAATAATGAGAAATGGCAATGTTATTTCTTGAATGTGTTAGAATGGGGCCATTGTCAGAACAGGTGTGCTTTCTGGGTACATTTCACACAATGAACAATTAACACAAATGCCTTATTTAAACTTAAGAAGATACTGATTTGCAGGATAATACTTATGGATGATTTTGAAAGAAACTTCCATTTATTGATGGAGATATTTGCAAAAAAATACTCGAGATAATTCCCAATTAAAAACATAAAATCTAGATCAGTAGGATACAACAGAAGTTGTAACATAAGTCATATATTTATTTAAATAATGAACGTGCGTTACGATTATTATTCTTTAAGGTAGTGGTCAGTCAAACACTACCACTAAAGTTATCTTGCAAACTGGTATTTTTGCCCCTTCGGAGAATAAAAAAAAATAGCATCCATAAACTAATTTACTTTGGGGTTACAGAAATACCAAAAGTATTATATTAGGGAATTCAGAGTACCTCAACAGTAGTCCATTAACATTAACTGGTTTACCAGCATTATATTATAGTCTAACAAGTTTCGATAAAATAAAGATCAAATGTTTTACAAAATGGTCGATTGTTGGAACCTTATTTTATAACAGTGTCCTGGACGGAAATACCGGAAAGGACAGCATCGTGATGAGTGTTACTACGATGTTCTTCCGTACGGTTAAGGTTATTAATCATGTTTGTCTGCTGCGATTCCAGCCTAATTCCGTGAATCTAACGTTGGTTTTACATAGCAATATGTCAATATAACAAGTTATGATTTTAGTTGAACTACGACTAGCTATGTAGCCTAACGGTAGGTATCGTTCAACTCGTCAGCCGCACTAATCTGAGACCGTAATTTATCAGCGTTATCCAGTCACATTAGTTTGCTTAGTGGAAAGGCAGTTACCAAAAAGTGTCAATAAATACGTCGCAAAGAAAAGGTTCAATAACAAATACAAGAACGACAACATTGCTGGAATTATGGTGTCTCATCAACAAAGAAGAGTTTTGAGATATGTAGAAAAAGGGAGTCTATTGAAGCTGAAGTCCTACTTACGTAAACACTCAGACCTCGATATCAACTTCTCTCACGGTAAAAAGCAGAGAAGTCCCTTGCACATGGCTTGTTCTTCAAAGGATGACGCCATCCTCCAACTTTTGTTGCAACATGGGGCTGACATTCTTCATAAGGACCATAAAGGGGATACTCCTTTACACATTGCAGCTAACAAAGCTCTGAAATATGGAAAAAGAGGTAGAACATTTTTGTAAACTAATTTAATGGTTCTTGCCCAGCTCAATTATCTTAGATTTAATAATATAATATATGCTTCTTACTCTTCAGTATATGACGATCTCGTTGTGCCTCTACGAAATCATTGTCAACAAGCTATGAATGCACCAAACAACGCTGGAATTACACCCCAGGACCTGTTGCAATGGATGAGACGGGATGAGGTATAAAATGTTAAGCTGTCCTGTTAAGTTCTGATTGATATACACCTGTTCTCTTTGAACAAAGGAATATATCATTCTCTTACTGTCATGTTTTGGCCTTGTAGGCTCAGACAAACATCAAGGACACACCACAAGCAGATGCTGAGAAAGAGTGGCAGCAGAAACTGTTTGGTGAATGCCAGGATGAGTTCTTTGAAATGTTTGCTCAATATGATAGTGAGTTTTCAAGGTTATGCCTTCTACATTATTTAGATTTATTGGCTGTTTCAAAATCCTTATACCGTTTTCTTTAACTTACAGATGATGATTTCCTTACGGTTGATGAGGATGAGGAGGACTTTGGAGATTGGGCAGAACGGATTCGACATGAATACTTCTCTAAACAGCATGCTGAAGCACAAAGATTGGCAGCATCAGCTATTGGCGGGAGGAAAAGAAAGACTAAGAAAGAAGCAGAACAGGAGGAGCAAAGTCATAGGGAACTGCACCAGAGGCTGCAGAGGGAACATGAAGAATACCTGGCTCGAGCAGCCCGGAAAGCAGAAGAGACACGCCAGGGAAAGAAGCTACGTTATGAACAGAGATGTACAGCTACTTTCCAGAGTGACTCTTCAGTGTCCAGCACGAAGTTAGGCTATGCTGACATCCCCTGGCCAGCCCCACGGGGTACAGTGCCAGAGATGGTGGAAGTGATGCTGCATGGCTCTGACCGTAAAGATATCCCTGTGTTTCGTAAAATTCTCAAGCGGCAGCAGGCCCTGTGGCATCCAGATAAATTTGCCCAACGCTGTGGCACTCGGCTGGAGGAAAAAGACAAGCAAAGGATCCTGGACACGGTCACTGCTCTTTCACAGGAGCTCAACAAGCTAGCTCAAAGTCTGAAATAATACCAACTGGGATGTCAGTCATCATAACCTTTGCCATGTGTGATTGTTTTGGGAGGTGGGGGTAGAAATTTCTGGACTGGACTGGCCTGACCGCTGCTGATGTACAGTAGGAAGCATATGTATGGAAAATGTATTTATTCAATATTGATTGTTGCTATATTTAATGAATAGACATAGACACAACTTCATTTTAATTAGTAAAAAATATTACTTTGTCAGTCGGCATTGGTTTGATTTTTTTGTGCAAAGTGAATTAACTAGTGCAGTCAAAATACTTTTTAATTTAAGTATGATATAAGGAAGTACTTACTTACTTTTACACTTTTTTACACAATTTTATGATTATTATTCCTTTAAATCAAATATATTTGTATTGCACATTTCATAGTACACAAAGGCAATTCAATGTGTTCTACGCAAGGCAAGCAGAAACATACAAGGACGAAACAAAAGACCAAGAGCGACCTTAAAAGACCTTAGAGCGAGTCTCATGTCTCATGAAATTGGTTCCAGATATGTATTGCATAGTAGGTTAGCACTGCTTCACCGTTTTTGGTTTTAACTCTGGAAACGGTTAGGAGACCTGCTTCAGATGACTTGAGGGATCTAGAGGGTTCATACTGTTTTACCGTGTCGGTAATGTATTTTGGCCCCAAATTAGTTTGTGACTTGTTCCATCAGCTGCATATGTATTTTTTTTCCCTCAGTATATCTTAATGCGACAAATTTATTTTGTTTTATACTGATGGCACCCCATTCCAAGTTTACTCCTTCACTTTTGTAAATAAAAAATATTTTGCGGATAAGCACAAAAGGCAGATAGATGGTCGGCCCAATTTCAATAATAGAGCAGAATAAATGAGGGAATGCTGGTTGCCATGTTCCTTCATTGTTCTCCTTTTTCTATGACACCGTGCTATTTTTTTACGTTTCAAGTAAAGCTGTGGTTTTTAACCAAATAATAAATTAACCGAAAGCAAAGGAACCAATAGTATATGCAACCTTTATTTTTGTCTTTCGCTACATGTTTCACTGCAAGTGAAGGGGTGTGTAGTCGATTATCTGGGTTTATTATTCAGAACCGGGGCCCATTGATATTTTATAGAAGAATCTTATTGAGTATTATCTGAGTTACAACAGTTCTGTTGTAATATTATTACACCTTCCCGTTAGATGCAAATAAACGTGATTCCACCATTTGCTGGCAAAAGCATATCTGGCAACCTTTAGACGCAATCTGTGTCAAATGGATTGCCGTGGGTTGGTGTAGTGCTAATAAAGACAGCTCTGCTGTGACTCCTGTTAAACCATTGTGCTTTTGGCGTAGACTACATTTACATAATTTTTAATTCGTGACCTTAATGTAGGCTTGAGTTTTATATTATAGAATTTAAACTGCATTGCGACAGCAAAATTGTGGCAGATAACATAATGCTATGTTAGGTTCCTTACGGCCAGCGCATGATATTGCTTAATCGTCAAGCTCGTTCAATGAAGGAACGTTAATGTTTACCTTGCAGGGACTTATTTAGGTAAGACCGTTTCAGTCTTTTATCACAATCATGCAGCTAGGCTAGCTGGCTAGGACCTGTTTGATGTGCGTTCTCTTCTTATGACAGCCTCTGATCTAGGGTGGCACGCTTGTTCTATTTAACATTAGGACAACAGTTTTTAGAGACATCAGCTGAGTTCAAATTGGTGAGCAAACAGAGATGCACAAAGTGGTTAGGATCTTGTAGATTTAGAAAATCGTCATGTCGCATTTGCGTTTTTGATTTACCGCTTGTCAGATACAGAATAAGGCCGGAGGGAGGAGATTTCATCAGCAAGGTGGCAGATAAGATGGTGTTCCGAAGTGAAGAGATGTGCTTGGCGCAATTGTTTCTGCAGTCCGGCTCGGCATATGACTGCATTAGTGAGCTCGGAGAAATGGGACTGGTCGAGTTTCGGGATGTAAGTAGCTATTCCTGTATGATCATAAATAGGCTAAATCCCATTACAGGCTCATTCTAAATCATGTGTGGCGCGTGTCGTTTCAGATGAATGCAATAACCTGACCTGTGTGTACGTCTGTCTGCGCGCGCGCGCGCGTGTGTGTGTAGGCTTTGTATGTTCGTGTGCATTAAGAGGACCCAAAGATAATAGCCGGTGTGTCAGACAGATTTGCACAAGAGGCTTTGTTTGAACGCTTTCAGTTATTCCTATTATGAATGGGAGACTAGATTGGGTGTCCTTATTCACCCTGTGAAAGACACATTGCAAGGAAAAATATTTACCAGTTCACGGAATTATACAATTCAAATTGATAGAAATGTACAGTACTGTGCAAATGTTTTAGGCAGGTGTGAAGTCTTTAAAGGTAGGGAAATATAGATATATATAAAAATTTAAATGTTAATTGTTGATTTTTTATCAATTCATAAAATACAAAGTGAGGACAAAGCAAATCTGTATCAAATCAACATTTGGTGTGACCACCCTTGGCCTTCAAAACAGCATCCCGTGCCTAAAACTTATGCACAGTACTGTATATTTAATATTTTCTTTGTTAATAGCTTCAGAAATGATGGTGCACATTGATTCACCTTAACTGTCACCTGACCGTAGTCCTCCTCTGGTTTCAGCTCAATCCCAGTGTCAGCTCGTTCCAGCGCCGCTTCGTCAGCGAAATCAAGAGGTGTGAGGAGATGGAGAGGATTCTGGGTAAGACAGTTGAGATACGTACCACTGGGATAAACATCTGACCCAAAGGTCCCTAAGCAGGGAACTAAAAGCATCTGCATGCTTTTAATGTGCCCTTTTACGGACAGGGTACCTACTGAGAGAGATCCGAAAGGCCACTATTGCTGTCCCAGAAGATGATGACAGTCCAGTCGCCCCTCCCCCAAAACAAGTCCTTGAAATCATGGTCAGTCTGCTGAATGAGGAACAGAGGAGCAGTGCAGTGCAGTGATTGGCATAATGTTACATCATCAATGAAATGTTATTTTTTTTTGCAGTAGTACAAGATACCGGTGTTGTAAATGTATTAGTGCGGGTTGAGTGTGACAAGTAACAAGCTATACTATTATGTAATTCATCAATTTGGTGTTGACTTTTGCTGATTGAACTGAATGAGAATTGTTGGTATCTTTTATGGATGGTATGGAGAAGTGTCCATAAACTGTGCTTCCTCGGCTGTTGTCCCCAGGAGCAGCTTCAGAGGCTGGAGGTGGAGCTCAGTGAGGTGGCCAGGAACAAAGACAAGCTTCAGAGGAACCTGCTGGAGCTCACCGAGTACACACACATGCTGAGGATCACACGCACTTTCGTACACAGCCGCTCTAGGGTGAGCCAATTCAAACATGACATGCTGCGTTTGTTCGTAATACTTTAGCCAATATTCTCTAGAATTAAACTATTTTCATAGACTCTCATCAGACTCTTTCAGAAGATATTACCCTTGGTTTACAATGTATATTTGTGTCCCGTGTTCCTGTCTTTGTGTTTTGTATCCTGGGGTGTGAGTAGTAAGAGCAAAGTGAGCTGACTGTAATTAATGGCACAGTCACAACATAGGTATTAGGAGGACCAGCTGACTCCTCACAGGCTCTGTTGTGTTGCTTAAAGGCACTCTGGATACACACTCTAGACCTTTTTTAAACAACGGCTTTGCTGCCAGGAAAATATCGTGATCACATCCCTTGCCTGATCCACCAGGGCGATGTGTTGTATGTTTGTAGCCCGTCATCTACAGTTGATGCATTGTAATGAGTGAATGGTTTATTTTTGTGTGAAGCACGATGCCCTGGGCCCACAGTATGAGGAGTTTCCCACTGTGGAAACAGACACAGTAGCAGGAAGCACTGGGATGCAGAGACTGGGAGCAAAGCTGGGGTAAGTTCTAACATATCTCACAAACTGATGTTTTTTAGCCGTTGACTTTGATGGTCCTCCTCAGGGAACAGAACTCCTCAGGGGTATCAAACTCTGTTCCCTGGCTCCAGGTTTGTGTCTGGCCTTATCCAGCGGGTCAAAGTGGAGGCCTTTGAGCGCATGCTGTGGAGAGTGTGTAAGGGTTACACTATACTCAGCTATGCTGAAACGGACGAAAACCTTGCAGATCTAGACACAGTGAGTAATCAACAAGGTGACACTAAACAACTGCAGGATGTCCTTGCTACCCCATTGTATAATTGAAACCCAACTATAACAGAAAATGTTTGTCTTACAGGGTGAGATCAACAAAAGTGTAGTGTTTCTCATTTCATTCTGGGGTGACCAGATTGGGCAGAAAGTCCAGAAGATCTGTGACTGGTAAGACAACCTTTGTTCTTACTCACTCTGATCTAATCATTCATTAAAGGAATCCCGACCATGGCAACCAATGTGTTTAACCTCGGCCTGAGCATGAATGTGATTGTGTTGTTCTTCAGTTACCACTGTCACATTTACCCCCACCCCGAGAATGACGAGGAGAGAGCCGATGTGATGGACAGCCTGAGGACACGTATCCAGGACCTGAACAATGTATGTGTGGGACTACAATCATCTTTCTAGATCAAAACCATTAATCATATCATAACCAGAATTATATGTAATATATCATCCCTGTCTGCCGTGTCACCATTATACTTTACAAATAGTGATACAATCGTAGTTTAGTATCAAGATTCAACCATGCCTAATAGTGACACCATTTGTGATAATAGGTTGGATGTACTTATAGCGATAGTACATCAGTTGTAACAAAATGTTCCATGAATAATGATAATAATACTATTATTTACAATGGAACTAAAGTTAAAACAATCATTTGTTTACTCTTCTAGGTGCTACACCGCACTGAGGAGTACTTGAAGCAAGTACTACAGAAAGCATCAGAGTCTGCTTTTACCTGGGTGGTGCAAGTCAAGAAGATGAAGGCCATCTACCACATCCTGAACCTGTGCAGTTTTGACGTCACAAACAAGTGTCTAATAGCGGAGGTTTGGTGCCCGGTCAGTGATCTGGCCAACCTCCGTGGAGCGCTGGAGGAAGGCTCGGTGAGTGGGCAGCGTTGAGATAAAAAGAGATCAAACAATGTGATATAGTGAATGTGGATACTTATGGGGTTCTAATGCAGATTCTTTTTTATTTAATTGAGAAATCAAATTTGAACATGTTAGAACTGGGGTAATTCTAGAAGGCTTTTACTGTCCTGCTATAAATGTAATATGCCATTGCTAACATTATCAACTGAGTGTCGCCTTTTTCAAGATCAAGCCAACAAGATGCTGCAAATAAACAGAATGTTATTTTGGCTACCCTGTGTCATCTACTCAAAGACTGTTTTTGACTAAAGGTCATAAACCTATGACAATCTATTTGCACTGTAAACGTTTTTGGTTAAAGCTGTTTTTGTTAATACGTTTTGTTAATTAAGCAACCCGTTATTCAAGGTAAGGGCAGAGGAGCTAACAGGATATCAATTTTTTTTACTTTTTTACTACACAGTCTATTCCACCAATACAACATTGTTTTGATTTAATAGCCTACTGTAGATTTATTTTTAAGTTTAGACTAAGTATATACAGTATACCTTTATATAACTCTGCAGACACGTTTGTGAACACAAGTCTAAAATTAGAAAGATAAATTGCTGTTCTTTAGGTTATTTTATGTAATAATAGTATGTTTGTAGGAAAACATAAATCTCTTCTAAGTTTGAATGTCTGTTGCCATTTTGATGATTTTGGCATTTTTGTTTTGCTTGATTAGAGAAAAGGCGATGCTACTGTACCATCCTTTGTGAACCGTATACCAAGCAACGAAACGCCGCCCACCCTGTTAAGAACAAACAAGTTCACTTCGGGTTTTCAGAGCATCGTGGAGGCGTATGGGGTTGGAGACTACAGGGAGGCCAGTCCGGGTGAGTCATAGCCAGGGTTATAATAGGAGTAGATTGCAATGTTTTTACTGCCAAGGCTATAGTCTAACTATAGGGTAGTTATGAAGTTTGACAGAAAATGTACAGTATATGAACAGCTGTCTTTGGCACTAATACTCTCGTGTGATTGGCAGCTCCCTACACAATCATCACATTTCCCTTCCTGTTTGCGGTCATGTTTGGGGACCTTGGCCATGGGGCGGTCATGACTTTCTTTGCCTTGTGGATGGTGCTGACTGAGAAGAGCCAAAAGATTAGGAGATCCAGTAATGAGGTGATGGAAGAGCTGCCTTTTATTTTATTTATTTTTTACATTTTATTATTTATTTATCTAATTGTTTTTAACTGTTTTTCACTTATATTGTTTTCTGACTGCTTCCCTACTGGCTGTCCTCAGATCTGGATTATGTTCTTCGAGGGACGCTATATCATCCTCATGATGGGGCTGTTCTCTGTATACACTGGGCTGATTTACAATGACTGCTTCTCCAAGTCACTCAATATATTTGGCTCCGGCTGGAGTGTTAGGGCTATGTTTACAGATCAGCAGTGGACGTGAGTAATCAATGAAAACTCCTTGACTACAGCCTATACGTTTATGTGTACTGTATATATTCACGCACACATTTCCAAACTGTCATGATAGTGGGAGTTTGGTTATCTATACAGGGAACTTAAGTTGCACAACAGTACAGATGCACGACCAAAGTTCTAATGCGTTCCTTAGAAGGAGTAATATTGCCACTGCACCATTTGGTAAGATATTTACTTTAAATAAAAAAAATCTACACTCTATACCCAATTAATAGAAGAGGACTAGAAGACTGAGGGTGGACTTGTATGCAAATCAGATAACTAAGTGTGTACAAGAACAATTGATATACAGGATGTGATATATATGTTATTTTGAGTGTATGTGTGCACAAAGTAGCATGTTTTTTTCTGTTACTGCAGAAATGAAACTCTTCAAACAAATTCTTTGCTTACTCTTGACCCCAATGTCAATGGTGTGTTCAAGGGACCCTACCCTTTTGGCATTGATCCTGTGAGTACATGCATTTTACCACCAACCAATGTACTGTAACACCAGCTAGATCTGCATCTCTGAGTTTTACCTTTAAATTTATAATTATATACATTCATAAATTTTTACCCATTACACTGACAGATATGGAACTTGGCAGTGAATCGTCTATCCTTCCTAAACTCCTACAAGATGAAGATGTCAGTCATCATAGGAGTGGTGCACATGAGCTTTGGTGTAGTTCTAAGCGTCTTCAATCATCTGTGAGTGATAGTATGGAGTGTTATGTCCCACTGCCTTGCTACGACTGTAAAATATATATGATACAGTATGTACTGTCAAACTACTCCATAATAGTTGCGAAAAAAAAACTTTATATATATAATATATATATAATTTTTTCTCTCCCAATTCTGCTCACTAAGGCACTTCCGACAGAAGTTTAACATCTACTTGCTGTTCCTCCCTGAGCTTCTGTTCCTGCTTTGCCTTTTCGGCTACTTGGTGTGCATGATCCTCTACAAGTGGGTTGCCTTTAGTGCTCGTGATTCCCGCCTTGCGCCTAGTATCCTCATCCACTTCATCAACATGTTTCTCATGCAGGGAGGCGACGTGACTCCTCTCTACCCAGGACAGGTGGGTCAAAATATGTGGAACTCGTCAGCCCCTGTGTTCCTCTGTGCATCTGTATTTCTGGTCTGAATGAGTTTGTAAGTGTGTATTGTCCACAGACGGGGCTCCAAATATTCCTTGTGGTGGTGGCTGTGCTGTCAGTACCTGTAATGCTGTTAGGAAAACCTCTCTACCTCTACTGGTTTCATCGTGGAGGCAAGGGTCTGCGTGGACGTATGGTGAGTGTTCTGGTTATATGGACGTTGGTTTTGTTTGTGTGAACTGTTAAATCATTGCTGATTTTTGTTCCCTAAATCAGGGCTATGAAAGGGTTAGACGAGTGAGTGAGGAGGACATGTCACAAGCACCAACATATGACGATGACGACGAAGAGGAGGGACTTGATGACCTCATGACCAGCAGAGAAGCTCCCCCTAAGCAGGTCAGCATCCATACAATAGCTTTTAATGTTTTAAAACACATGGATTTCTATCCGCTAGACTGCCTCTTATTCAAGCACATTAAAAGGTCATTCAATCTGCCAAAATATCAGTTACTTTTATTGGCATCCAATAAGTACACCTTTCTGTTCCTGGCAGTTTGACTTTGCGGATGTCTTTTTGCACCAAGCCATCCATACCATTGAGTACTGTTTGGGCTGCATCTCCAACACAGCTTCTTACCTGCGTCTCTGGGCTCTCAGCCTGGCCCATGCTCGTAAGTAGAAAAGGTTATACTGTAAGACTGTTTTAATCTCTATATGCATGTGTGGGCCCCTATACTGAACGGTGTGTTTGTGTGTGCATTTCAGAGCTTTCAGAAGTGCTGTGGGCCATGGTGATGCGCCTGGGTCTAAGGATATCCACCAGAATAGGGGTTGTGTTTTTGGTGCCTGTGTTTAGCCTGTTTGCCCTGCTTACTGTGTCCATCTTGCTAATCATGGAGGGCTTGTCTGCATTCCTCCATGCTCTCCGCCTCCACTGGTAAGTCCAACTCCAACTACACTGTAATAAATATTCAAGTTATGTCATTGCACCAAATTGATGTCTGCTTACGTTTTAGGGTGGAGTTCCAGAATAAATTCTATCATGGAGCCGGTGTGAAGTTTGTCCCCTTTGACTTCTCCCTTCTGCCCTCAGTTTTTGAACAGGATGGCTTACTGTGACCACCACGTTAATTCTGACTCACTGAATTTAATTGGGAACACTTTATTACCAGGAAGGATGCTAAAAGATTGAATAAGGCACACTGTGAAAATTACAACAAACCCTGCACACGAAACATTTTAATTGAATATTATTGTGGGGAACATCTGTAGCTTTGTTTTTCACAATGATAATTCTTTTTTTACTTCTGGCTGCACGGACTGCCTTATATCAATCCACCATATCGAGACAACATCTAAAAAAGGGTTGTCGTTTTGTATCCAAGTCTGTATATGATTTTGCTGCTTGGTGGCTTGCTTCACATACTGTACATAAGCCACTTACTTCTAATGTTTGAATTCAAAAATGTTTCAGAATTCTTTTTTTTTACTACCTAGGTATATCATGATATTTATAACAAACTATTTAACCAGAGTCATGAACAGGGGGAAATGTTATAAGACATTGTACAGTCTCCAGGAGGATGCATCAAGCGTTCTGTTTTTTCTAGTGCCATAAGAGTTTCAAAGTTATGACGTAAGTAACACTTCTGGAGGGTTTGCAGTTTTTCCACAATGACAAAATGTTGTGCTCTAGTTTTCTCTGATAAATGGATTTAGGTGTTTGTGGAGGTTGTGGTAGAAGATAAAATACTAAAAAGATAACCTCGCTAACAGGTAGGTCTTGGTTATATCAAAATGAACAGTTTGTAATGGGCGTTACACAGCACTTTCTCAGAGCAATGCGGAATTGATAGTACATTTAATCAGTTCTCACCAGTGAATGTGATAATGCAAAATGAAAGAACATGTTGGGATGTTAACATTTTATATCAAAATTAATTTACTTCATGATGTAAATGTCTAATTTTCAACATACCTTGTTATAAATATAGGCGAGTCTAGATATGAATGTGAAGCCTGAGTGTAGCTCTGCAAGATTTTGATTACATTTGTGTATCTAAGAACAAACCCTGTTTTGAGGGATGTGTTGAATAAGGGTTTAAAAAATGCCAGCAAATAAATAATCTATGCTTATAGATAATGTATCCAATGCTGATTTGTGTTTTCTTACACGTAGAGCACATAGAATTAGCATTAAAAAGGCCTCCTTAGTGAGATTAACATTATCCAACTTGAGATGAACATTATCCAACTTGTTCTTGTAGTTGTATTTATTTGTTTTTATGTTTAAAAAAAAACATTTTATTGTGTTAACGTGGTCAAATGTGCACTGGCACTGTGCAGTCCTTGTGGACTGCCAAAGCCTCACATTTTAGATTTAAAAATCCTAAAGAAATTATCTTCGTAGTCAAAAACATGAATACACCAGCCAGAGCTGCTTTAATGCGTTGGAAAGAGCAGTTGCAAACTGGTCAAATGGTGCTGTTTATAACCTATGGGCTGTGGCATCTTGTCTGTTTATGGTTCGAAATTATGAATAGCGACATCTACGGGAAGCCATCGGATGCCTCATGATGACTGAACCGGCATTAAATGATGCTGATGCTGATTCCAACACTTTGTCTGTTGCCGGATGCAGCTTGTAAGAGCTGTAACTTGTACGTCATCATGCCCGTGCCTCACACTGGACCGGTTAGTCTCTCAATCAGCGCTCGTGTAACGTAGTCGAGCCTTAGCGATGACAATGTAGCTTGCATTTTTACTCGCGCCAACATTAGGCACACTTGGTGTTGATTGCGAGCTCCTCTGTCCTGGCCACTCATGTCATCACGGGTGCAGCATTGTAGATCCACACCGCCAGCGAGCTAGCAGCATCCTCCTCCAGCGTTGGTTAGCTACGGTGACTGAACAGACAGACTCCATCATTACCCTTACCCGTACAGCGAAAACTGTCCTCTTTACTCAAATGAGTGAACTAGTGAAGAGTTTGCCCTCCCCAACTCTTTCAGGGGTACAAAGTCCGGGGTTGGACACTTACAAAGGCTGGCTTTTTAAATGGACCAACTACTTGAAGGGCTACCAACGCCGATGGTTCGTCCTTAGCAACGGCCTCCTGTCCTATTACAGGTAACGTTAGCTAACGTCATGCTAGAAAGCTAACGTTAGCTTGGCTAACGACATTCAATGGGGGCCATACAATTATATTCCAATGCAATAGACACAAGAGTTGCTGTGTCATCTAATATGGATTGTGTCAGCTGCCACGGCTTGCTACTCAATAACGAGTGCGAGAAGATAAGACTAGTAGAAGGCTACATAGCTGGGCATCCCGCTTTGCTAGTACTACTACTACTAGTACTAATTAACGTAAACCTGATGAAAATAGATCGCCTGCCGTCTGGCAAGAGTTAGGATCGATTCCATATCCGTTTAAGGATTATCTTATTTTTTCTTAACAAAGCTATTACCTTTAAATAAATAAAAAAAAGGTTGTAATGGAAAAGACTGAGTGAGCTACAGACTTTGGAAATGCTTCACATTTTGAAAACTGTCAGATTTCAGAAAGGCAGGTGTACTTTCTTGTTGTTACATAATTGTAACATACACCTGATCCAATAAGAGATGAACAAGGCTCGGGAAAATGCGTACATACCGATGCATACACTATGCATACACTTATGCAGTTTAATTGGTGCCATATCTCAACTGTACTGTATTATTTTTTTTCTACTTCTTCATCATTCATTTCTTGAATCAAGTTGTTCCACTTTGTGCACACAAGCGTTCATCATAGTATGAGTCATATAACATATTAGCTCACATGGCATCTAGATGCACAAAGAACCCTCTGAAAAACCTTATGTGTGTGTCAATAATTTGCGTGCAGTGCAAAAATGATGTGTCATACATTCCTGTCTTGGACTAAATGTGGCTTTCATTCTCTTCTGCCGTATGTCTGTGTGTACCTTAGGACTCAGGCAGAAATGGCTCATACTTGCCGCGGCACAATCACATTGGCGACTACACACATCGAGGTGGGGGACACTTGCCACTTTGTGTTGACCAGTGGGGGGCGGAGCTACCACCTGAAGGCAACATCTGACGCAGAGTGTCAACGCTGGGTTTCAGCCCTTAAGCAGGCCAAGGCCAATGTCACTCACCTTATGCACCAATCAGGTAGGAGCCGGATGATGACTGCCGCTGGTCTTGTTCATTTGAGGTTGCAAGCCTACAGTCTCAAGGATAAATTACATTCAGTGGTAATGTTAAAGGTTAGAAATGGTCCATCGCCAACGCCAACCGACTTTTCTATAACCTTAAAGTAAACCTCACTCTTTTTGTGACAGTAAACACTGTTTTCAAAGAAATGTCTATGTCTTTTGTACAGTTATCATATAGGCCTACTTTAAGGTTATAGAAAAGTCAAGTCGGTAATAGACAGGAACATTTTATTAAATTATTTTACATCGTTGGTAGGGTTCAAACTATTGACCACAAGAGGGTGGTGTTGACTGGTAACAACTAGATAGCACCTGTGGCAATTTGCTTTTTGACGCAAAATTCCAGTATAATTCTCTATCATCGTATATCCAGTGCTATCGGAGCTCATGTAGTTACAACCCACAATCATGCATTACTCGCGTCCAGTCTGTAAGTGTCCACTGTGGCATGCTGCAGTCCCCTGTGTCCTAGTGACTGAGCGTTGATGTATTGGCCTGTCTCCTGCTGACATTTACTGGTTGACACCATCTAATACCATCTCATTTACACTTTTGCGGTGGGTGGAAAACTGGATCACAGTGAAAGATGGCGCTATGTGCTGTTGACAGCAATTCCGTTTCCCTCCCTAATTCATCTGGCACACACTCTGTCTCTCTCTCTCTCTCTCTCTCTCTCTCTCCCTCTCTCTCTGTTTCTGATCTTTTCATTGGTTCATCCTCGATCACTCATTTCCCATCCTTACTTCCATCCTCTTTTTCACACCATTTCTCTTGCTCTACTCCACCTTCTTTCTCCCACCTTCCTTTAGAGTGTGACGGCAGTGAGAGCTGAATGAAATTACCTTCCAGTATTTAGACTCCTCCCCCCTCTGTGCTAATAGGAGGGAAAGAGAGAGGGACAGGGAGAAGGCAGGGGAGAGGGTGAAAGAGGCAGAGGCAGCATGAGAGAGGGAGTGTAGCCACAGATTTTTAATCAGAACCTTTTATCACCGGATTTAGGTGCATCGTTCCTTATGCGATTTCATTTGTAAGTACTATCATTGTTACCTGTACAGGTCTATAGGAATGGCAAAGTAGCTAATCATCTTTGTTGTGTGTGGGTTAGGTAGGGTGTGTATGCCTCCAGGATTTTTCTTTGTCCTTCAGGTACATGGTTAAAGTAGGTGATGGTTGTAGCAAGTGCTCTGCCATTTATTTAGGTATTCTGGCCTATAGCTATATCATGGTCTATCTTGGAAAGAAATGCTCAGTCCTACTGTCTGCCTGATTTATGTACTTAGAAATGTCAAAGATAAATAAATAAATATAAATAAACAGTCTCAGGTATTACAGTTTATCGAAGGATATGGTCAACGGTCAAGGCTCACCATCTCAAAAGTGCTGTATTAAATCAACAAACCTTTACTAGTTTTAATTTAAAGTTTGCTTATTTAATTTAGCTAGGCTACTCAAAAGCAAACAGTAATTGGCTCTTGTGTAAAACTCAGGAAAGAAAACTTACTACACAGAAAGAAACGGTAGTCCAACACACCTCAATATGTAATTATGCTGGTACTACATTGTATTCAAGATTATGTGCTCTAATCTCTTTGTCGTCATCCAATTCCTAAACAGTGAAAGTATTCTATACATGTTTGGTGTGGGTGTGCATGTGATGAGATTACAGCTACTTAGAAGGATTTGAGAAAGAGCAAATGAGATTATAGGAGATAATAACTGGGCACATTGGCTGGTTGAATAAAACGTCAACAGTAATTCAACATCACCCGTCAGAGTCTGTGTGTTATATGTTTGGTCTTTTAATTACAGTGCCCTCTCTTTCACCTGTGGGAGGGACTGAGGGATGAGTCAGACATGTCTCAGCCAGGGCCAGGAGGAAACAAACACTGACACCTTCTCCATAGAGCTCATTGTGAGCTGACACCCACACACGGCTAATAGAGATTATATGGCTATTTTTTAGGACAGCTGCTCCATGCTTAATATTATATTATAGATGGCTATGTTTATAGAACAAAGTAATCAGGTGTTTCTACACGGTCTCCTCTCATAGCAGCTTGAACAACAGCTGTGATTTCTCTCTCTTTCTCTTTCTTTGTTTATTTATTATATATATATATATACATATATATAAATACATGTATATTTATATATAAATATGGGTCAACAAATGATTTCACATGCCTGAAGTCGTTTTCAGTCTCTTAATTTAACTGTCCTTCTCTCCTGAGAGTTACTTAATTCTCTTTGCCCTGATAGATTCTTCCCTTTAACAAAGTAAAGAAGGCTGTTGTGGCGCTCCAAGGCAATGCTGCTAACACTGGCCTAGATTAAGCTTGTCATATTGCATGATAAATGCACATGCTTTATACACTAAGGGCTTTTGAGCAAAGTGTCATATACATGAATCTATGATCTATTTCCATATTTTGTTTATGGTGTAAGCAAATGTACAATGTTGTATAACATTTGGTGGCAGTTAGATTCCTGGAGTTAGTCACTATTGACACAAATGTGTCCAGTGATCTTTTCTACAGTAACAGGCGATCATAAATGGATTGTTTTTAATATGTCTGTAATTCTGAATCAGACTGTGGAGGTGTCAATCTTCCAGGATGCTCCGGGTGATTGGGCTGCAGAAGCAGGTGGCAGGGTGTGATACTGTCTTTCTGGCAATTGGCCCTCACGCTTTGTGTGATCAGGATCACCCCCCTCTACCCAGGAATATATTCTCCACACTGCTCCCCTGTTCATCTCCTTTGTGTGATCAGGATCACCCCCTCTACCCAGGAATATATTCTCCACACTGCTCCCCTGTTCATCTCCTTTGTGTGATCAGGATCACCCCTTCTACCCAGGAATATATTCTCCACACTGCTCCCCTGTTCATCTCCTTTCCTTCCCTCTGTCGTCTGAAATCGAGGCCGACAGCCTCGCTCCTGCCAACTTGGGAAGGAGCGAATAGGAAATTGGAGTGTGTAATTTTTTTCCCCTCAAATCGATGCTAAAAATAGCCCACCCTTCCATTTGCGTGGGACTGTGTTTCCAGGGCAACCGTGTTCATTCACAGATTTCTGCTGGCAGGGAGGGGGGTGGGGGGAATCAATGTGGTGTGTGGTGATTTCGCTTGCTTTATTTATTTACCCACTGTCTCGTCTTAGGTGCATGACTTCATTAATCCACAATTATTTTAACTAGACAGGAACTGACACTGCGATGAACAAAAAGCTCAGCGTCATTCGGTTACAGACTTGGTCAACAGTAAATTCCTCTTCAAGAAATAGTGAAATGAGAGGTACTGTTGATGACATCTCACACATTGTCCAGACTTCCCCTGAAGGTCTTCTCTCCCCCGGCCCTCTGTGCAGATGACTCTGGAGACGAGGGTCCTGTGCCCCAGCAGGACCGCGCTCTGTCGCAGGGAGCCCTCAAGACCCTGGCCAGTAAACTGGACGACCTGAACACCTGCAACGAGCTGATCGGCAAGCACGGAGCCGCTCTGCAGCGCTCCCTCAGCGAGCTCGAGGACCTGCGCGGCCCCACCGACGGCACGGACAAGCTCAAGGCCGTCAACGAGCGAGCCACGCTGTTCCGCATCACCTCCAATGCTATGATAAATGTGAGTGGACCCGGCTAGACGACCTGGACTCTTCAGTGGAGTGCAGGCTGGCCATCGGCAGTCTCTCCAGTTGATCAATACAACCAAAAGTGGCCCCGTATCGTAGGAATCAATGAGAGCTGTTAGGTTGTATTTAACCATGTAATGTAGCTGATAGGCCGCTTAGTATTGATGTGTTGTCGTGTTGTGGACACCACAGGCCTGTCGGGACTTTCTAGACGTAGCTGAAACTCACAGTCGGAGGTGGCAGAGGGCCCTGCAGTATGAGAGAGAACAGCGCCACCACCTGGAGCAAACCATTGAGCAGCTAGCCAAGCAGCACAACAGTCTGGAGAGAGCCTGGAGGGAGGCGCCCAGTACACACACAGGTCATAGACACACACACACACACACACACACACACACACACACACACACACACACACACACACACAGGTGATAATGTATATATTAGATTCTACGAACATTCTTGAGATGCTGGATATACTGAAACACCACAACACAATTCTCTATAGTTGTATATCATAAATTGCACAAAAGCTAATAGAGATTCTAGTCTTTTAGAACAGCAGCACTGTAGCTACTTAAACTGCTTCATAACTTCAAAAAGACACACTATTCACTCTCTTTCATTTCTAGCCGACGGGGTTGAGAGGGCTGAAGAGGTCGACACCAGTGATGAGAATGAGGACACTGAGTTTTTTGATGCCATGGAAGACTCCCCTGCCTTCATCACTGTGACCGCCAGTGACCACTCACAGCACAAGTAAGACTTAGATCTAAAGGCCCCGTTGTGTATCCATAAAGGTGTGTCATACGGTCATACCCGCACAGAGTTGAATGCTGTGAACGTCCACTGGGTTCCCTAATATTGATGTGGTCCTTTGATCAGCGTGTGTTGCTCTGTCAGGTTCTCCGGCAGTAGCCAGAGCATGATGAGTGGAGGACTGCCCAATGACTGGAGCCACAACCACAATGTGAGTGAGATGCCGATCCAGGTCAAAAACGTCCCTATCTTCCCAATCCCCAGCCTCACCTAACGCTTACCCTTAACATCCCCCATCACTTGGTGCGCACTAAGACATTGTGTTTTCTATTGCGCAGGACTCGCCTGGCTCCAACCACCTGCAGCTTTGCAGGCCGAGGCGCAGCCGCATACCCGACAAACCAAACTACTCCCTCAACCTGTGGAGCATCATGAAGAACTGTATCGGCAAAGAGCTCTCCAAGATCCCCATGCCTGTAAAATCACAACCTGTAACCTTTAGTTACATAGGATTGTTATGCTTTTAGAATGTGTGGGGCCTGTGCCCCATTGTACAGCTGTACACATTTAGATGTAGAGTATTGTTTTCTTTCTTTGTGTTTGGGTGTGTTTTCTTACACAGTTTTTTTTTTGTGTGTGTGTGACCCTGTGCAGGTGAACTTCAACGAGCCCTTGTCCATGCTGCAGCGCCTGACGGAGGACCTGGAGTACAGCGAGCTGCTGGACCGGGCAGCCCGCTGCGACTCCTCCCTGGAGCAGATGTGTCTGGTGGCCGCCTTCTCCGTCTCCTCCTACTCCACCACGGTGCACCGCACGGCCAAGCCCTTCAACCCCCTGCTGGGGGAGACCTACGAGCTGGACCGCCTGGACGAGTACGGTTACCGCTCCATCTGTGAGCAGGTGAGTTAAACACACGTACACACACGTACACACACACATGCACACACAGGCACACACACACACAGACACACATGCACGCACACTCACACAGGCGCACACACACGCGCATACAAACCCATAGAGAAACCCACATGCTAAAGAACATTTATTCCTCCAGGTGAGTCACCACCCTCCAGCTGCTGCCCACTATGTGACGTCACAGCGAGGTTGGACACTATGGCAGGAGATAACCATTGACAGCAAGTTCCGCGGGAAGTACATCTCCATCATGCCGTTGGGTGAGAGTCCTGTCAATGCACTGCCTAGCTCTACGTGAAACCAATGATTTCATAGATACGATCATAGAAACATTCCAAATGGAAGATTAAATGCCTGTTCTTTACAAGCCATTGGGGTTCTACCTTATTTTACATTAGTCCTTTTTTTTTCCAGGCAACATCCATTTGCAGTTTGACTCCTGTGGGAGTCACTATGTGTGGAGTAAAGTCACTTCCACAGTACACAACATTATTGTGGGCAAACTCTGGATCGACCAGGTCTGTGTTGGTTTTCTATTCAGTATCAATATCATCCTTATTTTTCTTAAGGAAGTTTTGGATGAACGGTTTTGTGAACTATTTGGCGGTCAAGCTTAAAATTTTAAAACCTTCATTCAGTACTTAACATGGTTTCATTAAATGTAGTTCAAATTAATTTGTTTAATTGTTTTATACCAGACCACTTTGAAAGTATTTAAAATATACTTTTTATAGAAAACAAAAAATTTTCTCTGCGTTCCCCTTGCAGTCGGGGGATATTGATGTAGTCAACCATAGAACAAAGGACACCTGCCACCTCAAGTTTTCCCCGTACAGCTATTTCTCCAGAGATGTTCCTCGTAAGGTAAGTCAGTTTGTGCTCCCTTCATGGAATTAGGACAGAATAGAATAGCTTGAAGAAAAAAATTGACAAAAACAAGTCTACACACAAAGCCATGGCTATCGCCACATGGGACTCACTAACAAGCAATTCACTACCAATCTGATGTGCCAATGAACCCAACACTTTTTCATACACAGCTAGGGGGTACACGTTTTTGAATCGATTTGCATTGATCGATTGATTGAAACGACACTGTTAGTTGTGGGACTACATTGACCTACGCTGAACTATGCTGACGTTGCCACAGGTGACGGGTGTGGTGGAAGACAGCGAGGGAACAGCACATTACATCCTGTCAGGAACATGGGATGAGAAGATAGAGAGTGCCAAAATAGTGGAAAGTAGTCGGGGCTGTGGAGGTTCCGAGGGCAAACAAAAGACCGTCTACCAGACCCTCCAACCCAAGCTACTGTGGAAGAAATACCCTCTCCCGTAAGATCAGCCTATCTTTAATCTCTCTGTTTAAGACACTGAATCTGTCAGCAACAGTACCCAAAAAAGTAACAGATTACATCGAGAGGAATTTGACAAAAATACAGTATAATCTCAAGTGGCCTCTATTGATCTTTTTACTAATACTTGTTACAGCAATGTCATTATTAAATATGAATATTTATTTATTTATTTATGAAACATGTCAACAGCCTATCTGACCGTCACTTTGTCAACGTTGTTTTCTCTCCTTTCATTTATTTCTTAAAGAGAGAACGCTGAGAACATGCACTTCTTCTCCTCCCTGGCCCTGACCCTAAACGAGCCAGAGGAAGGTGTTGCCCCCACTGACAGCCGCCACAGGCCCGACCAACGGCTGATGGAGGAGGGGCTGTGGGACGAAGCCAATGCCCAGAAGCAGCGCATTGAGGAGCGCCAAAGGCTGGACAGGAGGAGGAGGGAGGCACTGGCCACACACGCATTAGAAGAAGGTGAGGAGATTAAGTACAGGTTGAAATAACAATAAGTGTGAATGAACATTTAAATGCCTCAACTAGCACTTACGTTTGTAATAATTATGTGGCCTATTACATTACGTATTTTTGTGTCTGACCTTGTAGGTCAAGAGAACGAGGGCTACCAGCCACAATGGTTTGAAAGGAGGACCGACAACGTGACTGGAGAAAGTAGTTACGTGTATAGGGGCGGGTACTGGGAGGCCAAAGAAAGAATGGATTGGAGCCAGTGTCCAGAGATCTTCTAAGTTTCCCAACCACAATTACTGTGACCTCATCACTGGAAGACACAACTGTATGTCTGATAGACACAAAAAGGCGACGGTCCACATGCTAAAAACACACGGAAAGGTGGATCGCACTTTGTGTGGCAGAGCCATACATTGAGAAACTGGCTAATAAAAGTCATAGCTCCAATGACTGAAATATATATATTTACCCCTTTATCTCCCTGCATATGTAACACTTTGATCAAACATGCAACGTACTATAACACCTATGTGTTTCCCCAGCATAGCCTCACTGAGTGTGTGTGTGTGTGTGTGTGCGTGTGTGAGTATGCTCAATAGAGGCAAAAAGAGAGAGAGAGACATCTATTTACACATTGAAATCTTTATTTATTGAAGCTGTCTTTTTGGTGGTGCCTGGTGTACCTAGAGATTTGTTTTATAAATATGTTACTTGAAAGACATATGTACATGAATATATGCATAACCCTTTGGTAAGCAGGGAAAGGGGATCGCATAAAGGAGAAAGGGTAAAGAGAATAGGTCGCTTTTAGAGCAAGCATTAGGATGTCCTGTTCTTTTCAGTTTTGGAACAAACTGTTCCTCCTGCTGGTGATTTAAAAGGCTTACATGAAAAATAGGATTTGATTTGAAGAAACGCTGAACCCACGGAAGTTGTTGTAGCTACTGTAAATTTCACCTTGGTTTTTGTAACTGCAGACAAAGAAATTGAATACCTTGTTGAAAGACAGTTAAGCGAGTCCAAACTTACTATTTCTGATGGAACAAAATCCCCGTTGGCATTGTAATATGGTAGGCATCTTGAATTTTAAACTGTGTCCAATATAGTGGATATTTACTTAAGTGATAATTCTCTGGATATTGATTGTGATCAGATGACTTGAATTTTCATTAAGGGGGGGAGGGGGGGTCTTTGTTAGAATTATTTGTGTACAGACATAAATAGATCCTAGATTGTACACACTTGCTAAAATATATTCCCAAGCATTTTGGAACCTCAAACCAGAACAGGAAATGATAATGTGTTTAATGGTGGGATTTATGGTGCAACTGATGTGTTGTTTAAGTAATGCACATCTTTATGTTTGACTGCAGGCATTTAAACATGCACCATCAATTGAACTCACTTAATTTTGTGGCACCACATTAGCTATGCATGGTTTAGAGTGCCCAAGCATTGTCTAGATAAGTTTCATGAACTAGCAAATTTATAGACCGTCACCAAACATGATATCTCTCACCTTTTGTGCCATAGGACCTCAGAAATTGACAAATTTGGTCACAAATAAAAAATCTAACCGTCTCAGTGGTGATTTTTGTTTAGCAACCATGGACCATATGCTGAATTAAGTTCTTATGTAATCGTGTCTTGTGAATCTCTCAACTGGAAATGGAGGTGATTACCATGTAGTAGGTTAAATCATATTTTTCTGCAGTTCATAATCAGCAGGTGAAACGAGCAATTCCTGTTGTGTTAGTAGAATGACCAGCGGCAGTGTATTATTTATAGGCTTTGACCCTAAAGACCTTTAAACGTAGCGGACAGTTTAATGTAACTATGATACTATTGAGTGAGAACACAGTAGATGTTCCATAATTGTAATTAGGCAGTTATACATGACATTAACGGATACTTTTCTAAATGTAGTCCTGTCACGACGAAATGTGGTATGAAGTACATTCTGGCTAGACCACTTATTCACGTGTTCTTTTATTTACCTTGGGAACAGCATGTTCCATACTTGGTAGGAGGTGGAGAATAGTGAACAGAACTATGTGTGATAGGCCCATCTGCTCCAGTGTCCTGAATGCTCATAACATACAAGTCACATGGCTTTCTCAATGCATGCATTTGTCGCACAGAGGTTATGTGAATTGTATCTGTGCAGACACGTTTTAACATTTGACAAACAATTTAGCAAAAATCTTTGTGATAATCTTGGTAAAAAAAAGAAAAGGGACATGACTGCAACGCTGGCATTTGTACTACCTGCTGCAGTAAAAGCAAAGGGTCAACAACAACGAACCTCGCGGAACTTCAATGGATGCATGTGGATATAACCGTTCTTTAAAATCGTATCTGAAGATGTAGCCTACCATTGTTGTAAAAATAATGCTCTCTACTGTTTGTAAGGGGGCTGCACGTGACATCATGTCCTTCACCATAACGATGATGAGCGGTGTCTAGCAAACAAGGAGCAAACGATCGTTACGAAGCGCACAATTTGCATGACCGGTTGACCGCAGGAGCGTCAACGAGTCGCTATTACTGAACACCGAATGTATTGAAACCGGGCTTGGCTAGCTACTGTGACTCCGATGGACTGTACTTCTGTGATGCTAACAGGAAAGAAGTAACTATACAAATTAAAGAACGAGGTAATGATGTGCTTTAAATAATTCCTTTGGGAAATATTGGTTATGCCAGCTTTTGTTTGGATAGCTAACGTTAGGCAAAGCTAAACTACGATAACGTTACATAATGTTAGGTTAACGTTAGCTAGCAATATCACAACAGGCCACAGCAAGGGGCCAAACCTTTTCCAGTTGGGCATGACTGACACTGCTGTCACTGCAAGAATAAGTCGTATATTATTAGCTTCTAAAGATAAACGTTTGATTTGTCAGTCTAGTAATGTTGCTTGAAAGTTTAAATTAACTTGAGGACTACATAACTAGCTAATACTTCGAATTTTAATATAATTTTTTTTATCAGTATCACTGCCGCAGCAGCGTATACTATAATGTTTACCTTGTAATCTTAATGATAACTAACTTATGTTTATACCGCAATGTCGAAGTGTTACGCACGCTGCAGCATTTTTTTTATATTGTTGGTGATTTAATTTGCCAAGATTATACGATATGACATGTTGTTGTCCAATTTATATTTAGTCAGTGCCAACGTGTCATTCGTAAGCACCCAGTATAGTGTGTTAGATTCATACTGTCATTGAGTATTTGAAGTTACTAGAATACATCACTCATAAATCTATGGCGTGCAGTGAATTTGAGGCAAGTAGTTTGTTAAGGAAAGTTCCGGATCCGAGTCCTATGTCCTATCCTCTTTTGAGTTGCTAGTCAGCTGACACTAAGCAGATGCACTGCGCTGTCGAGCGTCAGTCGTTTGACTTAAATTTGATCTGGGTGGGTCACACAGCCGGTCTTCAATAACAAACACTAACACGTGTTTTAAGACTGTACTGATAATTAATTTGTTCCAGAGCATTGAAAAAAATGTCAGACTAACAAAAGAGATTAGAATGTAACTAAATGTTCTAATGTTCTACATGTATTTTTGGGAAGTGCCCTTCTTCCTATTATGTAATACTTCAGATAGGCAGTTCTTTGGATAGGTGAACCTGTGGGACCATTACGAAGCCTAGATGTGTCTACCTTACAGATTTGAAGATGATACAAACATGATCAACACCGATGGCCTCCCCAATTGCGAGGCGACCCGGCATGTGACGGGGAAAAGGCCACCGGCAGAAATGCTACACCTCTTGTCTGCTATTGTTGTCTGGCTGGTGACAGGAACCACCATCTCCAGTCTTAACAAATGGATTTTTGCTGTGTACAATTTCAGGTATCCCTTATTGTTGTCAGCTTTGCATATGTTGACTGCAATAGTGGTGGACTATGGGCTATTAAAACTTAGAATGAATCACCACAAAGGGTCTATTGAGCAGCACTTGACAAACAGTGCAAAATTCAAGGTGTTCCTATTGAGCTTGACATTTTGTGCCAGTATCGCCTTTGGCAACGTGGGACTGAACTATGTCCAGTTGTCTTTTGCTCAAATGATATACACTACAACTCCAATTTTCACGCTGGCAATATCCACACTGATCCTAGGCAAGCAGCATCATATCCTCAAGTACACAGCCATGATGCCCATATGCCTTGGTGCGTCTTTCAGCATCATGGGCGAAGTTCAGTTTGATCAGACTGGCTGCTTCTTTGTATTTGCTGCGACTATGTTGAGAGGCGTCAAAACCATCCAACAGAGTGAGTACTTAATAAGATATGTTGTACTTTTTTCCCTTAATGATACTTACTATAGCCAAGTTCTTTCAATATTTGTTAAAATGTGGTTTGCCTAGGCTGTAGAGTATTGCTCGTACCCGACCACTTGTCTATGCCATGACGTCAGAATGTATTTTAGTGTTTCCTAAAACAGCAACAGTGACTCACTCTTTAAACTAGTAAAGCTACACATAGGAAATGTGGCCTAGAGTAGGTTTTTTGATGTTTGTTTATTTGTTCACGCACACAGTGGATTACCATGACTCATGTGTGCATGATTTTAATGGGCAGCTATGATTTTTATACTCAGCAGATTTTTATAAGCTGTTGCTTATCGGGAATTCTACAAATCTTTAGACAGTGAGTGGTGCTCAGCAAGACGGCTAGTCATAACTTGCTTTGGTAGTGTTCTCTGAGCATGTTTTTCCACCGACTGTAAGTCCTGTGATATCAGTAGTTCTCTAAAATCCTAACTGTTGTGGAAAACGGAATGAGGATACAAGTGTAACGCCATAGTGTGCATGCTTAGCAAAGCCAGTTTTCTTATTTTCATTGTGTGATTGTTTGGGTACCTGGTTGGTAAATCAGTCATACCAGGACTGAAATATGGGAATTGTGGTCAATGGGTGTTAATTTTCAATTTGTACCTATGGCTAAGGATCAGAATCTGTCTTCACTTCCTTCAACCTACTTCCCTGGAATGCTAGTTTGAGTCTCCTGTTGTCTCAAGTTTCAGCATGCTATTTTCAACCTCATAGTTTTAAAGGTCTCTCATCAGATGTTTACTTTTGTGTGACACACATTAGCTGGACACGTGTTGTTATTCAGAATAACCGATGATCAGCTCCCAAGGGGTTCATCTTATTATCTAAGGTGGTGTATGCTCTGTGAATAAAGAGTAGGACAATGCATGGCAATGGAATAACAACTGCCTAGACGAACAAGTTATCTTGGTTCACCCCATATAATCATGAATGAATCAAAGAAAAGATAGCATACAGTATATCTGAAGGTCACTTGCTCTTATTTTAAGTCGTTGTGCAAAATCTCCTGTATTTGTGTTATGAATTGTTCTTCTTATCAGGTATCCTGCTTCAGGAAGAGAAGATCAACTCTGTGTTTCTGCTCTACCTGATGTCCATTCCTAGCTTCTGCATCCTGGCCGTGGCGGCTCTAACCCTGGAGAACTGGGCCGTGCTGGAGTCCCCTCTCCACTACGACTGCCACCTGTGGCTCTTCATCCTGCTTAGTTGCCTAGGCTCCGTCATGTATAACCTGGCCAGCTGCTGCGTCATAACCCTCACCTCTGCCGTCACCCTGCACATCCTGGGCAACCTGAGCGTGGTGGGCAACCTGCTGCTCTCCCAGCTCCTCTTCGGCAGCGAGCTGTCCGCCCTCAGCTGTGCCGGCGTGGTGCTCACCCTCTCCGGCATGCTCATCTACCAGAACTCTGAGTACATCGCCGGCTACCTGGATGCCCGGCGGGCCAAATCCACAGAGCCCGGCGAGACTGACGTGAGCACCGAGGGTCAGGGGGAGGAGGTGGAGAACCTCGACAACGCAAGTACATCAGCACTGAATCAGCAGGAGAGGATCCTGGATGGCAAGCGGGAGGACAAGATGGACTGAAAGACGTCAGAGAATGAGAGTCAATTACAGCCCTCCTGGCTAGGCCATTAAGGGTAATGTAGTTCATTTGAACTGAGGGCATAATAAGGAGATGGACTGTAATCTAGTTTGGCCATATTTGCTGACACGACTGAGCGTATGTTCAGTCTCTTTACCTCTTCACTGTGCCAATTTATTTATTGCATCTTTGGTCTCATTGAATTGAATCTCATGAGGAATCTGTTTAGACGACTCACTAAGACAAAACCGATGCCTCGTGACGGTGATTGTCACAGACGAATTCACTTCTTCACCGTCACATGCACACATACATAGCGTATACTGATATATGCATGCGTGAGCACACCAACTATCAGGTACCTTATGAGGTATCTACTGTTACACTTCCTACTCCACTGTGAAACGTTCTCATCTAGAAAGGGCTCAGGTAAGGCTTTGTGTTGCTGCTGGTGCAATGGAATCTGGGGCTTTCTCAAATACGGATGGGCACACTCAATAGACGGTTCCCGTCCTTACCCTTGCCATCTGCAAAAGCTTGGTTTTTGTGGCAGCTTTTTGTGAATTAGGGGGTCATCTTTCTGACTGGGAAGCTGCCTTTGTTATAGCTAATGCTATAGCTTTTGTCTCTGTGATGGTTAAGCTCCCACGCTAACAGGGTCTTTCATCAAATGTATATTTGTTGGCATGCAATCCTTCAGTCAGAGATAAAGCCCTTGGCTTTGTCCTGTCCCATGGACCTCTGGGTTAACAACCCACTCAAGACCCAGATTTCATTACAGAATAACTTGAAGAAAATTGGTCTCCAGATTTCGTTGAACTGCTGTCACGTTTTACCATCGCGTGCTCACTGTGCCAGCCCTATATTATTAGACCTCTAGGTTCTCTAAGGAGTCTCAATCAACTTTAGCACAATCTTTTCCCTATGGAAGAGATGAGAAAGGATACAGCTTTCCTTTTCAAATTCCCAAACAAGGTTGTCCCTTCCCAGCCTCATGTCTCTACTCAGAGCATGTATTTTTCAATAAAAAAAGGTTTTGGTGAAGCCTCTTGAAAATGTAAGTCTGCTGGGCAGTGTTATTACTTTCCTTTAAAGTGATTTAGAGTGGTTTATGATATTTTGAAGTTTTTTTTTTTTTTTTACTTCGAGTGTTACTAAAAGTAATACTTTTACAGTATATTCCTTATGATTGTGTGTTTTCATGTGTTTGTTTTGCCATATCAAGAAGCTTTTAAAGCTCTAGTTATAATTTTATTGAGTGCCAAGACATTACCATTTCAAAGTAATTGCATGTGTCTAGCATTTTCAACCATTTTATCCTAATGGGTATTTTGGAACCCTCCTGTCTCTGTTACTCTAGTTTGTATGCAAGGTCAGTGCCAGTATTTGTTCAAAGATATGTTTCAGATTTTATTCTTTATTTTTAAAGCGATCCAGAGCAGTAAATTACACGCAGTTAAGATGTCTGGCTAAAAATGTCCCAGACGCATTTCTCATCAACAGCTTTCAGTTAGCTTCCCATAACAAGTTTATTCCCTGTTGAAGTTGCTCTTCTTACTTACTAACATGCAAGCTTTCTATTTCTGTATTTGCCACAACAAGCACATCAGTTGACAGACTCCTTTGTTTCCAACTCAAAATAAAGATGTTTACCAGGATAGGTCCTTAGATGCATTCAATAGACAGCTAAATGTCAACATAGCCATTGATACAGATGAACACATGATAGGATAGCACTGATCTTGTCAACACAATTGGAAGGTTATTGGTTGAAAGTGTATATACAGTATATTTTGGTTGGAGGGCTACTTTTGAAGTTATTAAAATTACTTTGACATTTGCAGCAATCTACAATTTTGGCACTAATAGTTACATGGGATTTGTTTGGGTGTAGATGGATACCTCAGTTACATAAATACTTTTTTAAGCCCACATATTTATTAAAATTCTAAATAATTGTTAGTGTGTGATCAAGCACTTGGTAGCGGGTCAACCAAGACATATTATCTTGTTCAGTTTCTGAGAAACTAGTCTAAAAAATATATCAATACAAAGATAATGCCATAACACTAAACATCAGTTTATTTTGTTTGCCATTAGAATGTGAAGCACATTGTACTTGTTTACATTTGACATATTGTGGATTCTAATTTCGCATAATTTGAATTTGACAAGTGAGGCTCCTTGATCTCACAGTTGATTTATTTTCATGTTTTGAGCAGGAATATAAGGCATATTGCACTGGTAAGTTATGGAGATGCTGTCTAAAGCATTTGGCTTCTGTGTACATACAGTCGTTAATATTGTCAGCAAAGTTGGATGTAAATGACTATTTTATTATATTTATGTATTTTACAATCATCGAATGCTAGCTCAAATATACCAGTTCAAGAACAAGCCTCCTGTTTTATTTTAACAAATAGTTATAAAAGCACATACACACAAGCGCCAGTAAAAAGTCAAATCAAAACTCAGAAGCATTTTTAAATGTGTACTGTAGAATTTGGTGACAAAATATTATGTAGGTTACATGCTCAACATCTAACAGAATGCTATATATTTAGGCAAATGTTTACTATTAACTAGAAAATGTTGCAGCCTATTACCTAACTTTGTAGAAAATACTTACATGACCCATGTTTAGGCTAAATAAACAAAATCTATATTTTTATTAAAAACTAAATACATTTATTGCATTTCACATACGATTGGCTGTATTTGTGTTGTATAACAATATTAAATTATTTCACAAATTTTTTTTTCAAATAGGTGTACTCAACTTGAACTAGTGCTGAGAATACAAATGTTAAAGTAAAAAATTTTTTAACAGCTTAATTTAGTGTTTTGGAAATTCATTTCCTAGTGAACTGATGGCTTAGAATAAATCCAAGGAGAAATTTAAATGAGAAATTTAGGTTCAAGAACTCCAGAAACATGGTTGTACTGTTGTAGATGTGTAGAGGCTAACTAGGTCTAACAAAGAAGAGGGAATCATGAAACAAGCAGCATTTACATTCTCTAAGCATGTTGTTAAAGTTGTATTAATCTTACTGTTTGATGGTGCTTTCCATACTTCGATGTTGGGAATGTTTGATTCTAAATAATTTATTTTAAAGGGGTGTGATGGAATCATAATTGAACAGATCCATTATTTGCATGGTCCCTTTGTATACACTACCTTGTCGGTAACAATGGGACGCAAAATCTTTTTTTAAAACATTTTGTTTTATTTATTTTTTTTACATATTTTTAATTTTGAACTGGTTTTTCCTTGTTGACACTGTCTGATAGAGGTTTTAGCCAGCTTCACCACAACCTTGTCTAACTTCAAGATCATTTTGCTGATGATGGGCTACCGGATAACTTCTGTGCGCTATAGTGGAATTAAAATAATAATTATAAAGATTTCATAGCTACCCTCACACAGGTACACCCTTTATGGTCAGGTGCATTTAGTTAATTAAAGTCAAACACTTACAGATATTTCCCCAAGGGAGTTTTCAGGGTTTATAACTAGAAGATACATGTTGAATTGGGTGAAGTCTATTTACTCAGCTTTGGTTTGTTTTACTGCAACAGAACAGTATAGTAGCAAGCTTAAAGTTCTCTATTTGTTATCATATGTGTTATGTTTTAATGACAATTATTGTCTTAGACTTTTCAAATAAATTTAGTGTAAAATAATGAATTAGCAAAAATATTGGACTACTTGTTGTATTACCATAAACTCTCGTGAGGGAAACTTTTACAAAACATACAAAATACTGTTAAACTATAAGGTTATTTCTGATAATCCAAATACTCCAAATCCAAATGCACATTTGCAAATCCTGATTAAGGATTACAGCAAATTATATGGTAGACCATAACCTGAAATCTAACAATATTTTACATTTGGTATGGTAAGACTCTACATTATTGTTCCTAAAACAAACAAACAAGAGACATGCTTATAGTTGCATCTTTAATTTGATAAATAATCTTTGATTTTTACATTTACAAGTCTGAAGGTAAAACTTGAATCTAAATACAACAAAATATGGAAACCTATTGAGTCCCATTTAAACAGGTGCCAACATGCGTCGCCTTCGGCCACTTTTCACTGGCTGCCTCATATATCTGGTGCAGTCGGTGTGGCTGCAGCTACACTCCTCCACGTGGATGTATGTGTGGGGTACTATGTCTCCGTTCAGACACTTCAAGTTGACAGTGCGGTTGCTGGAGTGAGACTCCTGGCAACAGGAGCAGTGATGTTGCATAACAGAGGCAAGCTCAGAATACCTGCAGATGAGAAGATTGATTGGAGGTTTACAGTCAATATCATCTCCAAACTTTCAAACCATCCACAAATGACATGGTCTTCAAGGTGTAATGCATGTACAAATGTAATACATTAATGTTTTTTTTATTTAACCAGGAAAGATCCCATTATTATAATTTATATACATTCATTCGCCTATCCCAGGGTCCGACACAGGCCACAGGGCGAGAGTTGGGAGGAAACACAAACACGGGGAGAACACACAAACTCCACACAGAAAGACCCTTGGTGGGGTCAGGTGGGGATTGAACCCACGACCTTCTTGCTGTGAGACAACAGTGCTACCCACTGAGCCACCCGCCCCGTTTTGGTCTTACTTGGTGAAAGTGTTGCAGGCTCCTTCACAGAATGGCATGTCGACCTCCTCTACAGACTGGCAGTCATGCTGCTGGATGTGAACTTTCATGGTCCCCAATTTGCAGCCCTTCTTCTTCTCCACACCTGTCAGAAAATGTTTGACCTTTATGACAATGTTCTGGTTGGATCTTAATGTTCACACCCATAATCAATATAATTGTTGTAAAGGGCAAATAATAGTTTGTGTTATACTCACAAATCTTACAGCAGCCATTTGCCGCAGTCTGAATTGTGTCCTGTGGGGGAAAAAACTTTGTTTAGAAAACAGTACTTTTTTGTATAATGGAGGTCAGGAAACACTATTTTACAAAGTATGGTTCAAAGTATATGGCACTTGCCGGTTCGCAGTTGCTTTCCCGGAAAAGTGGGCACTCGGTGCTTGAGCCTGTGGTCACGTAAGAATCACCATTCTTCACACAATTGTAACGTTCACAGTTATTCCCAGGTGGTGACCAGGTCTCTCCAGGCTGAAGGGACAAGCACACACATGCACACACAATTATAACCTGATTGACTTTGACAAATGGGAACCATATTTCTTTTTAGACTTAAGTGGTTGATATAACAAATATTGTAACAGGCAAAGAAGATATTAGCCCTTACCCTCAGTAGCTGCTGGGTTTTATTGATATTGATGAAACAGTGGGTCTGGACACATTTGCCACAGCATTCATCTGAGTCTGTTTCAACATACTCGTATCCCTGAAAGACCGTGTGGAGAATGGAAATGGTAAAAACATGTTGGTTCATAAAAGGAAATTAAAGTAAAGACCTGCTGCAGTATCATACTTATCATTTATTTTTAAAACAGATTATTAAAAATCTATAACATTGTTTCTTTTATTAATAATAACTGTTCTTACCATTTCACAGGTTTGATCACAGATCTGGAGCTTGCAGACTATCTTGAACAAACCAGTTGCTTGTTCCATCTCGTAAGTACATGTGCAATTCTGACAGTCCACCACTGGTACTGAGGATCCAGGCTACAAATGCACAAAAGTATGCACAACAACAAAAAATAGTTGATACACCACACTGCAGCAGAATGCACAGTGGTACTGTATGAACTGTAAATGAAAAACATATTATTAATGTATTTCTGCATTCAATATGCGGGCTCGGACTTTGACACAGTATACAAGAGAAACATGTTTTAAATCATTCCACCTGGTATTCAATATTTTTGTGGACGCAAACTCTTTTAGGATCTGGAAAATAAAGAAATATACAAACATCGATTTCACTAGAGATCAGAGCAGATGTTGTCTTTTGTTGTGCTGTAACAATAAAATTTGTTGGTTGGTGAAATATGAACATACCACATGTGCGCTCAGGACAGCATTTTCCAACAGGAGTGTTAACCACTGGTACATATCCAATTGGACAGTTCATGTCGGTGGGCGGGCAAGTGCTGCTGTCACATCCTGGAGGGAGAAATAATTGACTGTTTACTTGTCCAGGCGTGTACCTACGAGATGAGAAGGTCTACATGGTAGTTTGAAGACTTGATCCAGCTCTAATACATAGAGATTGATTTGAGCTTTTTAATATACGTTTATATTTATATAATGTTTATAATATATTGATCAAAGACTTCTGTCATGTGATTATTCCTAAGTTTATAAGTAGTACGATGAAAACGTAAGCAGTGTAGATAAAAGGCTAAGAGTATTACGGCAAACATGAGAGGAACAGCAGGGGTCTGCAGGATCCGTCTGATTGGTCAGGACAAAGCCGGGTCCGCTGCAGGTCTCCACAGGGGGTGCAGGGCACACCTTAGGCTTGCAGGTCACAGTTTTTGTGGACTCCTTGCAGATGCAGTCCTGACATTTGTACTCAAACTCTTCCTCAAACTGTGAGTGGGACCCAAAACAGAATTTTGATTCTCGCAAAGTTAACTATGTGGGCTACAAGAAATAAAACAAATTTGTCTGATGTTGTTGAAATTTGAACTTGATGACTTGGTTTACCTCGCGTGGAATGCCCTCAGGATCCATGCATCCTATGTGAGCACAAACACAAGATCATCGCAGTGGCACTAACAATAAAATGTATGAACACATGAATAATTATTTAAAAAAACCCAGAACCTACCGCATTTGTAAACACATAGGCCAGACTGTTTATTGAAGAGTTTCATCCCATCAGGACAGAAGCAGCCCTCAGTTGTGATGTTCATGGTAGATTGGTTGGGACTGTAAGATTAAATTCTCCAGTAAGTAAAAACAATTCTAGTTTCCATTCCCTGGCATTATTTTAAGTCACAAAGTATTATTGATTGACACGTGCAGATAAAACATTGTTTACACTAATTCCAGCACAAAAAGCATCTGGTGTCTGTGTCTACTTAAAAACATACTCATCTTCGCAGGTAGGCTGTTCTGCCGGACCGCAAGGCTTGTATACTTTGTCTGCTGGGCAGTCACTGGCTATGGAACAAAATATGGTTTCATAGTTAATGCTGTAGTTAATTACGAAAATTCAAATGTATTGCCCTGAAATATAGTAAGACTTTATTTGTTTAGTTCATTGATCATCACTGATAAAAAAAAATATATAAAAATTCAAACAATGTGTGCAAAACTTCATCAATGCTTTCTGCTTTTCTGTTTGTTTTTGTTTTTTTAAAGAAAGCACAGCAAGCTTACAACACAATGTCGTGTGGTTCCTCCAATGGAGGCAAACTCCAAGCTGTGAACAAACAGAAGCATAGGTTTGCAAGCTTGTGCACTCCACGGTGGGGTTGGTCATGTGGCAGCTGTCAAAAACGCAACCCTCAAAGAATTTGTCAGGCGAGACAAAAGGATGGCACTCTTCAAAGACACTGTTGAAGAAAAAAATGTCTGATAAAGATTCTAGAGCAAAACACGCCAAATTAATATGAATTTAGATCAGAAATTATACCTGCTCATCAGAAGATTACAAATGGAGTCTGGCTTGCACGGTGTCTGTGTAGGCGGCTGAACCGGGGAGCTGGTTGGCAGTACTGATGGTACGTGGCAGTCCGGCTGATACAGGTCTTTAGCTGGCCAGTAGTCTGCCATTATAGCACAATCTTGCACCAGCTGGCCACCAGGCAGCATGCAGTCATCAGCTTGGTTGTTATTACATGTTCCTGATAGAATAAACAGAAAACGGTGTAATAAAAAGTCACAAGAACAACTTCTACTGTATATTTTTACAGGAACAACACCGGAATGAATTTCAGATGCCACTATAACAATGGTAATATATGGACAGAATTGGGAAGAATATTTTTAAAACGTCACCAAGCAGGCTACAAATAACATGATTCAAAAATGAATTTTATATGTTAAATCAATTAGATGCCTAAAACTTTATCTGATTACAAAATTTATTTGTTTAATCACTTTTGCTAATTGCTAATATGATGGTTAAACCATTATATTATAACCCTAACCCATATTATATTATCATCAATATATCATGATTTATATATAATATTTGATGTATTTTATATATGTAATTTCTGAAAATGTAAATAATCAGATTGCTTAAAATGTTCTAAGTATCAAGGTATGTGACCTGCAAGTACTTAATATTTGTAATCAGATTATGTTATTTAAATTAATTGCAATCTGTTGCAAGCATTACTGATCAAAGTGTTAGTTCAAGAACAAAAACAAATAAGGAACCATAAAGGGAGAAGAAATTAATATACAACTAAATAATACATACTTACCACAATGTCCTTGTGTGTTGTTGCCAAAGTATTTGAATGGAAGGTAGACGCTAAAACCAGTGATTCCAAATTTCACAACTACTTCCAGTTTTGAGATCTCCAAAACCATATTAATGCCTGAGGTTACAACCTTTACACCATTATGTGAGAATGGTAGTTTCTGACTGACTCCATTAACTAGAGCCTAAACATAGGAATGGAACAAAAGCAAGTGCTCAATCAGTTTGAGTTCAACAAGCTTTTTCTTTCATCAAACTGAAAAACAACTGCTCGGGGAACCATTAACATACTGTACCTCTAACTGAGCAGTACCAATGAGGTTGTGATTTTTGAGTGTAATGACTTGAGATCCGTAGGATACAATGATTGAGCGGGGACATGATACATCTTCAATCGGGTCACAGAGGACATTGTCGATGTAAATCCTTAAGTTATAGCGGGTAGTAATCTCCTCCATCAGTGTATAAGTACAGTTTCCTTGGTAACTGTAGAAGTTCCCATCAAAAGTGATATAGTGAGGGTCTCCCCATCCCTCACACATGCCTGCAACAAAACAAGACAGTTATGTATGTTGACGTAAAAAATATTATGTCACCAATCAAATATTGTTTGTCATTAACAGCCAACCCAAATATTATCCCATGCAGGGGAAACTCACAGTCACACACGTAATGTTGGCAGCAGTAGAACTCATCATAGACAAGAACTGGCTTCTGTTCATTGGCACAAGTGATTTCTTCAAGCGGTGGGCATTCATATGGAACTATTTCGATAGTATTATTCTCAATACATCTGGCCATTGTGCAATTGCAAAGCCAGAATGTCTCATTTTGCTGATGTATGGTAAATTAAATCATGTAATTCAGCAAACAAAAAATAAAGGTTAAATAACATTTATCATGAATGATATTATGATATTATCTACTTATGTTGCAAAGGTTCTTACCACTTTGTCCCATTCAGGGCAGGTAATTGGAGGAGGTGTTGGTGAGGGACAAGGCCCTGTGCTGTTCTGAATCTCACAGATGCCGGAACATATCATAGTGAGACAAACACCTGCTCCAATGTGTTTCTGATCATAAATTGTTTCTCCTGAAAATGAAAATAAAATAAATGTGAATCAGTCAGCAATTTTTTAATCAGATATTTACATTAAAGCATATTTTAGACTAACATTGTACTTTTATGGATGCATTTGTGATTATGACGTTTGAAGCAGTTTTTCAACCGTAAAGATAATGATTTATCTGATATAAATGTAATGGAAAAACATTAATACGCTTATTTATTTTTGCCAAATAGCCAATGAAATTTTTTTTTGCTAGCTAACATATTTTCATCAGAGGGAAAGGACAGGGTATGATACGGGGTTGAAAGACAAATTTGATTATTATAAAAAAAACTGCTCTACCTGGTCGATAAATTGTTCCATTAATAATACAGAAGCATTCAGTAGTTCCAGGTGTTGTCACAACACTAGGTGTTGGTGTTGGTTTTGTTGGTGGTGCAGGTGTTGATTCTGTTGGTGGTGCAGGTGTTGATGGCACAACAGTGGAAGTTGGTGTTGATTTTGTTGTTGTAGAGGTTGGACCTGTTGGTATGGTTGAAGGTGTTGGTGGTGCAGTGGTTGTTGTCACAACACTGGGTGTTGGTGTTGGTTTTGTTGGTGGTGCAGGTGTTGATGTCACAACAGTTGAAGTTGGTGTTGATTTTGTTGTTGTAGAAGTTGGACCTGTCGGTACAGTTGAAGGTGTTGGTGGTGCAGTGGTTGTTGTCACAACACTGGGTGTTGGTGTTGGTTTTGTTGGTGGTGCAGGTGTTGGTTCTGTTGGTGGTGCAGGTGTTGATGGCACAACAGTGGAAGTTGGTGTTGATTTTGTTGTTGTTGAACTTGGACCTGTTGGTATGGTTGAAGGTGTTGGTGGTGCAGTGGTAGTTGTCACAACACTAGGTGTTGGTGTTGGTTTTGTTGGTGGTGCAGTTGTTGGTTCTGTTGGTGGTGCAGTGGTAGTTGTCACAACACCGGGTGTTGGTGTTGGTTTTGTTGTTGTAGAAGTTGGACCTGTTGGTACGGTTGAAGGTGTTGGTGGTGCAGTGGTTGTTGTCACAACACTGGGTGTTGGTGTTGGTTTTGTTGGTGGTGCAGGTGTTGGTTCTGTTGGTGGTGCAGGTGTTGATGGCACAACAGTGGAAGTTGGTGTTGATTTTGTTGTTGTAGAAGTTGGACCTACTGGTACGGTTGAAGGTGTTGGTGGTGCAGTGGTTGTTGTCTCAACAGTGGGTGTTGGTGTTGGTTCTGTTGGTGGTGCAGGTGTTGGTTCTGTTGGTGGTGCAGGTGTTGATGTCACAACAGTTGAAGTTGGTGTTGATTTTGTTGTTGTAGAACTTGGACCTGTTGGTATGGTTGAAGGTGTTGGTGGTGCAGTGGTTGTTGTCACAACACTGGGTGTTGGTGTTGGTTTTGTTGGTGGTGCAGGTGTTGGTTCTGTTGGTGGTGCAGGTGTTGATGGCACAACAGTGGAAGTTGGTGTTGATTTTGTTGTTGTAGAACTTGGACCTGTTGGTATGGTTGAAGGTGTTGGTGGTGCAGTGGTTGTTGTCACAACACTAGGTGTTGGTGTTGGTTTTGTTGGTGGTGCAGGTGTTGGTTCTGTTGGTGGTGCAGGTGTTGATGGCACAACAGTGGAAGTTGGTGTTGATTTTGTTGTTGTAGAAGTTGGACCTGTTGGTACGGTTGAAGGTGTTGGTGGTGCAGTGGTTGTTGTCACAACACTGGGTGTTGGTGTTGGTTTTGTTGGTGGTGCAGGTGTTGGTTCTGTTGGTGGTGCAGGTGTTGATGGCACAACAGTGGAAGTTGGTGTTGATTTTGTTGTTGTAGAAGTTGGACCTGTTGGTATGGTTGAAGGTGTTGGTGGTGCAGTGGTTGTTGTCTCAACAGTGGGTGTTGGTGTTGGTTGTGTTGGTGGTGCAGGTGTTGGTTCTGTTGGTGGTGCAGGTGTTGATGGCACAACAGTGGAAGTTGGTGTTGATTTTGTTGTTGTAGAAGTTGGACCTGTTGGTATGGTTGAAGGTGTTGGTGGTGCAGTGGTTGTTGTCACAACACTAGGTGTTGGTGTTGGTTTTGTTGGTGGTGCAGGTGTTGGTTCTGTTGGTGGTGCAGGTGTTGATGGCACAACAGTGGAAGTTGGTGTTGATTTTGTTGTTGTAGAAGTTGGACCTGTTGGTACGGTTGAAGGTGTTGGTGGTGCAGTGGTTGTTGTCACAACACTGGGTGTTGGTGTTGGTTTTGTTGGTGGTGCAGGTGTTGGTTCTGTTGGTGGTGCAGGTGTTGATGGCACAACAGTGGAAGTTGGTGTTGATTTTGTTGTTGTAGAAGTTGGACCTACTGGTACAGTTGAAGGTGTTGGTGGTGCAGTGGTTGTTGTCACAACACTGGGTGTTGGTGTTGGTTTTGTTGGTGGTGCAGGTGTTGGTTCTGTTGGTGGTGCAGGTGTTGATGGCACAACAGTTGAAGTTGGTGTTGATTTTGTTGTTGTAGAAATTGGACCTGTTGGTATGGTTGAAGGTGTTGGTGGTGCAGTGGTTGTTGTCACAACACTAGGTGTTGGTGTTGGTTTTGTTGGTGGTGCAGGTGTTGGTTCTGTTGGTGGTGCAGGTGTTGATGGTACAACAGTGGAAGTTGGTGTTGATTTTGTTGTTGTAGAAGTTGGACCTACTGGTACGGTTGAAGGTGTTGGTGGTGCAGTGGTTGTTGTCACAACACTGGGTGTTGGTGTTGGTCTTGTTGGTGGTGCAGGTGTTGATGGCACAACAGTGGAAGATGGTGTTGATTTTGTTGTTGTAGAACTTGGACCTGTTGGTATGGTTGAAGGTGTTGGTGGTGCAGTGGTTGTTGTCACAACACTGGGTGTTGGTGTTGGTTTTGTTGGTGGTGCAGGTGTTGGTTCTGTTGGTGGTGCAGGTGTTGATGGCACAACAGTGGAAGTTGGTGTTGATTTTGTTGTTGTTGAACTTGGACCTGTTGGTATGGTTGAAGGTGTTGGTGGTGCAGTGGTAGTTGTCACAACACTAGCTGTTGGTGTTGGTTTTGTTGGTGGTGCAGGAGTTGGTTCTGTTGGTGGTGCAGGTGTTGATGGCACAAGAGTGGAAGTTGGTGTTGATTTTGTTGTTGTAGAAGTTGGACCTGTTGGTACGATTGAAGGTGTTGGTGGTGCAGTGGTTGTTGTCACAACACTGGGTGTTGGTGTTGGTTTTGTTGGTGGTGCAGGTGTTGGTTCTGTTGGTGGTGCAGGTGTTGATGGCACAACAGTGGAAGTTGGTGTTGATTTTGTTGTTGTAGAAGTTGGACCTGTTGGTACGGTTGAAGGTGTTGGTGGTGCAGTGGTTGTTGTCACAACACTGGGTGTTGGTGTTGGTTTTGTTGGTGGTGCAGGTGTTGGTTCTGTTGGTGGTGCAGGTGTTGATGGCACAACAGTGGAAGTTGGTGTTGATTTTGTTGTTGTAGAACTTGGACCTGTTGGTATGGTTGAAGGTGTTGGTGGTGCAGTGGTTGTTGTCACAACACTAGGTGTTGGTGTTGGTCTTGTTGGTGGTGCAGGTGTCGGTTCTGTTGGTGGTGCAGGTGTTGATGGCACAACAGTGGAAGTTGGTGTTGATTTTGTTGTTGTAGAAGTTGGACCTGTTGGTACAGTTGACGGTGTTGGCGGTGCAGTGGTTGTTGTCACAACACTGGGTGTTGGTGCTGGTTTTGTTGGTGGTGCAGGTGTTGATGGCACAACAGTGGAAGTTTGTGTTGATTTTGTTGTTGTAGAACTTGGACCTGTTGGTATGGTTGAAGGTGTTGGTGGTGCAGTGGTTGTTGTCACAACACTAGGTGTTGGTGTTGGTTTTGTTGGTGGTGCAGGTGTTGGTTCTGTTGGTGGTGCAGGTGTTGATGGTACAACAGTGGAAGTTGGTGTTGATTTTGTTGTTGTAGAAGTTGGACCTACTGGTACGGTTGAAGGTGTTGGTGGTGCAGTGGTTGATGTCACAACACTGGGTGTTGGTGTTGGTCTTGTTGGTGGTGCAGGTGTTGATGGCACAACAGTGGAAGATGGTGTTGATTTTGTTGTTGTAGAACTTGGACTTGTTGGTATGGTTGAAGGTGTTGGTGGTGCAGTGGTTGTTGTCACAACACTGGGTGTTGGTGTTGGTTTTGTTGGTGGTGCAGGTGTTGGTTCTGTTGGTGGTGCAGGTGTTGATGGCACAATAGTGGAAGTTGGTGTTGATTTTGTTGTTGTAGAAGTTGGACCTGTTGGTACGGTTGAAGGTGTTGGTGGTGCAGTGGTTGTTGTCACAACACTTGGTGTTGGTGTTGGTTTTGTTGGTGGTGCAGGTGTTGGTTCTGTTGGTGGTGCAGGTGTTGATGGCACAACAGTGGAAGTTGGTGTTGATTTTGTTGTTGTAGAACTTGGACCTGTTGGTATGGTTGAAGGTGTTGGTGGTGCAGTGGTTGTTGTCACAACACTAGGTGTTGGTGGTGGTCTTGTTGGTGGTGCAGGTGTCGGTTCTGTTGGTGGTGCAGGTGTTGATGGCACAACAGTGGAAGTTGGTGTTGATTTTGTTGTTGTAGAAGTTGGACCTGTTGGTACAGTTGACGGTGTTGGCGGTGCAGTGGTTGTTGTCACAACACTGGGTGTTGGTGCTGGTTTTGTTGGTGGTGCAGGTGTTGATGGCACAACAGTGGAAGTTTGAGTTGATTTTGTTGTTGTAGAACTTGGACCTGTTGGTATGGTTGAAGGTGTTGGTGGTGCAGTGGTTGTTGTCACAACACTAGGTGTTGGTGTTGGCTTTGTTGGTGGTGCAGGAGTTGGTTCTGTTGGTGGTGCAGGTGTTGGTTCTGTTGGTGGTGCAGGTGTTGATGGCACAACAGTGGAAGTTGGTGTTGATTTTGTTGTCGTAGAAGTTGGACCTGTTGGTACGGTTGAAGGTGTTGGTGGTGCAGTGGTTGTTGTCACAACACTGGGTGTTGGTGTTGGTTTTGTTGGTGGTGCAGGTGTTGGTTCTGTTGGTGGTGCAGGTGTTGATGGCACAACAGTAGAAGTTGGTGTTGATTTTGTGGTTGTAGAAGTTGGATTTGTCTGTGTTGGTAGAGTTGTTATTTTTGTTGATGTTTCACCAGGTATGACTGAATTAGTTAATATTGTTATTGTTGTCGGTGTTGGTCCTGTGACAACTGATTCAAATGTTGTTGAAACTGTAGTATCTGTAGAAGGTGTCGAGGTGCAAACAACACAACAATAAAGTCTGATTTTATAGTTGAAACACTTTCTCGGTGGCTTTTTTTGATCTTCTTTCCGACATACTAAACCATATTCCAGATCACAATGAACAACTTGACCAGTCTCTTCAATGAATTGTTCTAAACTCAAATCTTGGTCAGACGGTTTACATTCAATATCTTCTGGATTTTTACATACTTCTTTTCCACTCTCTGTGATATTTGTATACGTTTCCCAGTCACTGTTGTCTGTACTGTCATCCTCATCATACCACTCTGACCAATCACATCCTGGAATACAAGGAGTTGTAGGTGAAGGTGTTGGGGTTGATGGTGCAGTGGTTGTTGTCACAATACTGGGTGTTGTTTTTGTTGGTGGTGCAGGTGTTGGTTCTGTTGGTGGTTCAGGTGTTGATGGCACAACAGTGGAAGTTGGTGTTGATTTTGTTGTTGTAGAAGTTGGACCTGTTGGTACAGTTGAAGGTGTTGGTGGTGCAGTGGTTGTTGTCACAACACTGGGTGTTGGTGTTGGTTTTGTTGGTGGTGCAGGTGTTGGTTCTGTTGGTGGTGCAGGTGTTGATGGCACAACAGTGGAAGTTGGTGTTGATTTTGTTGTTGTAGAAGTTGGACCTGTTGGTACGGTTGAAGGTGTTGGCGGTGCAGTGGTTGTTGTCACAACACTGGGTGTTGGTGTTGGTCTTGTTGGTGGTGCAGGTGTTGGTTCTGTTGGTGGTGCAGGTGTTGATGGCACAACGGTGGAAGTTGGTGTTGATTTTGTTGTTGTAGAAGTTTTTGGTACAGTTGAAGGTGTTGGTGGTGCAGTGGTTGTTGTCACAACACTGGGTGTTGGTGTTGGTTCTGTTGGTGCAGGTGTTGATGGCACAACAGTAGTAGTTGGTGTTGATTTTGTTGTTGTAGAAGTTGGACCTGTTAGTATGGTTGAAGGTGTTGGTGGTGCAGTGGTTGTTGTCACAACACTGGGTGGTGGTGTTGGTTTTGTTGGTGGTGCAGGTGTTGGTTCTGTTGGTGGTGCAGGTGTTGATGGTACAACGGTGGAAGTTGGTGTTGATTTTGTTGTTGTAGAAGTTTGACCTGTTGGTAAGGTTGGAGGTGTTGGTGGTGCATTGGTTGTTGTCACAACACTGGGTGTTGGTGTTGGTTCTGTTGGTGCAGGTGTTGATGGCACAACAGTAGTAGTTGGTGTTGATTTTGTTGTTGTAGAACTTGGACCTGTTGGTACAGTTGACGGTGTTGGCGGTGCAGTGGTTGTTGTCACAACACTGGGTGTTGGTGTTGGCTTTGTTGGTGGTGCAGGAGTTGGTTCTGTTGGTGGTGCAGGTGTTGGTTCTGTTATTTTTGTTGATGTTTCACCAGGTATAACTGAATTAGTTAATATTGTTATTGTTGTCGGTGTTGGTCCTGTGACAACTGATTCAAATGTTGTTGAAACTGTAGTATCTGTAGAAGCTGTCGATGGCACAACAGTGGAAGTTGGTGTTGATTTTGTTGTTGTAGAAGTTGAACCTGTTGGCATGGTTGAAGGTGTTGGTGGTGCAGTGGTTGTTGTCACAACACTGGATGTTGGTTTTGGTTCTGTTGGTGGTTTAGGTGTTGATGTCACAACAGTGGAAGTTGGTGTTGATTCTTTTGTAGTTGTTGATATGGTTGTTGACTGAGTTGTTGTACTAACAGTAGTGCTATGAGTGGTTGAGAAGGTTGTTGGTTCAGTAGTCATACTTTCTACAGGTGTTGTAGGTGATGAAGTAGGCGTAGGTGTGGGACAGGGCTGACTCCCAAACAGCACAGTTGTGTTTTTGCAAATTGCATAATAGCACATCCCCAAGTTGTCAGTCACATTGTAAATAACATCATTTTCTTCATATGCAGTTCCATTGTAAAAGCATCCGTCACACTTCTCAAGACATGTCTGGGTCTTTTCATCAAATATGGGCTTATCTTCAGGGCATACTGGGTAACATCCTGAAATGAATGGATACATGTTTTGAGTCCTTCCTTAATCCTCACTGAGTTAAAGTGATCTAATCAAACCTAAATGGGAGTGGAAAGATCCACAGATACAAGCTAAGGCTGAGCATATGAGATATATTTTTACCAAATTGAACAATATGATTGTTTTATAAAATTCACATCGCATAAGTCAAAAGGTTGATGGAAATTGACAATATATTCACAATAAATACAATTTGGAGCCTTATATGACAAAAGTGTTTGAAAGATTAACCACATCAAGGTCAATTATCCTTCAGATTACATTAAAATTACAGGTGTCTCACCCTCCAGGTTTGGAATAGGATTACTGCAGATTCCTTGTGGGTTCAGACAAGTCTTGTAGCAAGGTGTGTGGCAAGGGTTGTAATGCCAGTTGCATTCATCTGGCCCATTGTAATAGTCACAAAAGACAGCTAAATAGGGAAACATAAGATACATTACCTAAACATACCCTTTTTAAACTTGGTAAAAAGATATAAAATGACACATTTTGTGGGTTAATAATTGTGAATTACCATACATTTCAATATTTGAAAAACATGTCTAGTGTTTACTTTAAAAATATATATCAAAACTCTAACATAGAAAAAATACAAAGTAATTTATTTAAAAATATAATAGTGAAAATCCTTTGATCATCCATTTGTCAGGGTAGACCATCTTCTGGGGTATTATTGGGGGGAGGGGGGGGGATTATCCAGGAGTATCATAATATTTGAGTGTGAATTGCTTATAACATATTGTAGCTAAAATATGCCATTTAAGACCTGATCTATGAACATTTTCACAAAAGATTGGAATTCTATTTTGATGGGTTCTCTAGAATTGTAAAATATTTGTGGACTTACGACAAATTTCTGGTGTTCTCCAAGCAACACACACTCCTCTCTCATTGCAAGCTTGAGCATAAGCTGCAACTGCTGTGCAGAAACATTCACAATCTCCCCCACTGTCACACGCACATGAATCCCTCACACAGTTCTCATAGAATGGCCGAGGATCTACCTATTACAGGATCATTAAACATATTTTGTGCATTTCTCTAATAGTAATTGATCATTTTTGAAAACATGAATGACACATTTTTGTCACTGAATGTAAATCAAGGTCATACCTTTTTATGGCAATTTTGGAAAGTGGGCCCTTTTATAAGGCTACATTGCATTGTAGCCCAGGTATGCCGGTTAGGCCTGACTTCACAAGGGTTGGTATTGTCTTCCGCGTCGGGGCACTGGCTGCTGGTTTTCCAGCTGTTTGCAAACTCAAGGGAAGTGCTCACCACCAGCTGACCTTGAGTGGTGAAGTCATTCTGACCATCCCCATTAAAATCTCCACACAGACCACAGACCTGCCCCTTGATGGACGAAAATATACTTTTACATGATACAGCATATTCAAAAATAAAATAGAAATACATAAAGAGTACAAAACATGCGGTTATTTTGAAAGCCATCGGTTGATAGTCACTGATCTTCGATGGAATGTCCTCCAAGAGTTACTTACTCTGTGATTCGGTTCCAGGATGATGCGGATTGTTGTTTTGCGATCCCACAGTACAGCAAGCCCAATATCAGACTCTATGGCCAGGTACAGGCCAATCTTTCTGACTTTGTACTTGATGTAAGAGCCAACACCAAGGTCCACTTCTTCATATGTTCCCTTGGACAGCTTGACTTCTGTTCTCTATAATGTTACAATATATTATAATAATAATATTGTTAATGTTAATTATGGTAATGGTAAGAGAGAGAGAGGCAAAATAAACCTGGAATAGTAAAGTTGCTTACCCCCAATTGAATCCTGACTGATTTGGAACACGTGGTGCCTGTAGTTCCACACGGTATATTTTCTGTGATAACTCCAAAATTGTCCAAGGTCGTTCTGTTGCCACATTTGTTCTTTTGCACAATTAAGGTGAAATATATACATTAATCTTTGCATGCACATGCATACAAAAAACACACTATCTGATAACCTTTTAAGGAGTCTATATAACTTAAAGTTATTTTAAGGAAGGAAATTGTTTACCTGCACAGCAACATAGGCACACTTTCCTTGAAACCCATACTTTATCTTATCAAAGGTATTGTAATGACCACTTCCATAAATAATGCAGGTTCCAGGGCATTCATTTTCTGTACATTCCCATTTCCCCCTCTTGCAAGTACTAGAGAGGTAAGAGAAAGTAAGAAACACTTAAGAGTATTTCGAAATGTATTTTATTATCTGCCATACCAATGGTAGAACAACATAACAGATGTAACATAACATAATTAGAAATGAGTACCATGTATTGCATTGAACTGGGACTTGTCTTCCTGAAGCGTAGAGAAACCCATCATGCTGGCATGGACAGTCATGCTCTTTCACACATGAACCTTTCCCGTCATCAACCAGGCCACTGGGACACTGGCATCCAGATTCACATGCTGAGAACTAAAGCAGGAGATGGATAACATTGAAAAGAACAAAGGCAATAATAAATGAGGTCACTGTAGAATTTTGCAGGTTACGGTGAAGCGGCGGATAGAATGCCGTTAAAAGCATTGAGAAACAACTTACACAGTCATCACTGTCCAGATTTCTACAGGTTCGAGCACACTGAACTCCAAGCTCCCCCGTGCCTGCAGTGGAACAGTTGAGATACACCTTCGGAGAGGGACACACTGCAAAGGGACCCAGAAATTCGGTTACATGCACTTTACATTTGACATCTATCAGTCAAAAAAGTAAGTTGCGTACAAAGTGACCTACTTTGTGAACGGATTCTCCACGAACGGCAATGAAGCTTTCCATTGGTGCAAACACTAAAAAATAAATAATTCCAGCAATTTTTAGTTAAATTCCAGAGCCAGAAGAAAACAATTACATAATGAATTCAATAGTTTAAGAATGACATAATTTTAAAATGATAAAATAGTATTTCATATATGGTTTATTTATTTTTGCATACTGTTCATATATACTCTACATACTATATAATTGCTTTCAAAGTCAACAGTCTAAAAACATCGCAGCAGTCACTAACCAGTGCTCATCCCTGATGTTGATGGACTTCCCTGGTTTGATGGACAATCCGTCATGATAGCAGGAACATTTAGCCATAGGCACACAGACGCCCTTGTCCAGGTAGAGTCCCTCTGGGCAGGAGCAGCCGTCCACAGGGAGGAAGTCTGAGGAACAGCCCTGGCGCTCCAAACCAAGGGATATGCAAGTCATCTGGCATCTCTGCAGCTTGTAGGAGAAGGTCTGAGACGCTGGGCAGCTCCCTGTGTATTTGTCTGTTCATTGCAGAATAGCATGATATGGTCATATATTAACCCCATTACATAATTTTTTATGTAATAATTACTTTTTATTGTTGCTATCATTTCACAGTATTTTGCGCTTTGAACAACATATCTGTTAAATATCCTATGATGCTTACCACACACACTGTCTCTCCAGCCTGTCAGGAAGACTCCCTTTGACGCACATGCTCGTGCATAGGAGGAAAACACCGCACACAAGCAGTCCTCACTTTTCTCACAGTTACAACTGGCATATGTGCAGCGCTGCAGACAAGAGAGTAGGCTTATTTAGAAAAAGAAACTGAAATTCAATGCATTCAAATAGAATTCCATTATTTACAGTATATGTACAGTATTGTGTAAGATCCTATGCAAAGAAAGTTCTGGAAAAGCAGTACCTCGTAGTATATCTCAGGATCAACCATGGCATGACACTTTTCAAAAGTGCTATTTGGACTTCTTAGCATTGAGCACCAGTGTTCAGCATACTTTTCTGAAAAACATATAGACACTTCTGAATAAAATGTATGAGCTATTTACAAAACTAAACACTGTTTTTTAAACTCTATTGTAAAACAATTACATAAATGCTAACAAAGAAAGCAACCTATGCATCAATTGCTTAAATCTAAGCTTTTTCTATTGGCAATTTTTGAATGAAAGCACAAAAACATGCATGTAAGAGAATCTGAAGTGTGTTATATGCAAGGAAAGCGAATTATTATTAAAAGCTGTTCAGGTCGGGTACCGTTCTCCATGCTGAGGGAGCAAGGGTTGTCAAGCCTCTCCTCTCGGTCAAAGCACGTAGGGTTAGACTTCCAGGAGTTGCCAAAGGAGGACGCAGTTCCCTCCACTATCCCCTGGGGGCTTTTCAAGTCGTCTGACAGAACCATGTTGTAGTTTCCACATAAGCCTGCAGCAAGCAAATTTTAGAGCCATGTTCAAGACTGATACATTCCACTTACACTATATGCAATGCAGTAAATTGCTGTTTATGCATGGAAGATATGTAGTACTGATCAGCATGTGTGTATGCATGTGTGTTTAAAGGTGTATTCCTTGAGGATTTCCTTAAACAGGCTACGTATGACATACCACGAGTCTTTGCCTGGTAGCTGGGTTCCAAGGTCACGTATACTTGCATGACTGGGACAAGCTGGATTTGGATCTGTAACCCAAAGCTGGTCTGGAGCATGGTGTGAAAGGATGACGCTTGGAAAATGTTGATGTCAGCTGAGAAAATAATAAAAAGTATTTATATCGCACCAAAAGAAAATACAAAACAATGCAAAATGACGATGTTAAAGCTAGGGTATTCTGGATATTAGTGATATCACTGTGCTTCTGCCCCTTGACTCCTCTCTCTGTGTATTGAGGGCAGAAGCATACACTAGCAGCTTGTATTTTAGGAAGCGCAAGTGTGATTAACTGAAATGTGAACATAGAGCTTACCTGTGCTGTAGGGTAAATTGATCTGTGCATTGTGCTTAACTTTCCCATCAGCAGTAAAAATCAAAGCCTAAAAACAATTACAAACATTTATTAGAAATGATGTAATATATCCTTCCAAGAGTAGTTTCAGATACAAAAGAAAATAGAATGATACCTACATTGTTTCTGTCGTTGTTCAAAAGAATAACAACGCTTTTGAGGCAAGTGTCAAAGTCATGACTCACGCAGGGAGCCAAATGGACTAGAATGGTAAACTTTGGAGCCACATCATCCTAAAATATACACGAATAAAACAAAACAAATCACAAAATAATAATTTCAAGAACATTTACAAGAATAAAGGTGTAAACAAGTATAACAACTATACATTTGTAGAAAATATTACATAACAATATAGTCTTCTTTTTTGCTTTGTTTTATTGTTTTACAAATATATTATTATTTAATTACTGTTATTCATAGTTTTGTTTTGTTTTATTCTGTCATGTAAAGTGCATAGAGCTGAACTTGAAACATGCTGTACCAATTAAGTTTATTGTTATATCATTATTACATATGTATTACAGTTCTGCATTCTGCATTGAAATGTGCATTTACCTTACTAGCCACTTTGGCCAAGGTATAGTAACAGTCTCCATGAAATGTGTAAGAATTCCCATCAAAGGTTGTTACATGTGAACCCTCTTCCACAGCACAAGTTACAGGACTTTCCAGACTCTCACAAGACCATTTCCCAAAAAAACAAGTGCTGAAACCAACCAAGTCAGTTACATTTCCTATTAGCAAAATCTGCAGGTATTTTTACAGCAGCATACCAATTCACTCTTTAAAAACTCAAACAAAGCATCGCTATAAAAGATACATGTAACACAGTTTGCTTAACATACCATTCCTCCCGGTCTTGTCTGTAAATCTCGCCGGTGTTATAGACCTTGTCATGCTTACACTGACAGTCGCTCAGAGGGATACATCCTCGGTGTGAAATATCATCAAACACCATTTCTGCAAAACAGATAGGAATGAAAATCAGCTTGGGAAACAGGGAATTGTTTTGTCCTAACGTATTTAGAAAACAGTAAACAAGAACAAGTTAGACTGTCAATGTGCTGACAATGACCAATGATAACTGACCAGCAGGGCAAAAGCAGCCATCCATATGATGTTCCTCACATAGGAAACTAGTATCTGAATGTGTACATGTGTTCATACAGGGGGAGCCACTCTCCGAGTAAACCATGTTGAAAGGACACTCCTTGCCTGCCAAAAAGAATGAGCCAGTCATAATTATACCGAGTTACCATTAACTTGTAGAACATATATGGTTAAAAGGAAAAAGTAACATTACCACAGAATTGCGGTGTTCTCCAGTTAGGTGGCTGTCCTCCAGCATGGGAGCACTGGCGAGAATATTCCTCCAGTGTGCTGCATACGCACAGGTCTTCAGAGGTGGTGTTAGCACAGCCACACTGGTCCAGAGCACAGGCCTGGATGTAAGGCTCAGGACTCAGTGCTGCTGAACAGGTGCTCCAGTCCTCAGACAGCAGGAGCTGCTCACAGCTAGACCGCTAACACAGAAAAGGAGAGAAAGGGAGAGTCAGTGTGTGCAAGCAAAACATGACAATTGCAAAGTGTTTTGAGCGTAGTCATTTTACAAGGTCTCACTTACAAACTTCATGCATTTCTCCATATTCGTAGTCTCAGATGGATCCTCTTCCTCTTCCTCTTCAAAAGGGTCCTCACAATCGTCATTAGGACGATGGATTTTATGCTTGTTACCAAACTCAATGGGGCTTATTTTACGACCTGTTATTGAGTACATTCACATTATCAGCAAGACATATAGGTTAACAGAAATGTAAAATATTTGTTACATTAATTGGGTAAATAAATGTCTTACCATTATGAATGAACTCATCGTAGACTGCCACACCATTGAAGTCTCCACAAAGTCCACAGGTACGATTGGCATAGTCATCACTCACTTCCACCTAATGCAGAAAGACCATGATGGGTACACAACCTATACTAACAGCAATTACATCGTTCAATTAATATTTGTTAATATCACCTAACATAAATTACTATCCATCAATAGGAATGTCTCTATATGTATAACTAGGCCGTCTATTTTTTTCAAAAGAATTACCATGACTGCATCATCCCCATTCCACATGACAACAAGGCCCACTTTGGACTGGAGCTTGGTGTAAATGGCATTTCTTTCCAACTGAACTCCTGCATTGTGGTATGGCAAATGAACGCTGGAATAAATATAAAAGTTAAATAAGTTAGTCTGTTAAATAGTAAAAATGGTAAAGAACATGACAGACAGTATTGGATAATTATTAAAGGTGTGTATGATAAAAAAGGATAGCTCTTCCAGAAGTTATTTGTATTTACATTTCATCATTTAGCAGGACAAGGTGCTTGGACAGGTGGAATTCGAGATCATTGATGGTGACCACCAAATATTGGACTGTTGGGTTGCCATCAGCCTGCCCTCTCTTTATGTGCACTGAGAACTCCTGGTAGGATTTGTGGCAGTCGGACACCAGGTTGTATTCACACGTGCCAGCAAACGGATAGACATCTCCATCAAAGGACTTGAAGTGGTCCAGGCCCCATGTGCTACAGATGCTGTTGACATGGTTGCGTACTGAAATGACAAAAGTGAAGAAAGTCATGAAATAAAAATAATTAGATTAAAAAGGCATTTATTTTACAGTTTAACTAAGAATATACCATAAAGTATGAAGATAGGAGATTTCAGCATTGAGAACTGAGTTTAAAGTTTATTCAAATGTATAAATATATTTTGAACCGTATACAAATTTTATTCTATTTGAAAATCCTTCTAATCTTACCCTTTCTAGTCTGCACCTTGACGATACAGCTGACAGACAAAGCCAGAATGCACAACCACAGAGCTCTCATAATGCCCATAGTGGTGGCCACAGTGGTCTTGCTGATCAGACTACTAGGCAGGTAATAAGTCAGTCTTCCACTTGACAGTCCCTTATATTCAGATCGTTTCAACTATGCTCAACCCTTTCAAGAAGAGGAGTCATAAATTCCAGGTTATTCATTGATCATTTGTAAGCATGTACTGTAGGCGAGTCCCCTTTTCTATTTTGTAACACTTTGTTTAAGTACGTCCACATAAATCATAATGAGGTTATTAAAAGCTCATCATAAATTGTTTGAAAATACACAAGGGAAACACAACTCAGATACTTCATGCCCCTAACCATGCAACAAAGTTTGGTCAAACACAAACAGGCCGATCCTGGAGAATTCGAGGGGCCTTCTGCACTAATTGGGCGACAGTGGCTCAGGAGGTAGGGACGTCCACTGATCCAAGGGTTGGCGGTTCAACCCCCAGCTACCCCTGTCCATGTGTCCTTGAGCAAGACACTGAACCCTGAGGTGCTCCCAATGTGCAATGGCAGCTCTGCCACCATCGGTGTGTCTGAGTGAGTGAATGAGAGGCAACATTGTAAAGCGCTTTGTTCCATTCCGGTTGAAAAGTGCTCCATAAATGCAGTCCATTTACCCTTCAGAGACCCCTAGAACCGCCAGTAATTCGACCCATAGCACACATCTTTATATTTCCGTCCACAAGGACACAGCTGCTTGCCTAAAGCCAAAGTCCTGCACCTTAATGCTAAAGCATCCACTTGTCTATCCACTGGGCACCCTCAACCCCACAGAGATGCTGTGGAAGAACCGGAAATGAGCAGGTAACAACGGTACATTTCCTCCATGGCGATGGGAGAGACCAATCCCTAATTGAAAAACATTTTGGTTGCAGTTATTGCTGCTGAAAGTGAGATAAACGGATTTGTAGTATAAGAGCAGTAATGACTTTTTCAACAGGGGCAGAGGAGTATTCATACCCTTTAAAAAAAAAAGATTTCCAAGTTGTGTGTTAACTGTTCACTCAGGGTGCTTTATATCTTATGTAAGGTTTTGATTGAACATCTGACCAAATGCAGGAAAATCTTTTTCAAACATGCAGAAAATTAGACTGGGCAAATGCTTAGTTACACTACTACATATTTACAAGTTATGACAATAAAACCAATACTAAATCAACAGCTGAGGAACAGGGTTGTACCTTTTCGAAGTACGTAAGCACCATCTGTTTTACCTGTATCATAGGGTAGATCATTAACAGTCATTTACAATTCTGCACTGTTCTTGAAACAGCCAAATTACTTTATCCGCCTCCTGTTGAGGGTTTAGTAAGTAGGATATGGATTGTGTGACCAGACGTCATGTCACCATGATACTAATACAGTCCTTGACATTTGTGAGAATTTGTTTAGTTAGAACTTTACATTAACATGTCTTTATTGATTTTGTTTTGTTACTAATATATCTAATCTATAAGTCTCAGCATGTGGAAGTAGTGTTAAACTGCAAAATACATTCTAAATACTTGTACCAATTTGTATGATTGCACCCCTTTGGCACCCCTATTCATTGTTTCATTTAATATTTAACCTCTAGTTTTAGTTTTTTATCCATCCATCCATCCACTAGCTATACCGCTTATCCTATGCAGGGTCGCAGGGGGGCTGGAGCCTATCCCAGCCGACACAGGGCGAGAGGCGGGGTACACCCTGGACAGGTCGCCAGGCTATCACAGGGCCGACTGTGGGAGGAAACCGGAGTACCCAGAGGAAACCCAAGCAAACACGGGGAGAACACACAAACGCTTCACAGAAAGACCCTTGGGTCAGGTGGGGATTGAACCAAGGACCTTCTTGCTGTGATGCAACAGTGCTACCCACTGAGCCACCATGGTGCCCTAGTCTTTCATATATTCTGCAAAAAATTTATTCCGTCTGGTCACATAGCAAACTCTTTGCAAATATAGCAAACTGCAAATATAATCCTTTTAAAAATACGTAGAGAGGAAAAATCAAGCTAAAACTAGATTTATGTTTGTTGTACATTTCTCAAGATGTCAGAATTAAGGCATGACAAAACCAAGACACACATTGCAAAATATTTCTTTTTAGTCCCTTAGTGTGTAAATTTGAAAACAGACTGAGTCTCAATCAAATTAAGACATGATTCAATCAAATTAAGACATGATTCAATCAAATTAAGACATGATTCAATCCAATCAACACGGCACAGTCAGCCTCCAAAGAATCACGCATTTGTTTGCAGTAATTTCTCATTTTAAATGGAAATTACTATTTATTCATGTAGTTGACGATGTGATAAATTAGGGTTGGATAGAATAAACTCTTATTTTATCATTGGGTATCATAAGTTGGATGACAATGATAATGTCATGTTTGTTTAAGGCAAACAAAGCGGCTGGTCCTGATGGCACCAGAAGTGCCATCAGATGCTAAAATTGTGTGCAAAGGAACTTTGTTTTACATTCCATCACATTGTTTACTTCCTGCCACATCAGTAATTCCATCAAATGGAAAACCATGTATAGACTATACTTCCTGTTCCAAAAAAAACCCAGAGTTTAAGAGCTTAATGACTTAAGGTCAATTGCCCTTGCATCTCAGATTATGAAAGTGTTTGAAAGGGTTGTACTCCAACATATGAGACATCTAGTAGTAGACCACATTAATCCATTGCAGATTGCTTTCAACATCATCTTGGTGTGGATGATGCTCTACTATATGGTCCATAATGTTTATAAGCCTATTGAAAGACCCCATAATTATATTAGACTGATATTTTTGGATTTCTCCAATGCTTTCAATACTATCCAACCACATATTCTAACTAGAAAACTAGGAGCTATGAATATTCCATTAAGTGGACTCTTAATTGTCTGACTAACAGGCCTCAATTTGTTAGGGTCATCCCAAGGAACAGTCCTGTCTCTTTTTCATTTTCCATTGTTTACATCTGACTTTAGGCATAATAAAGAGTTTACACAAAAGTACCGCTATTGTTAGTTGTATATCTGAGAATAATACACTAGCATAATGATCTCATTGATTATTTTGTTGACTGGTGTTCACACCCAGACTTAATTTAGCAACACCCCTAAAACCAGGAAGTGACACTGCAACCTTTTTGTTTAGGTTAGCACATTGAAGAGTTTTGTCTCATTGTTTTGAAGTAGCCCTCTAAAATCTGGAAATCAGTGTGTGGTTTTTGCAATGGTCATTACCGAACACATAATGGCTTCGATGAAGTTAACAGTTTTGGTTTAATGTTGAGTTTACCATAGGCTATCAGTCTAAATATCTACTGTATTTGCTAGCCACGTGAGTATAATTTAGTTGTATGGTTAGGTTAGAGCAAATACAGGTAGCCTAATCTTTTTTCGTATTAACGTATTATCAATAGGTCTTTGGGAGAATGAAAAAAATCACAGTTCAGATCAGTTATCTTGAAGTCCCAATATTTAAAATTTGTCTGCCACCATTCAGGATCTCCCCACGAGGAATTGCAATATGGCTCAAGGACGTGCATCACTAAATCAAGTAGAGATGCCCATACTTGAAGTTTAGTCGTTGATCATGCTAGGGATATGCAGTGATCACGATCATTCTGCATGTCTTCTTTGCAACGGTTAGGGAAAAAATAATTACACAAAGCAAACGGTAAGGGTTGTGTCGTCGCTAAAACAACTCCCACGTATAAACTGCCTCTAGTAACTTTAAAGTTCAAACAAACCAAGATAAAAAAATTTACTTTACATGAAAAGCATACATGTTAATAGGTGAAATGTATTCCGAATTATTACACATTTTCAACCATGTTTTGGGAGAGACATATTTTCGGTTAAGAAAGGGATTACAGAAAATAAGCAATACAGTAATTTGACTGTAATTTTAGTAGATATGTGTGCTTTAGAATATAGATAGAGGCCTAGCATAGCTTTAGAAATGGTGTAAAATATGTATTGTAAAATGTATAAAAACAAAAACTTGAATTTGAACCATTTAGGTGGAATCTTCCATTTACTTACCTCACTAACTCATTATTGGATTTACAACATTGATATCGATAATCTCGTTTGTCTAACCAGGAACATAGTTCTTATTTCCCAAGAAGTTGAACTATCCCTTTAGATGTACCATGTAGCAGTTGCGTCTGCTTTGTATTTGCATTATATACAGTTAGGCCCAAAAATATTTGGACAGTGACACAAGTTTTGTTATTTTAGCTGTTTACGAAAACATATTCAAGATACAATTATATAATCAATATGGGCTTAAAGTGCAGACTCTCAGCTGTAATTTGAGAGTATTCACATCCAAATTGGAGCAAGGGTTTAGGAATTACAGCTCTTTAATACGTAGCCGCCTCTTTTTCAAGGGACCAAAAGTAATTGGACAATTGACTCAGAAGGCTGCAAAAAAAAATAACAACGCTGCATGGGCTCTTCCCTCATTAACCTGTCATCAATTAAGCAGTTAAAAGGTCTGGAGTTGATTCCAGGTGTGGCGTTTGCATTTGGAAGCTGTTGCTGTGAACACACAACATGCGGTCAAAGGAGCTCTCAATGGAGGTGAAACAGACCATCCTGAGGCTGAAAAAAAGAAGAAATCCATCAGAGAGATAGCAGAAATGTTAGGAGTGGCCAAATCAACAGTTTAGTACATTCTGAGAAAAAAAGAGTGCACTGGTGAGCTTGGGAACTCAAAAAGGCCTGGACGTCCACGGAAGACAACAGTGGTGGATGATCGCAGAATCCTTTCCATGGTGAAGAAAAACCCCTTCACAACATCCACTCAAGTGAAGAACACTCTCCAGGAAGTAGGTGTATCAGTATCTAAGTCTACCATAAAGAGAAGACTTCATGAGAGTAAATACAAAGGATTCACCACAAGGTGCAAACCATTAATCAGCCTCAAAAATAGAAAGGCCAGAATTGACTTTGCCATAAAACACCTGAAGAAGCCAACCCAGTTCTGGAACAGCATTCTTTGGACAGATGAGACTAAGATCAACCTGTACCAGAATGATGGGAAGAAGAAAGTTTGGAGGAGAATTGGAACAGCTCATGATCCAAAGCACACCACATCTTCTGTAAAACATGGTGGAGGCAGTGTGATGGCATGGGCATGCATGGCTTCCAATGGGACTGGGTCACTTGTGTTTATTGATGATGTGACAAAAGACAGAAGCAGCCGGATGAATTCTGAAGTGTATAGGGATATACTTTCTGCTCAGATTCAGCCAAATGCAGCAAAGTTGATTGGACGGCGCTTCACAGTACAGATGGACAATGACCCAAAACATACTGCAAAAGCAACCCAGGAGTTTTTTAAAGCAAAGAAGTGGAATATTCTGCAATTGCCGAGTCAATCACCAGATCTCAACCCAATCGAGCATGCATTTCACTTGCTCAAGACAAAACTTAAGGCAGAAAGACCCACAAACAAGCAACAACTGAAGACCGCAGCAGTAAAGGCCTGGCACAGCATCACAAAGGAGGAAACCCAGCGTTTGGTGATGTCCATGGGTTCCAGACTTCAGGCAGTCATTGCCTGCAAAGGATTCTCAACAAAATATTGAAAAGTAACATTTTACTTGGGGTTATGTTTATTTGTCCAATTACTTTTGAGCCCCTGAAATGAGGAGCGTTTGTATAAAAATAGCTACAATTCCTACATGTTTAATCATATATTTTTGTTCAACCCCTTGAATTAAACCTTAAAGTCTGCACTTCAATTCCGTTGTAGTTGTTTCATTTCAAATCCAATGTGGTGGCATGCAGAGCCCAAATCATGAAGATTGTGTCACTGTCCAAATATTTTTGGGCCTAACTGTAATTTCTTTTTTGCTATGGTCTAATTAAAGCCCTTGAATTTCTCTTAGCCGAAGATTAGGTTAGTGATGCACTTCATTTGTATCCTGGCGTTTAATATATATCTATCTAATAGGTGATTGCTTTATGGATGCAATTATTTATCTACCTGACTGGTGTTTTTATTAGACTATCATGTTGAAAGCATTTTTGTAAGTAGGTTTGGATAAAAGTGTCTGCTAGAGTGGGCAAACAGTAAGGTGCCATGTTGCCTGGGGTCTATCAGCCCCAATGAACATTTTGTGTAGGACACGCACAGCACCAATTGGTTTCCTAAGGTCCAGTGATAAGTTTACAACTAGGAGTCCATGCTAATCCATATGCTTTATAGTTCCTTTAGGCAGGCTATTCAATAGATGGATGCTTAGTGAGTATTCAGCTGTACTGCAGGAAAGACATTTACACTGTGCAGTTAAAGACCTTGCATAGCTTACTTACATAGCATAGCATCCTGTAACAGATAGAGACCTAGCATAGCTAACTTACATAGCATAGCATACTGTAACAGAAAGCCTGGAGCTCACTTTTGGTTTTGTATTCAGTTGATTTGTTCATTCACCCATTTAAAACACACTGAAATGGATAATGTTAAGTATTGGCATCTTGGACTTCAAAAAATCCCAGTCTGAAAAAGAAGATACTCATATAGGCTAGACATTCTAAGTGGATGGATGTTCTGTAGTCGAACCTGGTATAGAATAGTGCAGTGTACAGTTACTGTCATTGCATGTTGCCTGCTGATGAAAACGAAACAGTCTCATAAGACTGTGTCACTGACAAACCCCTCCAAGAACAAACACTGACTCTTGCTGCTGGTGGACTCCACAATCGTAAGAAGCGTTACCACTCCTCTCAGGCAAACAGCTGCATTTCACAAAATGCCTATCTTATTCCCACTACACATAAGGTGTTGTTAGTTAAGGGAGGTTGTAGCTTCGAGCACGTTAACTTGAATTACTAAAGGCATCACAAAGTAAACCTACTTATCTTTGTCTCTATTGACAAATATGTTGTATATAGTTTTTAAATTCATGACTAACCCTAACCCTAACCCTGATGTTGTTGACTTAAAACGGCCTATTTATTTGATAAGTAGATGAAGGGTATTACTTTGCAATAGATTTAAATACGGTGTACGTGTCTTGGAAGTGGATTGACACTGCTGTTTATTCACAAATTCACTGTGAGACTTGTTACAGATAAGCATACATTCTTTACATTCTTTCGTTTAACATCCTGAATTCTAGGTTTAATGCAAACAACATTTGTAACTATTAATAGTCTATGAAATGTCTTCCAACGTCAGTTGATACGTTCATTCAAGCTTTTTTCATGTCTTGAAAGATAATGTTAAAATAACTATTTGAGGCATACAGAATGTTTTCCAACAGAAAGCCTAAAAACTTATTTTGTAGGCATACTACTATTAACTACAAAAGGTAGCAAGTTTTATTAGTTTGCAGGCAAACACATTTTTCAGTAGAACATAGAAACAATCTTGCGTTGTGCCTTTGTATAAAACCCTATCCTAAGTTCCTCTATCTATACCTCATTATTTAACAAAAAAATATAACGCCCAACAGTAGTACATATTCTTACCTCTAGGTGGAGCTATGTTTTTAGTTTTTTGTTTATGGTAACACAAGTGGCATAATCTAAACGTTTTAGTCTGGAAAGACGTAACGAAAGTTGAAGTGTGTTTTGCTTACTGCTATCCTTGCCAAACAGGAATGTATGCGTTTTCAGGGGCATCTGTCATGTGTTCTTGCACAGGGCTGTCTCTGCTCTCTGTAAACACGCTGATGTCGCTGAGCAACCCCTCAGGTTTTTTGCCTGAATAAGGCAGTGTTGCTCACATCAAGAATTTCTTTTCTCCACGTCCCCTTTTCTCCCCAACAGAATTAACTCTTTGCCTCCCTATCAAACTGTATTTGTTCACTGCTCTTTAAAGCAGCATCCTAGCCGTCTCACATTAGTAACAGCCATGGTGTAATAGAACGGCTGAGCTCTCCATACAGTTGTTCCACCATCAAGACTAATGTGACTGATCAGGGTTTTCATTTAGGTGCAGAGTGGTGAATGAAGTTGTGAGGAAAAGGGGGGACAAACCGGCCTGTACTACAGAGGCATTCTCCCTCTCCCTGACTCCCTCTATACCTGAGTGATGCATGTCAGCGGTCCCCCTCCTCCTCTCTAAACATCCCTCCCTTTACAGCATGGAGGGGAAGGGACTACGTGGTGTTAGGACTGGGTTGGGTTTAAACACTTGCTAGTAAAAACTTTAGGACAAGGTCGAAAAGGTGTAGAGGGAGATATATATATATAAAAAATTCTTAGCTGACAAAGTGTTGCCTTGCTGCTTTAAAGACACCCAGACTGCGTCCAGAAGACTGGTAGGTTAGCCTCTCACTACTATTCTGGCTCCTCTGCCAGTCCCTATGGTTATGACATTGCTCTAAATTCACAAATGACACCGTGCTCACTGCTCACTATTTACTATAATGTATAAATATGGTGTGTGCTCTGGTCCGTGAATGAATATATTCTGAACATGGATGCTTTGCCTCTAATAGGAATAATAGGAATTTGTGCAGCTGGTACATTACTATATTACTATATTTGTACATGTCTCTGGCATCGCAGCTCTAACCAAGTTGCTGAGATACAAAATGCAGTGAACACAATCACATAGTTTAACCTCATGACTAATTCTCATTCAGACACAGATTCTTGTTAACATTCAGAAAACATTGAATAGTGCAGATTGCTACTCACATTAATGAAAAGCTTTACTAATCATAGAGAAAGCTCCTAAAATGTCTGTAAAACCTTGCTAACCAACAGTGTGTATTTATATCGGAAAGTGAAAGACTTTGAGTTTATTCCTGCATCTTCATTCTAATGTCCATGTTCACACTTATAGTGTGCCTTCCAGTGCCTTGTTTCAAGAATCATGTGTGTCCGCCTGTGAAAGCCATGACATTGTCTTTTAACTATTTAATTGTTATATTAATGCAGTTGATACAGTGAAGATGGAGAAAGGGGCTGAGGAGGGAGATGTTTTGGCTGCAAAAACCTCCACCAGCCAGTGTTCATCAAGCCCTCTAACCAGCGGAGAATTAGCTGCTATAGAGGATGAGGAATTACTAAATAAGATGGTGAGTAAGAAAAAGGTTTGCTTACTTACAGATATAACAAGTCTTTATGCTGTACACTGTGAGTGAATGGGATCTGATCTGTTACAGTTGGATAAGGCAGTGGATTTCGAAGAAAGACGAATGATCCGAGCTGCATTGAGGGAACTGCTCAAGAAGAAAAGAGGTGAACAATACTTAAAGTTAACTGGATTTCAGCCAGCCTCCTATCCGACCCATCCAATTCACTAACTGTAACATCAGTGTAACACTGACATAGGCTGATGACTTCATTTTCTATTTTGTTTCTCTCTAACAATTTTGCATCCTTGTTTGACCTTCTTCACAGTTAAGCGAGAGCAGGAGCGAGGGTCCAGACAACAGGACTTGAAACAGCAGGGCCTGAGCAGAGGAGGAGCCACAGCAACAGGAATCAACATAGGCTCTGTTAACTACCAACAGAAATCACACAGTTAGTAGCCCCATCTTCCTTAGCAGACACAACTTCCAATTACTGGATTTGGTCCTGTAGATGGAAGTTCCCAACATTGTTCAAAATAATCTCACCAATTCATTTTTCTACAGAGGGTTCTGCTCCTGGCCAGTTGTCAGCATCTCCCTCCAGTCCCTTTCCCAAGAAAGCAGCCAGGTGAGTCACCTGACACACAACCTCCATTTCCATGGCAATATATGGTCTGGACCTGAAGCTGAACTGCCTACTGCTGGACAACGAAGGGCCTCTGAATATAATACGACTGTTTATGTTCCCAGTGTGTGTCTCAGAGCAAAGTGGTGAAGACTGTAAACATGTATTTTACTGCAGCACGCCAAACGCCTCTGTAGCTTTAGCCGTAAGGTGCCCTGTCCCTGCATCCAACACTAAGAACGTCAAGCAGATGTTGCTGGATTGGTGCAGGGCCAAAACAGAGCCATATGAGGTGAGTTTGCTCTGTCTGTCTGTCTGGCTGTCTGGCTGGCTGGCTGGCTGACTGGCTGGCTGGCTGGTTGGCTGGCTGGCTGGCTGGCGGTCTGTCTGTCTGTCTGTCTGTCTGGCTGGCTGGCTGGCTGTCTTGCTGGTTGGCTGGCTGGCTGGCTGGCTATCTGTTTGGCGGTCTGTCTGTGTTTGTCCTCATCTTTGGATATACCGTTCTCTGGAGCTACAGTTCATAGCTTCTCTAGTGCAATGCTTAATATTCTTTCACCTGCTCCATGTGACATTAGTGCCAGCAGCCTCTCTCACTCTTTCTATGGGCTATCATCCCCTCTGGCTGACTTTCATCATCCTCTACGTCTTTGGATCAGATTGATGATCATTATTCTTTTCCCACCGGTGCACAGGGAGTAAACATCAAGAACTTCTCGTCTAGTTGGAGTGATGGCATAGCGTTCTGTGCCCTGGTGCATAGGTTCTTCCCGGATGCCTTTGAGTACTCTATACTCAATCCCAACAAGCGTAGAGAAAACTTTGAACTGGCATTCAGCACTGCAGAGTGAGTTCTCATTCCAAGTGGTGTTAAACTGAAATACTTCGCAACATAGCAGAATCTAGCGGCACATTGCAAGGCTGATAAGATCGGCTAATGCTTTAGTTTACACAAAACACAGTTTCTCTTAAACATCTGCTTTTACTTTTTTAATTTCACAACTCTCCCGTTCTCTCTCTCTCTCTCTCTCTCTCTCTCTCTCTCTCTCTCTCTCTCTCTCTCTCTCTCTCTCTCTCTCTCTCTCTCTCTCTCTGTCTAAGGAGGCTTGCAGATTGCGCTCCACTGCTGGATGTTGATGACTTACTCCGAATGGATGAGCCTGACTGGAAATGTGTGTATACATACATTCAGGAGTTCTACCGGTGCCTGGTAGAGAAGGGTCTGGTCAAAACTAAAAAGAAACTGTAGTTCTGGAACATTCATCAATAGGATTGCATTAGGTCAAGTTAAATTCATAAAATAGTATATATTTAATAACAGGGTTAATATATTTACTCTAAAATATTCCTATTGTGCGGCGGCGATCTTACAGTTTGTAACTTGATGTGACATGTATTTAGTACAAATCTGGGATTTAGATGCACAATATCAGTATTTGTACTGGTTCATGTATTATGTTTATCTGTCTGTTTTTTAAGAGGTCAGCTGGCACTTAGGATCAGTGCATTCCACTGAGATTACACAAACGAGTTATTCTCAGTCGGAGTCATATAGGCAATTTGGAAATGGCTTTTTATGGTGCTGCTTTACCTTGTTGACATTCTTTGAAAAATAAGATTAATAAGATTAATGTTCCACATTTCTTGAAATACAATAATTTGTATATTCTTAGTTTTAAGAGTCTGACTGCTTTAATACGCCAGAGAGGGAACAGCTGCCAAGTTTTTGGCTGTATTTGGCTACATAAAAAATTATAGTAATGTAAACACCTCTTTAAGGATGGTGGTCATAGGGTAAAAGCAGTTGATTTTGATTGACCTGTCATTTGGCCCCTGGGATACGAAAATCAATCCAAATGCAGTAATCTAAAGAATTCCAAATTTGGGCACATTCTATTTCTTGTGGTTTTGAACTGTTTGAAGTCTATCGTTTTTTATATTGGTTTTAGTTTTGCACTTTTTTCAGCTTGTTGGTGTCTTTGTTTCTACAAAATCACTGTTTGGGCCAGTTGCACAGGCCATATACGTTGCACTTGCTCACATTGTGTTATTAAAGTGTTGATACCTTGGTTAAATGTAGCACATTTTTGTAACACATTTTGTTTAATAATTTTAATAAAGTTGATTAAACTTGAGTTTGCCTATCACTATAATGCAATGCATTAAACCAAACAATCTGAATTAAGGTTTAATTAACCTTACTAGGCATCTAGGCCTAAACCTATAGAAATCCCAAATATTACAATTTGGTCGCCACCAAAAGCTCTTGCGCCGTTGGAAGCGTGCACTGTGGCCGTAGGTAACCAGCGTGACATTTTAATTCTTAACATTCCGGTGCGGCTAAATTCTGAGATTAGTACGTCATTTATACGGCAGATGCTGTGCTTCAGTAAATGTCTATTTATGGAACCATAACTCAAACTGTAATTGCACTTGTAGAAAGGTTACACTGATATAGGATGCATTTACAAGGTTTATATTCATTCACGTTCTGAGAAAAAGCTGCACTGCATTACTTTAGCAGTCGCACGACAGCAGGGAGACAAGGTCGAGTGCACAATTGTCCCGTCCAACTGCTCTGCTTCAGGGAATATAGTTACTCCTAATGGTCAAAATTCACCATCTATATTTTATTTTTGTTCTACAGCCCACTATCACTTGATAACTGTATGATCTTTGAAGGGTACATGGAACGGAGAGGTTCATCCTATTGGCTGCCTCAGTCTTTATTGGCACATTCGCTGTCCATGGTGCTTGAACAGTGTTTTGCGTCGCCACTTAGCATTCCTTTCAGAGCAGGCACGAGTCGGAGGAAAACCTGTCGTTTGTACAGATCGTAGGCAGCACGATCATTAACAACAATAATAGCTTGATGCAGTCGTCTAACTGGATAATGCATTTGCTTTTGTAGTGTGCGCAATTTTGAAAAATTCGAATGAGTTCACCTTGCAAAAAGCCTCAAGGTAAGTTGTTAGCCTTCAGTGAGTTTGCACCCCGCACTGCATAGCACAGAATACCCTTGCAGATGCTATTGTCTTTGCCGATAGCCTGCTGTGCTTGTACTTTAGTAAAAATTTAAGATAGAAAAGCATTCCTCTTTATTTATATACCTCTACAGGCTTCATCTCTTGAAACAAAAAGTGATGTTTTTCACTATTGTTGACCGACTCATAGTAATATACCTTTGCGGATTAGTGCTACAGTGTTTACTGTTTACCCTTTAGATAGTTGTGATCCCCTAGTTACTTTTCCAACACATAGAAAGGACTTTCTTTTTGTTGTCATATAGGCTAATCCTCTTTTACGAAAATTGGTGACATGCCAGCTTAAAGGTGTACACGTTTGTATTTCATTAAAAATGTTAAGCAGTATATATTGCTGTACATGACTGTATAGAATTTCTGGTGTAATTGTCAGGCTTCTTCTCTGTAGGCTGAAAGCCGTTGATGTCATGTGAGTGTCTGTTGATATTGTTTAGACTGGAGTATGTGTGGTATTACAATTTATGGTTGGTTAGTGTTCTATGCTGACAATGTCCACTGTCCTCTCTCTCTCTCTGTGTCTTGTTTGTGTGTCTATGTGTGTGTATTTGCGTGTGCACGTGAATCGGTGTTTGATGAGGACACCTGATTTTCCTGCCTTACCATTACTGGGCCTGGTATCAAGTAATTTGTTTGAAGCTCCTTTCTGCTTCCATAAGTGACATGAAAGATGTGACAAGGATATGATGAGAGTGGAAAGGAAGGGGGAGGGGGAACTGAGGGTTGTTGCTAAGTAACAGCAATGTAAACCCGGATGGGGGTTGGAAAGTTGGTCTCCTGGTCCCAACTGCCTGTAAAGCTGGTGCTGCATCATGACATCAGCACTGATGTCTAGACGACCAAAGGTTGAACCAGTTGTTGTTGGAGGTTCTTCCTCCCCTACCCAGCCCCCACTGGCCATATTTCAGACCTCCTCCTCCCCCTCCACCACAGGACCAAGGGGATAAACACACTCTGTGACCTACGGGGAGAGAACAAAGGAGGGGGCGGTAAAGGAACGGACACACGTAACCACAGTTCACTCATCGTTTGCGTGGCATGGCTCTTGCCGGCAGAAAGCACATCTAGTCCTCTGTCTCACCTTTATCTTCCTGTGCTTTCCTCTTTGTTTCAATGACTTGCACTGCACATCCTAGGTGGATGGATCAGATGCAGCAGCAACAGAGCAGGACTCATCCAGCGGGCCCTCTGGACGGCCTGAAAGCCACCCTCTTCCATCACCAGAAGCACTGATGCCCCTGAGGCCAGCAGTCCAGGCAGACCCTACCGTTAACTCAGCAGAGATCTCTGGTAACCCTTCCGGACTGAACCAGGTGCAGATGGCAGACCAGAGGCGGTCCGAGTGTGTAAGGCCCTCCTTGTCCAGTTATGGACCTGAAAGCAGCATTCGCCGGCCTAGACCCACTGCCCTGGGACCCAGAACGATGGTGAAGCCCTCCAGTGGATCAGAGACTGACCATTCCAAAGAGAATGCGTCAGCTTGTATCCTAGGACCCCACAGCTCTGCATCCTTGTCTCCCACAGATTCCTCTCAGTCACTTCGTAGCCCACAGAGTCACCAAATCCCTCAGTCTTACAGTGGCCAGCCTTTCCTGAACCCCAACAGTCTGGCCCTGCCTCAGCCCAACCCTATTGTGTCATCCAACCCCAAATCAAGTCACCATCCTCAGCCCCAAAGGATCACCTCACCTGGGACTATAATGGAGAGCCTATCACAAGCTGACAAAACAGAAACGGATGACTTTAGGTGAGACCATTTATTTTTTGATGATATGCTTACTGGTCAAATCCAGTCAAGCAGTCACCATGGAGATTATTTTGTCTTTCCCTCTTTGGTATTCCAAACTGAGCAGAGACCAGCCTCACTCTTAACCATTTGGTGTAAGAAATGTGTGCCATCATGTGTCACATGAAAAAAAATTATGCATCTGTCACAAACATAAATACTATGAGCAGAGTAAATACTTCAGAACAACAAATTATACACTCACATTTCTTTAGCACTGATCCCAGGCTGGTTTTATTTCTGTAGTCTTTTATCCTTTAAAAATCTGTCTTTCAAAAACTGTCCCCTAAGAGCCTATGTATGGTTGTACACAACACCTGTCAATGCTTTACACAGTCAATTGTATGCATGCAAAGTATGCATTTTATGTGATTCCGTTCTACTGAAATGACTGTGCTTCAGTTTCTTACTGGTGTTGTGTGTGGCAGTGCCCACACTCTAACTGTCTTACTGGTGTTGTGTGTGGCAGTGCCCACACTCTAACTGTCTTACTGGTGTTGTGTGTGGCAGTGCCCACACTCTAACTGTCTTACTGGTGTTGTGTGTGGCAGTGCCCACACTCTAACTGTCTCACTGGTGTTGTGTGTGGCAGTGCCCACACTCTAACTGTCTTGGCACAGTGGCACCGCACTGTTGTGCCAAGCTTTATTCAATCAATCTGGAGTTGATGCCATTACTGTGTTTGTTGTACAAGGGTGTACATAGTCACGTGGAACGTGGGATCTGCTGTTCCTCCAGATGACATCACTTCACTGTTTGGGCCAAATGCCGCTGATGGGAGCATAGACATGTTTATTATTGGGTGAGCTTCTCCACCAATCTGGCCAGTATCAGAGAAACAGCCTTGGTGGTTCACTGAAACCCTATCTGTCATATCTGTACCTCGATTTTTTGTGCCTCACCAACTGCTCCCATCCATCCAAACATGAGTCATTATTCCCTTGATCAACTTGTTTTTTTTTCTTTTTCTTATCCATCGATCTTACCTACAGGCTACAGGAAGTGAACTCTATGATTAATAAGCGACTGAAAGATGCTCTCTTCACAGACCAATGGAGTGAGCTCTGCATGGACACCCTCAGTCCTTTTGGTTATGTATTGGTCAGTAACAAAGTAGCTTTACTCTACGTCTGTCTTAGATAATACTGAAAGTAATTTTTTCCAGTCTGCAGCATTATGGCATATTATAACAAAACATTTATTTTAACAAATAATTTAAATGTACTGCTGTCCTTGGCCTGTTTCTCCTTTTTTCTAATTTTAGGTGGCCTCCCAGAGAATGCAGGGGGTGCAACTGATGGTATTCTCAAAGGTCTGCCACCTTCCATTTCTCAGAGGAGTTCAGACTGAAAAGACACGCACAGGCCTTGGGGGGTGTTGGGTAGGTGTGGCCCAAACAAAACAGCCTCTAAATGTTTTATAATAATTATAATAATTAACCATTTTTCCTTTGCTTTTATTTACAAAGTAAAAAAGTGCTGGAACTCAGAAACATTCTTTATTGCCACAAAAACGAAAGGAAAACAATACAGCAATGGAATTTGAAATGAATACATGCAATATAAACATTAAAAACGTAGATAAAACAATATTTATTGTTTTAATGGCACAAGCAGATTTTTTTACTTTTTTTTACCATCAAATATTAAATCCTGCTTTATCCGGAAATCATAGTCTTCGCCTATGTTCATATGATGTGATTGGTTATGTGACTTTGAAAAAATCTATAAAATGTATAGCTAGAGCAGTTCCAAATTCAACAGGAAACCAATGTAATGATGCCAAAAAAGATGTAAGTTGAGCTCTTTTCTTAGTTTTAGCCATGTTGGGGGTCCATATGATGAATGATATAGGAATCATGGTATGATATTAGTTGCTTTAGTGTAGCAGGTACTCCCTATGGACACTTAAGTGCATCAGTAAATTTGTTCCAAATTATGGACAATTTATTTATTTGATGACAGAAAATTGACAAATGTGAGTTCATGACAGAGAGAGTTACTGCGTTTGGAATCGCCTACTATACATCCTTAACATAAAATTTTTTCACACATTTTCCGGCCTAGTTAGTATGTTAAGGACGCACAGTATGCTATTCCAAACACAGCACGTGTCCTGTAGATGCATATGTGTCTGACCTTCCTGGGTGTTTTAATGTCAGCATCACTACCCTATGCTGGTGCAGTCTCCTTCTCTTTGAGGTCAGTGCAATAACCCGACTGTCTGGCATTCTGACGACGCAAAAATCCCAGCTGTCCTCTTCATAAAACATGTCTAAGCTTGAGGTTAAAGTGGGATTGTATATGGTTCATTGGGTACATTGTTTAGATCATCCGTTTTTCATTGAACTCTTTCCTTCCTCTCCCCCAGGGTAATAAAGGGGGCGTCAGTGCAAGAATGGCCATGTTCGGCCACCCGGTATGCTTTCTCAACTGTCACCTGCCAGCTCATATGCGTAACCTAGAGCAGCGCATGGAAGACTTTGAGAGCATTCTGCAGCAACAGCAGTTTGAAGGAGGGCCAGCCACTGGCGTGTTAGACCATGAGTAAGTCTCTGATAGAGGGACGGGTCTATGCATGCAGCTACTCTCTCAGGTGAAGATGTTAGTTCGTAGATTTGACAATGGCCTCTCTCTCCACAGTGTGGTGTTCTGGTTTGGGGATCTGAATTTCCGCATTGAGGACTACGATATCCATGTGGTGAAAAGTGCCATTGAAAGCAATAAACTGCCTCTGCTCTGGGAAAGGGATCAGGTGAGAATGGTCTATAAGTTGATCCTTAGAAAACATCTACAATGACTTTGTCAAGTGTCCAGTTCAGTTGCTTTCTAGTGCCAACAGAGGGCAGTATAGAATATGGAATTGAATAGGTATTGAACAGCCAGTTGCAGATATACAGAGCTGAGGGTAATTGCGGATTGAATGTATCTACCACTGCTACCACTGCTGTGTCAATTAGTTTCAATGTAGCCTAAAAACTTGCTTTTCTCACAAATGTAATTCTCCACAGCTTAATATGGCCAAAGACAGTGAATCCATCTTAGAGGGCTTTTTAGAGGGCCCTCTAAAATTCCCTCCAACCTATAAATTTGATGTGGGCACCCACACCTATGACACAAGGTGGGTGGATCTATGCAATGTGTAGTAGTATAAAGGATGTAAAGTCTTGAAAGGGGCGCTGTGTCTACCTCTTCTCACTATCTGCCTTTCTTTGGTCTTGACAGTGGTAAGAAGCGGAAGCCAGCCTGGACAGATCGTATCCTCTGGCGGATTCGTCGCACTGGCTCCCCTGTACCTAACCATACTGCAGCCCTGCAGCGTGGTCTGACCTCGTGGTTGGGTGGCACAACCAAGGTGACGCAGCATGCATACTGCAGTCACATGGGCTACACCATCAGTGACCACAAACCTGTTTCGGCCCTCTTCTCGTTGCATGTAAGTCAGAGACCCAATATACAATATACATATATATATATATACGTTTTAGCAGTTGCATTTACTTTAACATTGCACATTTGCCCATCTTACATCGCCTTTCCATTTGTTTTGCTGTATGTATAACGCTCTCGTTTAGTTTCCCTTTAAAGTGGACATTCCTCTTGTAACGCTTGAGACGGAAAAGGAGTGGACTAAAGTATCTGATGCTACAGTCAGATTCACTGTGGCCTCAGCCTACCAGCGCAGCTCATGGGACTGGGTGGCCATATACAGAGTAAAGTTCAAGATTACTATTCAGACAATCAATTTTTTCAAGATGTCAGATATTACATTATTGCTGCCTAACATTATACATTTTAACGTTCACCTCATCCATTGACTTGCCTTTACAGGTCAGATTCAAACATTACAAGGATTACATAGCATACGTGTGGGCCAAGAGCGAACATTTGACACAGGTAGAGAAAATACATCTTCAGTAGATTGGAGTGTCTATAAACTTTCATTTGTCCCCAAATCCACTTATTTTCTTGTTCCGCTCAGGTAACATTCCTAGAAGAAGACTTGCCAAGAGATGCAGGAGATTACATCATGGGTTACTACAGCAACAACTTGAATAGTCTTGTTGGAGTGACATTGCCCATTCAGGTAATATAACTACCTCCCTAAAAGACTCTTCATATCCACTGAAAACTTTGGACTCTTTTTTTCCTCATCTACCACTTCAAACTATACAACTTGTACCATCATTTTCAATAGATACAGCTTCCAGTCCGCAGCCCCACCATGTGTCGTTCTGACAGCTCTGAGGTCAGCTCGGAGGATGACAGCACGCTGGTTCTGCTAGCAACCAGTTCCCGCAGCCCCAGCCCAAGAACCAACAAACCGCATCATCGCCACCGGCGTAGCCGCAGCCCTGCTGTGCCCGCCCTCTCCACGACGGCCATGCCTTCCTTGCAGGGCCTCAGTCTGTGTCCTCGCCCTCGAGAGGCTCAATCCCACATTCGCTCGCCCTGTACAGCTGCAAAGAAGGAGCGCCTCGTGTCCGCAGGTTCCCTGCCCTCACCCTCCATCAGCCCCCTAAGCCCTCGCAGCCCCGTGTCCCCAGGCAGTGGGGTCACTGCCCCAGAAGCCCTGATTGCTGCCATTCTTGGTGAACACAGGCCCGGCCAGCTCAGTCCCACAGGGGGCAGGCCGGTAGGGAAGACAGGCGAAACAAGTTTATAAGAAGCTTCACCAACATCTGTAAGGCTGCGGTTAGGAAACAAGAATAGTAGACATAAAACAACTGAATTTTAAATAGGGAGACGTAAGATTATGTTGGGCTGATGCGACCCCCTACACTGTCCTGGTGCTCATAGAAGCAGCACATTCAAGACTGGTTGTGTAACATTATTTTAACATTCCGCGTAGTAGCCCACAAGTTTGCCATTTCCAAATCCAATATCAGTGAGTCCATGTTGTCGCTGTTGGTTTGTTGGAGCCTCAGGTTACAAGAGTCAAGACTGCAGACAATAAAAGTGTACATCTTAAACCCAAAAAGTGCTTTCTATAGACTCATCCATATCAAAGGCAAACAAGACTTAACAGGAATATGAAGCCAAAGTCGATGAATCTGTAAGGGACAAACTGTTGTTCTTATAGTAAGCAATGGATCCACAGGCACTTTGGTCAGCTCTGCCTGTTTTAAGCGTGCTCTATAAATCAACATGATTTGATTTGATAATGCTCTTCAACAGGCATCTAGAGCCACCACGTGGGAAACTCATATTGTCATGTCATTTTTAGTAAGATCTTTGTGTCCCCTGTGCTGTGTTTGTGTGAGTGTGTGAGTGTGAGAATAACATCTTGGTCCTATTAATACTTCAATATTGGCCCTGTTGTTATTTATTTTATTTCTGTTACATACGTTCGTTACATTTCATATGAGAGGTGGAAATAAACAAAACAATCTGGCTGAAAATATTTTTGCTCCGTGGTAATGTACTCTTATTGGAGCTGTACTTCTCTCTTAGCACTTCTCTCTTCTCAGATAGATTTCTCTTCTACTGTTGCTTTTAATCAGAATAATGTCTCTGAGTCTAAGGCTTAGCAAGACCATTTAAAGCTTGATCCATTCAGACCGAGCAAATAAGGTATTACACGGTGTACACTTAGGAGACTGATGGAAGAATGGTGAAATCATCAATAGTACACACGTTTATTATTTGGTGATGCAGTCTGTCCAGCTACAGACCTCATACCCACAACAAATCTTAAGTATTACATACAGTATCTGAGTATGCATCTAATTGATTATATTGATGCCCTAGTAATTTACTATACATATGCTACACAACCAATGGTAAAGCTCAAACAATCTAGGACTACGCTAGGATGGGATTTCATGTCCTGTGAACCAATAAGTGTCTTCAGTGTTCAGCTTGTTTTATAAAGTGGTTGCATAATACAATGGATAAATTCAAATAAAATAATGAGCATAATGATAATGATCATACCAAGGCTTAAAGTTAGGGTAGTTAATTCAAATTATTGGTGGTGCCACACCTGCTCTTCCTTTTCTACGAAAAGAATACCTGCGCTGACTCATGGAGATGGCTAGCCTGCAGGAAAGGGATTTCATTAAGAGCAAGCCTGATTGACACATTTTTCAGGAGCACTCCTGAGCTCAAATGTTTTATAGAAACAGCCTTTATTGACAGCTAAACATTTTGAGAAAAGTGTTTATTGATAGAATTTCCTACCCTACAAACTAACTGGATGTAGGGCAAAAAAGATTCATGAGTATGCTATTTGTGCCAGTAGGCCTACCATATTTCCAAACGTAATCATCTAGAGCATGTGCATGATGACATGCTATTTGGCATATTATTGTAACTTTTAAGATGTTTTTGAATACTGGACTCTTTAGCCACATTGATGAAAAAAAATTGATTTCCTCTGGAATCAAAGTACCATTTACCAGTCAGTCTTATGGTGAGTGGTAAATTTGACGCCTCATGTCATGATCAGATAATGAATGATTCCTAAGTGAGGTAATTGAAGACAAACTAGAGGCTCATACAACCAAACTGTTGCAGTGGAGAGAAATGCTGTACCCTCACAAATTAATTTTAAAGGACATTGCCAATGTCATTGGCACGAAAAATGTGGGAATCTCAGATGCAATAGCCTAGGCTAGCAACTTGAAAGCACCAGAAAACCCATTTGCTGTCAATGACAGGATATGGCCATATGGGCGACCAGACTAAGTACTAATGATGCTCAACCTGCTTAACGTTAGCTAAGTAGCAAACCAACTTGCTCTAGTCTACCGCTGCACATTTACTAGTCCAATCGTAGGTTGTTCAGTCGGTATTTCAGTAGTCAAGTCTGACAATTAAACCAGTCACTATTGTTAATATAGTAGGTTGCGTGGTATGTAGCTAGCTACACCGTTAGCTAGCCTCTTTATAACCCAGGTTCACTCAAAAGCCTTAGTCGTATTTTATTTATTAGCTGGGCTAGCTAAAATGAACGGCCAATTGAACGGTTACCATAACTCAGTCATTGACGAAGACTGCTTTCTCTTTACTTCTGAATCTGTCGGGGAAGGGCATCCTGGTAAGTTAATACTACATTATGGTAAAGACCCTTACTCATTTTTTGTGACAACTAGCTCTCAAACAATCATGACGTGTGTGCCTAGACAGGGTTAGACTAGAGATTTATTTTTTTGCAACTTGAGATAACGTTAGCCGTTGGTTTAGTTCGCTGTAGTTTATCCCTTATCATATGCTAGTTAGCTAGCAGGCTAATTTATGTGAACAACACAAGGTCATTTGACTTACGGCTCATTCATTGGTAAATAATTGGTAAACCGTAAATTGCAAATGCTTTCGTGACTAAACACTTTGAAACTCTAAAAACGTTACACTGTTGTGTTGGCTAATATTAAAGTACTATGTCCACCTACTGTTTAAGAAAGTGTAATACAACACGTAATGGGTAGTTCGCTCAGCTAAGTTTTACTCTGGTAAAAGTGAAACAAAGCGCAACTCATGCGTTTTGATGTAGATAACTTAGGTTGCCGCATCGTGCCTTGGCAGATACGCGTCCGGATTGTTTTGAGTCAGTCATAGTGTAAAAATAAATATAATAATTTTAACAATAAGTAAGCTGCATTTACCTTTTATGCATTTTTTTTTTTACCTTTTCTGCTTTTTTTTATCTAGAGTGAGCAACGGTAACTTTAGAAAAATAAATTTTTCCGATTTTAATGAACAGTCAACTCAAGATTTTGATACAATCCATGATACTATATTCACGGTACAATTTTCTCACAATTAAACATAAAATGATATTGAAGACAAATTACAACTTCAAGTATTTATCAGACAAAAACTACAAAATACTGTTTTATCACATTTCCTGCTAACCGTGAATTGTCCTAACAAGTTACAACAAAGCAAACCGTGGTGTAAATTTCCCCAGAATCCCATGAAGTACATTTTTTGCTATGAAAGGCTTATGACATGTCGATGAAATGCTGCTTACAGTGTGCATTTAGTGGTTTGGTGTCACGAAATGCCTTTCATCGACACGGAATGCATTTCGTGCCACTACATGACACTTTAGTGCCACATAATATAATTTAGGCCCACTGAACGCAGTTTCGGCCAACATACATTTATTTGCTTGTTTTCACCACTTAGTTTTGCAATGGTTGGGTTAGTTATGTATTCCATTAAGGTCAGGTTAATGATGCATTGGGTTACAAGTGTGTTGTCTTATCTTCTTTTTGACAGATAAGATTTGTGACCAGATTAGCGATGCAGTGCTTGATGCCCACCTCACTCAGGACCCTGATGCCAAAGTGGCATGTGGTAAGAATGGGGGTTAGTTTTTAGCAACCATAGAGGGAGATTTATTTGCGGCCCAAAAATGTTTTCACTTAATTGTATTTGTACTGTACTAACTAACCCTCTCCCTTTTCACATTGTTACAAAATGTTCAGTCTTTCTGTTTGATTTCCTCTATAATCTCCTTTCTGCTTAACTCCCTCATCAGCCTGAGTGCACTCCTCCTTTTTCTCCTTGTCTGACTATGCCCCGTCTCTTATCTGTTTGCATATCTCTTTTTCAGAGACTGTGGCTAAAACCGGGATGATCCTGCTGGCAGGGGAGGTTACCTCTAGGGCATTCGTCGACTACCAAAAGATAGTCAGGGAGACCATCAAGCACATTGGCTACGATGACTCTTCCAAAGGTATAACCTGAATTCATCATCATCATCGTCATCCGCTTTGTCCGGGGTCGGGTCGTGGAGGTAGCAGTTCAAGCAGGGTATCCCAAACTTCCCTTTCCCGGGCCACATTAACCAGCTCTGACTGGGGGATTCCGAGGCGTTCCCAGGCCAGTGTGGAGATATAATCCCTCCACCTGGTCCTAGGTCTGCCCCGCGGCCTCCGCCCAGCTGGACGTGCCTGGAACACCTCCCTAGGGAGGCGGCCAGGTGGCATCCTTACTAGATGCCCGAACCACCTCAACTGGCTCCTTTCTACGCAAAGAAGCAGCGGCTCTACTCCGAGTCCCTCACGAATGGCTGAACTTCTCACCCTATCCCTAAGGGAGATGCCAGCCACCCTCCGGAGGAAACTCATTTCCGCCGCTTGTATCCGCGATCTCGTTCTTTCGGTCATGACCCACCCTTCATGACCATAGGTGAGAGTAGGAACGAAGATAGACCGGTAGATTGAGAGCTTTGCCTTCTGGCTCAGCTCTCTCTTCGTCACAACGGTGCGATAGAGCGACTGCAACACCACACCCGCTGCTCCAATTCTCCGGCCCATCTCTCGTTCCATTTTACCCTCACTCGAGAACAAGACCCCAAGATACTTGAACTCCTTCACTTGGGGTAAAGACTCATTCCCTACCTGGAGTAGACAATCCATCGGTTTCCTGCTGAGAACTATGGCCTGAATTAGTAAGCTTAACTGTATAACAATTAGTTTAATGCTTCTCCTTTATCATCTCTTTCTGCAGGTTTTGACTATAAAACCTGTAATGTACTGGTGGCATTGGAGCAGCAGTCCCCTGATATCGCTCAGGGTGTTCACCTGGACAGGAAAGCTGAGGATGTGGGGGCTGGTGACCAGGTTAGAGGGTTCCTTTAGTTTATTAGTTTACCCTCCACTGTCTAATAAAGGAAAACTGTAAACTGTCAATTAGTGTTTGTTAAATCTTGAAAATGTGTAACTTTTAGCTTATGTGGTCTTTGACAGGGTCTGATGTTTGGTTATGCTACGGACGAGACTGAAGAATGCATGCCCCTCACCATTGTCCTCGCACACAAGCTCAATGCCAAGATGGCTGAACTGCGCCAAAACGGAACACTGCCTTGGCTCCGACCCGACTCCAAAACTCAGGTGTTTGTACCTACCAATAACATTTATTTAACCTTGGATGGCTTACTGAACTTACCCAAAACTGATTAGGAAAAATATTCTACTGTTTGTCATCGAGAAGTGCTACAGTCCTTGTTTTATCACTGACACACAGTGAAAATACAGGAAATATGCAGTCAATCAGCATTGACAATTAGTGAAAGTGAAAGTGCAGCATCACCCCATTTTAAGTTTGGATTGCTTGTTTGAGCAGCACTGTGTGTGTAGTTTTTTTCACCAAATTCAACATGTTGTTTATTAAGTTCACTTAATGTACTTTATTGCACATATTCAGGCCAGCATAAGTCTTTTTAGCACCTTGCCATGCACAAATTAATACACACTAGTAGAAGAGTATAAAGTATATTTGGTGCCCAGGTGATAATAGCCTCCTATGTATTATTTATGTTTCCATGATTTTAAGCCTCCAGAGTTCTTCACCAAACAGTTTCAAATAGATATATTGTAGATAGTGATTGACAGGCTGACATCCCTGGTGTATAAAAGGCTGCTGTTTATTTTTTCCGTTCCCCTCAATATCTTTGATATTTCTCAATCTCTTTTAGGTGACAGTTCAGTACAGGCAGGACCGTGGTGCCATGCTTCCCATGCGTGTCCACACCGTTGTTGTGTCTGTGCAACATGATGAGCTGGTCTGCCTAGAAAAGATGCGCGACTCCCTCAAGGAGAAGGTGGTGAAGGCCGTGGTGCCCAGTGTGTACCTGGACGAGGACACCATCTATCACCTGCAACCCAGTGGCCGCTTTGTCATCGGTGGTCCTCAGGTATGGGATGAGGCGGAGAGATCATCTTTTCATCATAGCACACACAAACTGGTAATTGCAAGGTTTCCAGAGGCTTCTTTGCTTATGCCTCCTCACAGGGTGATGCTGGTCTGACAGGGCGTAAGATCATTGTAGACACATACGGAGGCTGGGGGGCCCATGGTGGAGGAGCTTTCTCTGGGAAGGACTACACCAAGGTGGACCGTTCTGCTGCTTATGCAGCCCGCTGGGTGGCCAAGTCCCTGGTCAAGGCTGAACTCTGCAAGAGGGTACTGGTCCAGGTAAGGACAATATATGTCACAACTTGCTAAGAAGTACATGCTTTTGGACATTAGGGGCAGTGGTAGCATGTAGAATGTAAGATTGTACTGTTTAAGTCAGATGTGCGATTAATCTTGCTGGAGTGCCCTGTATATGGATTTTGTCATTTAGTGCTGTGACATTGCATAATCCTTTAGATTAGTGAAGAGACGCACAAAATAGCCACTTGAAACGGCAAGATATGTAAAGAAAGTGGAAGTCGCTGTGTTTGAATCTACGTCTATATATTTATTTTCAAATAAATACTGTACAAAGATTACAGAAGTTTAAAGTCTTATGTGATTAGATTGGCCCACCTAAAGACCCAAGGCGTTTCTGTGTGGAGTTTGCATGTTCTCCCTGTGCTTGCGTGGGTTTCCTCCAGGTACTCCGGTTTCTTATGTGATTAGATCTAATGTCAAATAATATTACAGAAAACAATTAAGTAGTTTTTCTGTTAATCCCTGTACTCTGCTAATAATAATCTCCTATAGGGTTTATAAACCTTACTGGTTTCTCTGACAATTTCTCTGCTCTAATCTTGGATTTGAAGACTTCTCTGGGCTAGCAAATGAGCAAGTAGCACACCTGCGGTAGCTCTTGTACTCATACTGAACATGTGATACTGAGCATCTCGTCTGTTGATTGATATTAACTGTCTTCAGGTGTCCTATGCCATTGGGGTGGCACACCCACTCTCCATCTCCATCTTCCACTATGGGACCTCTCAGAAGAGTGAGAGGGAACTGCTGGACATTGTGAAGAATAACTTTGACCTTCGTCCTGGGGTCATCGTCAGGTATTGTGTAAATGCTGCTAACAAAGCTTAATATTTTACACAAAGGGCTGTTGAACCACCACAACCTAATTTCCTATCTGCGTCTAGAGAGTTAGTCGAATCATGTGGAATGTGTGTTCATCTTTTTTACTTTTTTACTTTTTAAATCATGGATCAGCTTGGCATACCATGGTGTTGTTTTCCCCTTACATCACCTGTGTAAATGTGCATGTTTTCCAGGGAGCTTGATCTAAAGAAGCCCATCTACCAGCGAACTGCAGCCTATGGCCACTTTGGAAGGGAGGCTTTCCCCTGGGAAGTCCCCAAGAAGTTGAAATTCTGAGTCCATTCCCGGCGTTATCCTGGACTGTAGGTCTACTGCAGAGAAACGTACACCCACAGGAGGTGGAATTCTGGTCCTAGAACTCCTTCCCAGCTTCACCCAAAATTACTCTCATCCTCAGTCCTTTACTACGCTATAATTGCTTGCACTCTTCTTAAAGTGACTGTCTTGTATTCCGTCCCTTTGTTCTGTGGTGATGGTTGGCCTTCACAGAAATAGCTGTTCTACGTTGTTCACAAAACTTCCACTTTATCTCTGTCTTTCGAGTATTTTATGGCACAATTGTTTTTTATTCTCACTAGAAAATTATGTAAATCCAAACCCCCTTTATCTTTTCAATCAAAATATACTTTTTTATAATGGTAATAATTTAAAAATAAGTAGGTTTTTTTTCTTTTTCAATCTTCAAAGAATTAGACCAGTGAAAAGAGGCCCCAGGTGTAGCTACAGATAAACCTGGCCTCCGTCACTCCTGAAGAGGGGATGTCTTTTACCCAATGGCATCTTCATACTTGAAACACATAATGGCACATAATAATCTTTAAGGACCTTGTAGATGCTGATGAGTCAGGAAGGTTCAGCTTAAGAGGAAAATAATTAATCATAGTTTTGTTTGGTGTACTTGAATTGTTTCGAGCTGTTTGTTGCCATCCTCTGGATCATGGTCATACAGCAAAGCTTATTGTAAATGCCACAGGGTGGCGCCCCACGTTATTTATACGAGTTTAAGATCGGTTACCATAACCATTTAGACCTTCCAAAGGATGCTTGTTTATTTATTTTTGTATGCACCTACTTGTCCACAAAAGGAAGCAGACATTTGACTGGTGTTGTACAGAGAAAACTGTTGTTTACCAGCTCTTGTTGGCCTACGATGACACTTTTTTACAGTCTATTTTCTTTACACTGTTAATGTAAACAAAATCAGAAGGGGGTCTATCTAATGAAAGTAAGTGCCTTTTCTAATGTTCTGTCCATCCCCCATGGCCCAATGTCACTAGCTATTCTTCATGCAACACATTTCCCTCACAAGTCCTTAATTAGAAACCAAGCTTATTATTTGAATAAAGTCTTTACCCTGTAGTAATTGAAAACCACTGCATGTTCATTAATCAGCTCCAGCGGAACCACAGCATACACTACCATGAATCACTTAACAAGATCACGAAAAATACTACATTCCTGTGTATTAATTACAGTAGAATTTTTTAAAATTCTGTATCCCTTAAAAAAAGCACAATTTATTTAACTGAATGTAAATAAATGCACATTTTCATAATTTATATTGAGACATTTGGCAATCAAGTAGCTACTTTAAAAAATGTTTTGGGCAAAAACGAAATGTAAAAAAAAAAAAAGATTTATAAAGAATATCCCCTACTCTCAAATTTTATGATAGTGAAAGCTGAATTGATAACTGTTGCTGAAGTTGTGACATGAGATGTGAAAACTTCGCCAAAACAAATCATTCAAAATAAAGGAGTGGTATCTGACTGATCATGTCTGATGCACAAAGGTAATGGTAGGTACAAACATTGAGAGTAGATTTGGGAGGTACATCTAATTTGTGCTTCTGTGGTCTATGCCTTTCCATTTACATCACTGTGCTAACGGCCGAGTCCCAACCGTAAAGCATGGTAGTTATTTAACTGGGTATCACCTTTCGGCCAAACTTGTGTCAGGTAAAAACCTTGTATCTTTATTAAAATATAGAATTTAAAGAAAAACAATGTTTTTTTAGGCTTATGGCTTTATTTTTTAGATTACATGTCCAATGTGACAGCAAGTAGCCTCAAGTTTAGGTGTAACCCTTTTGTGATTTTTCTTAGTAATATCTACTAAGCAGAATACATTTTAAAAGTCGGATAAATATTTAAACAGCTTGTAATTTATTATAATTATGCTCATGAGAAGGTTGAGAAATATATTTCATTTTGATGCTGGTGTTATGTACACTGGTTTGTAAATGTATTGCGAGTCCTTTAAACTCCAGCTCTTTTTGGCCTTGTGACCCCCCAACTAATACATTGTTAGCAAATCAATAGCAATATATTCAGTTAATTTATGTGAAAGAAAAGTGTGATTAGATAAATCTGTAGATAGTTTTAGAATACGATTTTGCAGTGGCTTGATTCATGTTTTCAGTTGAATAATGTTGAAAGACCTAAGTCATCCTTGGTAGCACAGGATCACTCTGTCTTGCTTTCTCTAAAAAAGAAAAGAAAAACATTAGCAAAATAACACCAACAACACATTTAAATTATTTTAAGGATTTTACATGACTTTTATTTGTCAAATATTTACCATACTATCTTTGAGAAGAGTCATTTCCAGACAAGTTTCTGGCAGAAAGGAACTGTCTGCATGGATGACAAAATGCCCATAACCAAAAATGTATTGTGAGTTATAAAGCAGTTGTAGCGCTTGCTGCTCTTACCCCACATTCCAGGGCAGTCTTCAGGTCTCTGCACCTGTAGCTTGTCAGTGTGCAGGGGTCACCATTCTCTGATATCTCACGTCTTGCTTGCACACACAATCCCACACGCTGAGGAAAACAGAAGATATGGTGTTCCTCTTTCACTCTAAAGCAACATTTTAGAATTGGTGTTTGGGTGTGTGTAAAGGTACATACGTGACACAAATCAAGGGCACCTTCCTGTTTACCCAAAACCCCCTTGAGCTGATGCCAATGCTGCTGAGTAAAATCATCACACTGAAAAGGAAAGACATAGGATCAGCTGAAGTATGAGTAGTGAGTGTTTGTGTATGTGCTAACACCTGGAATCATCCTGAGAATGCTGGTTCTACTTCCTTCCTCGACACTATCACATAGTGCCTCAAAACATTTTTGTTGGGGTCAGTTCCTGAAAAACAATTTTTCTACTTGTACTAATGTGAAGAAAAGCAATTGCATTACAAAGCAGAAGAGTAATATTGTCTAAGCTGACTAAATGTGTGCTCAGGTGCTTTAGGTTTATTGAAGCCTAAGTGAGAGTTGTGAGTGGTAGGCCCACAGGAGAAGGGCTGACCTTAGGGAAGACTGTGGGGTAAAGCTGGCAGACAGAGCCCATGAAGGATGAACTTTGGAGCTCCGAGGCGTTGCAGCCCAGTTTGAGACGAGAGAGGACAGCGATGGTCAGGCAGGAGTCACAGTATGGCTGAGGAGCGCCGTCTAACATTGATTGAGACAAAGAGAAAATGTGTCACAATGTTGTGGTTGTCCGTATGCTTGCTGAAAATGGATTCATATTGGAGCCTGTCATTATAGTCTATGATGGCGGTGGAGTCTCGTTTGTCTCATGGTCTGATTAGAGGCTAGTGTAGCTCACCCAGAATGCCTGTGTCCTCTGGGCCCTCACAGACACGGATAAGGGTACAGACAGCTTGGGGAGTGGCAAAGCTAAGGAGTCTGTCCAGCAGTGTCTTAAGGAGTGACTGGCACCGGCCACGTATGAGTGATGGCAAAAGATCACACACTTCCTCCACAGCAACCTGGAAGGCATTAAGAATTAAAACTTTTTTTCCCCTTCAAATGACTGACAATGTCTTAAGGTAATTGAAAATAATGTATTGCTCCACAGTTATTAATCTATCAGTTAATATTACAGAAACTACATTTTATTTCAGAATGCAATGTTCTATGAAAAATACAATGAAAATGAATAGAAGTGACACCATTGGCATAATTTGGGGTAACTGGTCAAAAATAAGTAACTTCCTGTAGCCTTGAATGACTTTGCTGCATCATTCAAGGCTATACATTCTAGTGTATTTCCTTGAACCTTTTATGCATACTTTTTAAAATATGTTTGGGGTTATGGAAGAGACATGACATGACATGATCAAGACCAAGCTTTTAGACACATTGCACGTCATTGCTTTGTCGTCTACAGTTTTCATAATGTCATTAAGTCATTCAGGACACCCAGTTCAGGAAGCAGCACTGTAACCCCCAGCACAGTGAAACAGCTATATTGTGTGTCTATCCTATATACAGTGCCTTGCAAAAGTATTCACCCCCCTTGGCTTGTTACTTATTTTGTTACATTACAACCTGTAATTTAAATGTTTTTTTAATCTGAATTTTATGTGATGGATCTGCACAAAATAGTCTAAGTTGGTGAAGTGAAATGAGAAAAAAATATATATAAAAAATTATTTTTAAAAATAAAAATCTGGAAATTGGCATGTGCATATGTCTTCACCCCCTTTGCTATGAAGCCCCTCAAAAGTTCTGGTGCAACCAATTACCTTCAGAAGTAACATAATTAGTGAAATGAAGTCCACCTGTGTGTAATCTAAGTGTCACATGATCTGTCAGTATAAACACACCTTTTCTGAAAGGTCTCAGAGGCTGCAACACCACTAAGCAAGAGGCATCACACCATGAAGACCAAGGAGCTCGCCAAACAAGTCAGGGACAAAGTTGTTGAGAAGTACTAGTCAGGGTTGGGTTATAAAAAAAATATCCAAATCTTTGATGATCCCCCGGAGCACCATCAAATCCATCATCTTCAAATGGAAAGAACATGGTACCACAACAAACCTGCCAAGAGAGGTCCACACACCAAAACTCACAGACCGGGCAAGGAGGGCATTAATCAGAGAGGCAGCACAGAGACCAAAGGTAACCCTAAAGGAGCTGCAGAGTTCCACAGCAGAGACTGGTGTATCTGCGCATGGGACCACAATAGGCCGTACACTCCATAGAGCTGGGCTTTATGGAAGAGTGGCCAGAAAAAAGCCATTACTTAGTGTTAAAAATAAGAAGGCACGTTTTGAGTTTGCCAAAAGGCATGTGGGCGACTCCCCAAATGTATGGAGGAAGGTGCTCTGGTCAGATGAGACTAAAATTGAACTTTTCGGCCACCAAGGAAAACGCTGTGTATGGCGCAAACCCAACACATCCCATCACCCCAAGAACACCATCCCCACAGTGAAACATGGTGGTGGCAGCATGATGCAGTGGGGATGTTTTTCAGCAGCAGGGACTGGGAAACTGATTCGAGTCGAGGGAAAGATGGCTGGTGCTAAATACAGGGATATTCTTGAGCAAAACCTGTTTCAGTCTGCCTGTGATTTGAGACTGGGACGGAGGTTCACCTTCCAGCAGGACAATGACCCGAAGCGTACTGCTAAAGCGACACTCGCGTGGTTTAAGGGGAAACATTTAAATGTGTTGGAATGGCCTAGTCAAAGCCCAGATCTCAATCCAATTGAGAATCTGTGGTCAGTCTTGAAGATTGCTGTTCACAAGCGGAAACCATCCAACATGAAAGAGCTGGAGCAGTTTTGCCTTGAGGAATGGGCAAAAATCCCAGTGGCAAGCTCATAGAGACTTATCCAAAGCGACTTGCAGCTGTAATTGCCGTAAAAGGTGGCTCTACAAAGTACTGACTTTAGGGGGTGAATAGTTATGCATGCTGAAGTTTTCTGTTATTTTGTCCTATTTGTTTGCTTCACAATAAAAAAAAAAAAATCACATCTTCAAAGTTGTAGGCATGTTCTGTGGATAAAATGATGCAAACCTTCAAACAATCCGTTCTAATTCCAGGTTGTGAGGCAACAAAACATGAAAAATGCCAAGGGGGGTGAATACTTTTGCAAGGCACTGTATACATGTATATATACTGTATAGCTGTCTCCTATGTATATAGATCTCTCCCCCTCCCCTCTAGAACGCAATCTTGGCATCTTAATGGACTCTACTCAATAACAATAACATGGTCCAAATAACCTTCTTTCATAATAGAAACACTGCTAAATTCCGGTCATCCCTCTACCATAGAACAGCTGCCAAACTCATTCGCTCACTTGTTTTCTCCGGTCTTGATTACTGCAATTCACTTATTTTCAACATCAGCGCAACCTCCCTCCATAAATTCCAACTGCTTCAAAACTCTGCTTGCTTGTCAACTCACCTCAACCAAATCTTCCAAGCACATAACCCTGTACGCTTTAACCTTCACTGGCTCCCTGTCAACCAGCGCATCACCTACAACATTGTTTTCCTCATTCACAAAGCTTTACATAACTTGGCCCCTCCCTACCTCACTGAACTCCTCCAACTCTATTATCCTACCTGGACGTTACGTTCCTCTTCAGATGGGAAACTTGTCATTTCTACAGCAAAACAAACTATTTGGGGAGTGCGCATTTTTTAGGGCAGCACCTAAACTATGGAACGCTCTCCCCTTTTTCATGTTATCTATGTAGATGTTGTGAAGCATCTTTGGGTGTCAGAAAATCGTTATATAAATAAAATTTACTATTATTATTATTAATAATAATAATAATTATTATTATTATACAGTTCTAATTTGGGTGCTTCTCAACCTTTCTAACAACTCTGCTGCATACTTTAAACATTTAGGTTTTCTTATTTTTATGTATACATGAAGGTTTGCTACAGTGCCATCAGCTTTAATTATCTGGGCAACCTTAGGCTGGATGGAAACAGGAACATCAAGGACTTTGGAGGAAAATAAATAACCTGAAGATTCACCATGCTTGGCTAAAATCTTGTGTCAGTCCCCTTTAGACAATTCTCTTTTCCATTCCATGCTTATTGCAGTATACACAGTGAGACACTTTAGTTCATTCATACTGGTAGAATGATTTTGTCACAGATGTGATAAATGTCAAAGCAAAGGAAAATTACCGGTTTAAAATTATTTTATTTATAATTACTTGTAATGGACACACATTGTATTCAACGGGTCATTTAAGGCCTTTTATGTAGTAAGCAAAAACATTTTGATGTATTGTACTTTACTGTATATCACTGCAAATGAAAGACACGTTTCACCCAGAAATAAAGTTGAACCATTTGCAGGAATGGTTGAATAAAGCATCAGTGTGTGATTTTGTCTTTATCGTGGTATGTGTATGTGTGGTGGTGTGTTTGGTGGAAGTGGAGGATTGGGTGTGTGTGTTTGTGTTACCTCTGTCGGCAGCAAGCCCTCCAGAGTCTTAATCAGGTAAACACATAAAGTACATTGAGTCGAGGAAGGAATCTGATGAATAAACAGAAACAACAAAGGAAGTTAGAAAGGAAGGAGATATAACTTTACAAACACAGCATGAATGTAACTACAGGTCCAAGTCAACAGTGAATAGTAGACTACTTTACAAACATAGCATGAATGTAACCATAGGTCCAAGTCAACAGTGAATAGTAGATTACGCTGCCCATCATTTTACCTTACCTCTAAAGTTATCATGGCAGCCTTGAGACGCAGTTGAATTTGACTCATCAACAATTCATCATAATTTACATTTGATTTGGAGTCACAGATTCCCAAAATAATGCAGACCTGACCAGGATTCTGCAAGAAAATAGGCCCTTTTGTTGATTATATAAAAATAATAAATGTTCTCATTCCAACCTCCAACATCTACATGACTATTTGATCACACCAAACAAATCCCAGACTGAAACTTACAATAGAACCAGTGAGGAATATAAGGGCCAGGGGAAGGAACTTTTCCACCTGGCTGTGGCACAGTTTGGCTGGCCCTGGCGCTGGTAGACGCTCACACAGTTCCTCCAGTCTGTCCGTGAGCATTTTCTAGAAGGGAGAAGTGCGGGTCGAAATAAGCTATCATTACAAATATTTTTGATTAGGGTTAAATGTCTAAATAGTAACAATAATATGTTTGAACCGCTGTGAAGCAGAATGTATTCTACTGCTATATATATAGTAGAAATGAGTCCACTGCTAGTCAGTTTTATTGCAGGTGTGAAAGCTGTTAGAGCAAACAACATGACAGATTCTAGTAGAAAGGAGAACTTGAGGTGTAGGGTAGGCTTTTTTAAGTCGTTTCAGCCTCTGTGCTTTCTTTCAAGCAAGATGGAAAAAAACAAGTTACTTTTTAAACATGAGGGCATCAATAGGGAACAGAAACGAGATAGGTTAGTACACGGTCGATTCAGAGATAACGGCCTAAAGATATGTATAGTTGCTAACAACAGGAACCAGGAACTGAAAACACAATGCTTCATTTTTGAAGATTTGTTCGTTTGTGGAGTGTGACCACTGACACAAGATGTGTGCCAACAGAATGTTGGGTTGGTTGTGTTATATACATACCTGCAGGTCTGCATTGGAGAGCAGGTCAACAACTAGCTCAAATATTTGGGTACAGTCTTGGCAGCTATCACCCCTCTGAATGGAAGAAAAATAAAGAGAGAAATACTAAAGTAAACAAACTCAATAAAGGCGATAAAAAGGTGTGTAAAAGATATATTGTGGAGCACGTGGTTATAATATTCAATTGCAGTAAATTGCCTATGCAGGCAGTGTGTAAATTAAGGGCGGTTGAGGGGGTATCAGGACTTCCTGATTTAAGCACGCGAGGGGATCCATCTAATGTTGATATACATTAATCCTGACCCCAAATGATCTAATTTGCACACTTTATAGTGGTATTATTTTTTGTGAGATAAGGCCTAGTCTTTTAAAACATCTCACATACAGCTGATCATACACACATTTGGACAAAAAGTTAAAGTTTGTTTTCTAACCATGTTCATTTCAGTAATGCTTGACTTCAAACAAGGGAGGCGTGAAGACGTCAAGGCTTGTTTAAAGTGATCCAAGTGTTGCAAATATTAGTTAAAATTACATCCAAGTCGACATTGAATATTTAATAAATTAGGAAAACACAACAAAATACAAATCGAAATCACAAATCAGAATATTCCTATATAGTTTAATAAGCAGTTAAAAGTGTGCCTGACTACTTCTTTTGAAATCATTCACATTACACGTTGCATTGGTGATACAACAATATCTTAATGGTCTGTGATTAAAATATAAAGGAGAATAGTTATTCTTGGAGTTCAGATTTCAATATCAGACATCACATGATGTGCAGTAGGTGAGTGGCAAGTGACATTGAAACATGCCAGATTTTGTAATAGCATGTCTTACATTTTTTATCATACTCACTTATCATGCTGAGCCTTCTGGAGATGTCGTAGACTTAATTCAATGAAACGTCTGGGAAGGAAGGTGCCCACTTGAAACCCCTAATGACATTTCTGCTCTAAATCCAAATCTATTCTAAATGTTGCTTTCTAGAGTGCGCATTTTGTCGTAATGGATAATATAACACGGTATCCTGTGTATTTTTAAATACCTGTAGGATGTTATCTACTCAGCCTGTATTTAAGCCTAATTTTGCTCTTACACACCTAATAGTATATGGAATAACCCTCAAACATTTGAGGATGAAAGAATATTTTTTATGTACGAAAAAAAAAAAAAAGTCAAACTCACCACGTTCAGGTTGTCCCATTCTGTTTGTGCACCCCCAACTTCAACAACCCTCGCCACAGCTATGTAAAGACAAATTTGTCAAAGGACAAAGCGGAATATTTCAGTGGAAGAAAATCATGGCAAATTATATTACAGTTTTTTACCTGAGCTCTGGAGAACAAAGAAGACAAGAAGTGTAAACTTGAACAAGGCCATCTTGAATTGGTCTGCTTCAACAGCTGTTCTAGTCACAATGCAGGATTGGGGTAAAAGAAAGGCAAGACGTATTTGTGATGAGTGACGCCTTTTTATTACCCACACCAATCAAAGATTGACAAAAAACCACAGGCCAAACCACGACTAGCGTTCACTTCATCACTGAAACAGCATTTATTTAACAAAAATTAGGCCTGTAAATGTGATTATTGCATTTGATAAGTTCAAGTTATATAAACAGACTCATCTTTTTAAGGCATAGAAAAACTATATATAATATTTATAACTGTACGTTAAGTTGAAAAAAGGAAATTAAACAAAATAAATTTGTTATGGTTTTAAGAAAACGTACTGGTTTTAACAGCATTCTATCTTGATATTCGAATTGGGCGTGATACTCAGAACAAACATACCGTACAAGTAATTTTGATATGCACAAACCCACAAGTGTGTACCAGGTTTATCAAATTAATACTCACAAATTCAGAAGAACGAGGAATTTTACTTGAAATCACCAGTTTGAGTGTTAAAGGAACAGAAATGATCTGGTATGTAATGACACATTATTAATCCTAAATTCTTAATTATAAGGATAATATAATTATTTATATATCATAAAATAATTATATATTTGACATATATATATGGAGTGATACAGGACTGCCTCCATTACTTGTTTGCACCTGCTATATTGTAGCTGAGATTAGTTTATCCAGCCTACTCTCAATTTTGTACTTCGAGGAGAATATGAACAAAGTCTTAATGTTGTCCTCAAACAAATAAACAGAACTAGAAATACATCTGTTGTTGGCTCCTGCAAGTTCTGGCTGTCACATACAAAATGTGGTATTATTCAAAACTAGAGCCAGTGGATTTTTGGTAACACACAGTACTGTATACTAATACAGCCAATGAAAAGCAAATTAATCTACAAAGTAGCAGCCCCATTTCTTGGGAACATAAAATATATATTTTTGCGCCCAAAGAAATCCAAACTAAGGTAGTTTTTTACTTCCTGGTTATAGTTTCTACTTCCCATTAGTTAAGACTTATCATACACGGTTACACTAACAGTGACTGTCTCAAATTCATTTGCTTTCCTTAGCTTACCACTAGTTTGTTCCCTTTATACAGTAAACATCAGTTATTAGAAAGGTGCTTATAAATCCTATGTGTTGTTGTTGTTGTTGTTGTTGTTGTTGATGATGATGATAATAAACTGTACTGCAAACAGAGGCTTTCTGCTACGGTGGAGTGAAGCACATAAAAACAGGTAGCCTTGCTAATTCTGACAAACATTTGAAACAAGATATATATAGATACATATATAGATATGAAACATGGGATGGCACTCAAGGCCTTTACTGCAAATTCTTGGTACTGGCTTTGTCTTTTTGGTATACTTAGTGCATGTGACAGCAGGCAACTTGAGTGGCACACATGCATCCTCTGCTGGTATATGTTTGGTAGCACAACACAAAAATGGCATACCTTTCTGGTTTTACTGTATGCCCCTGAATACATTATAGCAATTGATTTGACACATCTCCCTTCCTGTGTACAGAAGAATGTCTGCTTAATTCCACACACATCAGGCATCATTGAACTAAGTAGTGTAGGTCAAAGGTCAATGGTATGTATGGGGTATTTATTAATCTATAGATATATGCTGTATGTGACACACATTGGCAATATCACTACAATATGGGCTACAGTGAAGGCAATTTGCCAATGTTAGTAGCCAGGGTAACAATTGAAAGTGGAAAACTGGGTTTCAACAGAAACACTGGACATTTTAACGCACAGCAATCAGCCTACAAGGTACTCCCTGTTAAAAGGACAGAGGTCTTCTTTACTTGTTGACATTGTCTTCAAGGCATTCATCCACTTTCAACCCAGCTCCACCTACTGGTTCTCTAGGTCCAGGCCCAGTTTGCTAAGAAGGCTGGCAGGCACGTCACGAGTCTGCATGGATGGACAAGATCCATCAGTACTAAAAACATTGATTACTGTTATTTATTGAAATCATTGAGTTCCATCTTAAATTGCAATATTTTTTATCATCTCAATTGTATCATCACAATTCCCAGAATACAACTCCGTAATTTTTTTTTCATAATCCATAATGAAGACTCTCTGTTTGAACCACAGTTCCACTCCACTTATTGAAGGCTTTTTGGCAGTCACCATCTTAACACAAACATTCTCAATGAACTTTGTAACTTGAAAGTTGTGTGGACATTGTACTAGATACTTTAATGTGAACTGTAAATAGCGTCTGTAAATGTTAAACAGTTTCCTGTTTCCTTGTTTCCTTATGGAATGAGTGGGGAAATGTGGGTGTATGAAACATTGTATAGTTTACAGCAGCATTGTTCAGTCTTAGGCTAATCTAGATAAATGAGACAAGATTAGCCTTAAACGCAAACATTAACTCGGTGTTTTCCTTAGTATGACTGTATTTAGAGCCACTACTATCTAAATAGATCAAGGCTGATCTCTACCTTTAAAGCATGTAGTATTTTATGTCAATATACTCTGGAGGGTTTGGATGTTTGGCTTATAATGAAGATTTATGATCGAAAACAATAATAATTCTTATAATTTGAAAGCTTTAAAGTATATTCTCTAAATAAAAAGCTTGCCGAATTCAATTTCATTAAAATTGTTGAATCTCTTTTACTATACTTTATCTCTTAATATCCCTTGCATCTCCTATAACGATGCTATAGTTATGTAGACCTACCATATGTTTTTTGTTATATTTTACCAACTGATGGGTAGCACTGCTGCTTGTTATAGAAGATCTCAATACTTAAGATTTCAAGCAGCCCAACGGGTCCAAGATTAATTTGGACTGATTTAATTGCACTCAAACAATGAAAACATTTCTCTGCTGACTTGGGATACTGTTTATGGATTGAGATCATTAACTGCCTTTCTCTCTTTTTCTGGTCAGGTGTGTCTCTTGCCAATGCAGGGCAGTTTTTTTGCGTTTCCACACGTGGGTTCAAAAACCATTTACCCTTTTATTTCAGTTAACTGAAATAATAAACTATATTTCAGATTGTTTGCCTGTTTGCTTCCTCTTTTGATATGCACAAGGATGTGTTACTCTTAACATTTGTGCAATGAACAAAAAAGAATAGCCTTATTCAATATTCTCATTTATAACACTGCCTTATTCGCGCAATCAAATACTGCACAAGTTAAAAACAGTTTTTTTTTTGCCTAGGTACTTCAATCCCACAAATCAATATATTGAACAAAGTAATAAAAAGGTATAGGCTAACATGATAATTGTAAGCACCCAATGTAGAGTGCATTGACCATCATAATTGAAACTTCTAATAACAATACTTCATAATAAATCCCCTGCATCATCAAGCAGAATTTCCATTCCCAGCCCCCAACAATCCTGTCCTGCTGCATCATTGTGTTGGCTAATGATTGACCAAGTCTTGCTAAACAAACCCCGTTTCTGTAATCCCCTCAATAAGGGGGAACTAGCCAGCCTTGTCATCTGTTGTAATATTTCCTGTATTTGTCATGAAAGACGAGGTAAACAGTTCCTTATTGATCTTCGAGTTAGTCACGCCTCATCAAAAATATTTCCTAAGTTAAAAATTAGGGGAACACTAAAAGCACAAGAGTTACATATCTTTAAGCAAAATGAGAGAGTACCTGGTTTGTAACAAAGCAATATAGTTAGCCTCAGTCTGATTGAAACGAAAACCATCTGTAATATATTTAGTCCTTAGGCCTAGTTTACACTGCAAACCCAAGGAAGGCTAATAAGAGCTCGTTATTTGATTAACATGCACAACCCTGCAACAAAAGTAATAAGTAAAAACATTGGCAGATTCTGGCACATAGGCTAGATGCTTGAATGTTCAAATTTGTTGGATTCATCTTTAAATTGTGATAGCAGGAAACAACATTAATCTGAAGTCTGAGTCACAGATGATAACCATGCTTAATCCCTATAGCTAAATGTAGTATCAGAGCGACCTTAACACATACAAAGGTCTATGTTTTCCCACTCTTAACAGTGTTAAATACTTCGAGATACATCCAATCACCTGTGTTAAACTGCCAGAGTTGGTGTGTTTTAACACATTTTCGTTTTGAAAAAGCTTCTCCCAAAGGATATACTGCATTTACATATCTCATAAAGGATATATTTTGACTAGGGATACCTTTCCTGACTTTCCTTATTGAGTTCACATTTCAGGGTGTATACTAAACAGAGAAATTCCTGATTTAATGCAGAACCGTTTTATAAGCATAAGAAATAATAATAAGTAATAACGGCTGAAACTTTAATAGAATTTGCACTTAGCCTGATGTAATAAAACCCAATAATGTAATGATATGTCCTGACTAATATTGTAATAGAAAATGTTACCGATCATGTATTACTTTACTTCATACAAAGGATAATGTCAATTTGAAATTGAAAGTTACATAGTAACTCTTTGAGACCAGGTAGAACAAACATTTGTGTAAGTGTTTTGAATGCTTATACATATCCCCTTCAAATTAAGTGTTTCTGAAAGTGTTTTGGGTGTTATAGAGTGAAGAGGATAGCTAGAGAGCAGTTCCCTGAGTTGCCTGGATATAGTTACCTGGGGGTCGCCAGTGCTGCTCAGAAGCTTATCTGACCTGGAACTTTGGATCCTTACATAGGAGGCAGTTTTTTTTTTAAGGCCCACCGGAAAATGTAATACAATACATGTAATAAGGTTTCACATTATATGAAAAAACAAGTCAGGACAATTAATTACATCACTGGTCAAGTTATTACATTATTACATTTTCAGGCGTTATAACATTTCCATGAAATTATTAAATTATTGGGCGCTAACATCCTTCACTTTAAAACACAATGACTCAGCAAAATGACAGCATTCAAAAAAGAGTGAGGCATCAGAAACTCACATCCAAACCTGCTGTCCATTGCTATCAATCTCTTCCTTATCTCAAAAGCCAGATTAAAGTGGATGCTGCTATCTTAAGACAGCGGCAACTCAAAATATCTGTATTTAACACTTTTAGTTGTGCAATTGTAGGCAAGTGTTTCTAGCCACCTGTATGGGTGTGCATTCAATCAAATTGTGGACTGAGAAAAAAATATATATTTTCACTATACTATGTTTAGGAAATGGTTTGGCCTACATGTGGTCTATAGTTAATATCAAGTAGCCATTTTTTCACAATTATGTGTGCAATGGTGAGAAGTAAATGGATGAGTTGATGAGCATGAAATAACACAAAACTGGCGATTAAGAGTAACATTTATTTTATATAGTTAAAGTCAGAACCCAATTGACCATAGTCATGATAAGGTTTCTGCTGGATGGTTCTGGTGTTGAAACAGTTCCAGTGTTGTAATGAAATGAATGCAATGCAATAATATGACAACATCAATATTCTGCAGTAAAATAAACCGTTCCGCTTGAGACACATAGAAGGAAGGAGCAGTAAGTCACTACATTACAACCTTTTCCAGAAGGAAATGTGAGAAAAATGTAACTTGTAGGTAAGAGATAACATTACATAAGATGCAGTAAATCAGCATATCCATATCCATGACTTCAAATGGCAATATCTTAATGACTTGTGATACGATAAAAGTGAACAAAATAAATGATTAGCAAGGTCAAACAAGGTCACTTTCCGATGACAAAATAAAGAAGGAACTGCCCTTTACTAACATCAACCACACCTGAACCACAGTGAGGGTGGGTGAGTCCTTACAGGGTCTATATATAGGCTGGAGTGTTATTTTACCAGGCAGAATGTCAATACTTATTGTTTTCAAATCTTTGGAGCTTGAGAAAATCTGAGGGCAAACACCCCCAGGTATGAAATTTAGTTTGTTAAACTTTTTGTTAAAATAAATTATACACTTTGTGCTGTGTATTATGTTCTTTACATAAATGATTTAAGTAATATTTTGGGATTTATTCTTAAATTTGGGAATAAAATTGTATAACCTTCTGATTATCAGTCATACTCTCACACTTGGGTTTGATTTTTTACTCTTGCAGAGATGAACCTGCTTTTGTCTGTCTTCCTGACATTGGCCTTGTGCCTCTGTCACAGCCACTCTGCTCCATCAGGTAAGGGACCAGCTTCTCTCACTTTTTAGCTATATTATTAATACATCATATTAGTGAGCGCTTGCACATCTGTCACTGAGCACCTAACATGGTTTACCTTAAATAAAGGATGAATTAAAATAATTTTCCTTACATTTATTTTTGCAATTCTATAACATGATTTAGAAACTTAAAGGTTCATAAGAAACTTACTTACTCTCATTATTTCTTAATCTAAGAAAATTACTTGGCCACTACATATTAGATAGTTAGTATATTAGAGCGCAAGAAATTGTTACACTAATCATTTTCAAAGATGTACAAAACATAGACATTATAATTTCTTGATTTCTTGATTAGTTGATTTAAAATGTTTGACGATTCATTTTGAAGGTATTTTGTCATGGTCAATCTTGGAAATTGATAAACTATTTGTTACCAGAAAAAAGTTTGGCTGGACCTTACATTCAAAGTGCTTTTGAGGAAGCAAAAAGGATCGTTGATGATGCCTACAAGTACTCTAGAGACACGTAAGTCCACCTGAGGGTTTACCTCACGCAAACTATCATAACGGCATTTATATTACACCATCTCAAATTAACAACTCAAAGAATCAAAACAATTTTTGTATCACATTTTGCTTGCATTCATGAAATTACTAATACAGTTTCAAATGTCTCTGTACTTTTTTGTCTCTGTGCTAATGCCTGTTCCCATATTGTACTATATGTGGGGTGATTTCATCCCAGGAGTCTGGCCAGAGTGCGTAGAGAGGAGATCCGTCCCTCTGACATCCTTCATCTACTGAAGCAGCCTCGTGGGGACACTCGATCTGCAGTGAGATCAGCCGACTATATGCATCAAACCATCCGACTGCTACACGACAAGGTCCACCATGTGCACAAACGTTCACTCAATGCAACTGGTTAGTGTTTTACACTCACTGTTTATTGTAAGTGCATAGTCACCAAGAGAGAGAGAGAGAGAGAAGGGGAGAGAGAGAGAAAGAGAGAGAGAGAGAGAGAGAGAGAGAGAGAGAGAGAGAGAGAGAGAGAGTGGTGCTGTTCTAATACCAAGTGTTTTTTAAATATTAAGAGATTTCTTTATTCTGAGACTCAGATATTTGGCTTTTCAGAGCACTGATAAATGTAGGTAAAAACATAATGTAACATTTATTCTTTATAATATACTGAAATGTTTTGAAACCGGTAGTAGGTATGTATTGCATGCAATTACATGAATTATCGATTTTATTTATTCTTTGTATCATTGTTCCTAGTTTAAATGTTTTTATCAATAGGGGTTTTTACAAGGTGTGTTTCCACACTTGTGAACATAGTACACAAACGATAATGGGGTCAGTGCATCCCTTACTAAAGACACAAACGCACACACACTGATGTCACATGCATACACTGTGATACTGTGACTTGCTAAGGGGCATCATCTTATGTATTTTCTTGTTGCTTTGTTTGTTCATTCCCAGATCTGCTCGAGCCAGAAGATCTGGTTATCCTTGCCACTTTAACTGGTTGCTCTGCTCGAGTTAGTAAACCTGAATGCCTTACTACCCCAAACATCAACAAGTACCGCACCATAACCAGTGTATGCAACAACTTGTAGGTGACATCAAAATGTTTGCTGGTTTACTATTTACTAATTAAGCTTGATTAAAAAAAGACTAACAATGAATATGCATTTTGAGTAACAATTTGACATATTTGCCTTTTGAAAAAACTGGCCAACAATTGTTTTTTCCCCCAAAAAAATGGTCTTGTTGGCAACTCATGAGAACAGTGACTGTGTGGCGCAAGCTTTAAAGGGAAGTATTTGTTACAAAAGTTTGCGTTAATGCTTTTGGCCAAACACCACAAAAGATGTGTACACTTCCCGTTGTTTCCTATGGTGAAGTTTCCAAATGTTCTCTTAAAATCTTTGTTTGTTTAATGGATGTCAATTTGCTTTTAGAGAAAATCCCCGTCTTGGAGCCTCAAACACTCCATTTGCCCGTTGGCTTCCAGCCCAGTATGACGACAAAGTCTCTGAGCCAATAGGCTGGGACAGAACCAGAAGGTTTAACAACTTCCTGCTCCCCCTGGTATAAAAGATACATCAATATGTCCCATTTATTGACTTAGAATTTGTTGTACCATCCTCTGCCTCTCTCTGATCGCACACACCCTTTCTGTGTCCAGGTCAGACAGGTCTCTAACAACATCCTGAAGACAACTGATGCAGGTGTGGTGAACGACCGGGAGTTCACTCACCTGGTGACCCTGTTTGGCCAATGGAATGACCATGACTTGACCTTCACACCTTTCTCCCCAAGCATCCGCTCCTTCAGCAATGGCCTTAACTGTGCTGATAGCTGTGAGCGCTCTGAGCCCTGCTTCCCCATCCCGGTCAGTGGCACGCCTCTGAGACAGAACCCAAAAGACTTCATAGAAGAGCACAGACTCATCAGCTTGTTTCCTTTACACCCGTTTTAGAAAGTATACAAATTGTTTTTAAAACTTTTCCAGTTATTATAATCCAAAACAACATAAGAATGACCAAAGACCAACTGTACAGCTCAAATAAAATAATGTACATTCAAACATGCAAGAATGCACACAAAAACATATATGCATTACCAAATGAATGAGTGCATGGACTAACCTGTTACCTCCGAATTCAGATCCCTCCAGGTGATTCCCGACCCTCCGGCCCCAATAACTGCATCCCTGTCTTCAGATCAGCCCCCGCCTGTGGAACAGGAAACTCTGCCTTCAATTTCGGGGGCGTGAGTAGCAAGAGGGAGCAGATCAACTCTCTGACGGCCTTCCTGGACCTGAGCCAGGTCTATGGCTCTGGGGAGAAGCTGGCACGCAGCCTTCGGAATCTCACCAACAATCTGGGCCTGATGCGAGTCAACACGGAGTTCAAAGACAACGGACGTCATCTGCTGCCTTTCACCTCCATTAAGTCAGAGATGTGCTCCACACGCAGGCGAATCACCAACGACACAACCGCCAGGGAGGTTCCCTGTTTCATTGCAGGTGGGCCTTTTTTTCATAAACAAAATAATGAACATAAATTAAAACCCTGAAATAAATGCTAGATTAAGTATAAATACATTGAAAATGACATCTATTAAAGAAGCAAGTTTTGATGGTTTATGTAAAATGGCATTATTTTACATTTCTGTTAGGCGACGCCCGTGTGGACGAGAACATTGCCCTGACGTCTCTCCACACACTTTTTGTGCGCGAGCACAACCGTTTGGCAACGGCACTGCATCAACTCAACCCACAATGGGACAGTGAGACACTTTATGAAGAGACTCGCAAGATAATGGGCGCCTACACACAGGTAACACCAATACATGTAACCATCAGGCTCACCCAATGTTTTCCAGTTCTCTATGAGAAGACTGTACTGTAAATAAAATATTATACAATATACATAAATAAGAATGTATAATATAAGGGGGAGACTTAGATGTTGACAACTTTCTTTCCCCCGTGCTAGGTGTTTGTGTTCCGAGACTACTTGCCGCACATCTTGGGCCCAGAATTTGTGCGCACACAGATCGGCCGTTATCCGGGCTACAATGCCAAAGTAGATCCCAGCATTGCCAATGTGTTTGCTACGGCCGCCTACCGCTTTGCTCATCTGGCCATCCAGCCTTTTTTGTCCCGACTAGATCAAAACTACAGAGAGAATGCTCAATTCCCCAGCGTTCCCTTGTTCAAAGCATTTTTCACCCCCTGGAGAATTGTTTTTGAGGGTGAGTGGTGGAGTGCTATGGTGTACTGTATAAAAGACCTGCCAAAATGTAGAGTTATCTGCGCAGAGGAGATTCCTAAAATTGTCAATATTACTTAGACTCCCTATGTCTTTTTCCCTTGGATACTGATCCTAAATAGGTGGCATTGATCCTCTGCTGCGTGGCCTAATTAATCGTCCGGCCAAGCTGAACACCCAGGACCATATGTTGGTGGAGGCTCTCAGGGATAAGCTTTTTAAGTTTGTGGAACATATTGCTCTAGATCTGGGCTCCCTCAACATGCAGCGAGGACGGGACCATGGCCTGTCTGGTACAGAATAGCCTTCTCTTTTTCATACAAATCCATATTTATTGACAGCTGCTGTGGATGATAACATATTCAAATTTTGTGTAATGAGGAGATTTGACTGGCTCTTTTCCAGTCCCTTTACTTTATGCTTAATCTGTCCTCTCTTAACGTCAGTTCTTTGATATCCCTCGTTATCATTAAGCTGTATCATTCAACGTGACTCATTCTGTCCCCCAACTCCTCCACCAGGATACAACGCATGGCGCCAGTTCTGTGGGCTCTCCCAGCCTAGGAACCAGGTAGAGCTGGCTCAGGTTCTAAACAACGAACGCCTAGCAACTCAACTGTTGCAGCTGTATGGTACGCCAGCCAACATCGACATCTGGCTAGGAGGGGTGGCCGAGCCTTTAATCCCTGGTGGCCGTGTGGGACCTCTCTTTGCATGTCTTATCGGTAACCAGTTCAAAAACATCCGTCAGGGAGACAGGTTAGTTTGTGTATGTTTATTAGTGCTTGACCACGTGCAGTTACATCTGCATGCCATCTATGCACACTGTGTGTGAGGGTCCACATCTGTTCCCTCTTTGCTATCAATAGGTTGTGGTATGAGAAGCCAGGCGTGTTCAGCTCCAGCCAGAGAGCCGCCCTGCAGTCGGTGTCTTTGTCCAAGATCATCTGTGACAACACTGGCATCACGACTGTTCCTAGCAACCCCTTCAATGCACAATCTAATAGCAACAGGTTGATCCCCTGCAACAGCATACAACAGCTCAACCTCAACCCCTGGAGGGAGAATTCCTGCTTAGGTACAGAACCTACTGCTTTTGGCACTGAATCGATTGTAGCAGGCATTTCTTTATTTGCACTAGCAACTTTAGGAAGCTTCCCTGGATTTGCATTATTCTGTTAGACAGCAAAATACTCTGATTATGAGAAGATCTTGAGTCGTGCTTGATCTTTCAAAATGTTTTTGTAGGTGCCAACTGTGTCAAAGCAAATGGAATTGAGGTCAGATTCTGAGCTGCTCAGTCAGTCTCCATTTTTAAACAATTGTAATACTTTGCGTGGTGATTATTTTTGCAATGTTATTATTGGATACTATTTACTACTAGGTCTTCATGTAATATATTTGTAAGAAATGTCCTTAATCTTCATCTGTGCTTACTTTCTGTTCCGATTGGTATTTCAATCAAGGACCAATTTGGCCCAGAAGAATCCCAGGACCAGCTGCTGCTCGAGAGGAACGAGGTAACTTCCGATAGATCATTACTTTCTTCTAAGAAGGCTTCTTAAAGCAGCAGTAGGTTGTTTCTTATAATAGATGGTTTTGGCTCCCTCTACAGTTTGCTTGCTATAATTATTTTCCCTAACCATCGCAAAAAAACATGCAGAATGCTCTTGGTCACTGCATATCGCTAACATGAGCAGTGACAATACTCCAATTATGGGCATCTCTTCCTGATTTAGTGACGCACTTCCTTGTGGCGTAAAGCAAATCGTCATGATTTTGCGAGAGATCACGCCTGGCGGCAGACAACATTTATATTGAATATTGAGACTTCATGACAACTGATTTGAACTGCGTTTTTTTCATGATCCCATTGACATTACAATTTGGAAACTGTAGAAAGGTATTGATAAAACGTTGCCTATAGTGGTTGCCTCTCTAACCCTCTACATTGTAGTATTGCAATTATCTATCTGGTTGCTGCTCTGGTTGAGCAAATGGTAGATGATAATATACTCTGTTTTTTGTAGATCCCTCTGGCTTGAGAGTGGCTCCTGGACCACTAGAAACCAAATGTAATGTTACTCAGCCGCACTCCCTCTCACACTCCAACTCTTCAAAAAAAGTGTACCAAAACTCTACATGAGAGATTGTGCTGCTGCTTGAACAAAGGGCCTGAATTTGGCTGGAGAACAATGGCCTGCCGCAGCAGCAATAGCCTCTTCTCTATGTATGATTATCATTTTGTTAATTGGACCCCCCTATCAGCTACCACAAGCATACACAGCCTGCTTTATGGTCTGTCTCGACCACTGCTCTATAACCTTGTTCATTAGTCAAGGCTTGGCGACTAGTATTTTTGCAATTTGACTAAGAATTTATATATATCATTCTGGGTTATATTTAGTTGTTTATTATGTTTCATGTATATTTTTTACAAAGTCATTCTAAAAGTATTGTGGTCATAGCGATGGATCAGTGTCAAAAGGAATTTGGGCAAATTAATAATAATTACAAAGTTAAGAAAAATCTATGTTTTTAAATTCCTTAGCATTAGAAGTATTGTTTATGTTGAGGCAATTTTGAGAGTGATTAGATCTGCCATGTTACAGTTGGCTGAACAGAACTCTGAAATGTAAACTATGTGACAATAAAACAGAAAATCCTGTGACCGTGCTATTACAAAAGTTATTGGTTATTATACAAGTTCTTGTTTTTACCTGAAACAGTTTGAGATTGTTTTTATTATTAGAAATTCATATTCTATTAAAACTATCCGATTTCAGTTTAATACATGAAATACATTGGCGAAAATAAATCCTTAATAATCCTGCTCATGCTTATCGTATTTTTTTTCAACAATGTACACAAATGACCAGGGTTCGAGTTATAATCTTAAACTGTGTGGGTGTCTCTAACGTTACTGGCAGAGATAAATAAATAATAGCTTAACTGGTGCACTTTGTGTGTGTGTGTGAGAGAGAGAAAGAGTTCCAATACCATCCTACTACGTGGTCCAACATTTTCACACACAAGGCAGCCCATTTTTTTTAAATCATGTTGCGTGCAGCACACAACAAACAGCGCTGTCCATTGTTCTTAAACAGCAGTTAAGCAGTGTCTTGTATCTTGGTCAACAATTGTTGTTTTTGCAATTTTTCTATGGATGAATAATGCTCAAACAGGCGGGGCAAAAAATACATGCATACAAAGGCCTAGAAAAAAGTTAAAGCCATCCTCTTACTGTTGCACAGATAAAACAGACTGAAGTGGCACGGTAGCTAGTCCACTTGGTACTGTCTATTCAATATTTATTAAGATGTCAGTGGCTTCAGTTTTTTGCAGAAATCGCACGTTTGTGCGCTCTCAACAAAGACATAGATTGCTCACCACTACTGCGCACCATGGTGCCTTCGTGGTGAAGTGCTGCCATACTATCATTCACAAGAGAATATATTGCCTTGTTCTTTTCGAAAATATGTTTCCTTTAGCCTATTTATCTCGTTAACGTACATAATACTTATTACATGAGTGACAAATGCAAAGGTTGTGGGTAATGTGTTGGCGACCCCCACACATGTATGACTTTACTGATTTCATGGGAGCTCAGACCCCTCCTTATGGGAGCTCAGCTCCCACTGGCTCCCACATAACTCAAGCCCTGCATATGACTACACAAATAAGTGACCAAACTAAGAAAGAACTAGATCACAGTGACTGTACATTTGTATAATGTATGTGTTTAAAAAAATGTATGAGAGATTCCAATAGATGGTGTCAATGTTAAAGAGGCTGTATATATCATTGGCTATCTTTGTGAAATCAACATAAACCTTTCATTATCAATGAAGCCCTGGCCCCAACATTTACACATCTACTGTTATCTTTGAATGCACTTCCATTTAAAATCTTCTGTATGTATAAAAAGTATGCATGTTGCTGCTCTGTAATGTAGCAAAATGATATCAGTGAAAGGGCTCCTCTTCCTGGTTGCTTTGTTAAGTACACTGTCTCCAGAAACAACATGTGCAGACTGCCACGTAGGCTATCAGACTGTGCGGCTTAGGTTTGTCTGGTGTCTGTTTTAGTTCCACTCCTAGGCTAAGAGTAATGGGAAACCTATGCTTACTGTTTATAAAAGGGAAAAACACATTGAAGCAGTCTGCCATGGCTTTGTCTGCGGGGTTGTGGTTGTGACCTTTTTTCTAACGCTTCGTAATCATGAGACAGAGTGGGAAAGATAGTCTTAAAATATGTAATCTGAAGGGTAAAAGGTAACTATTGCAAAAGTATTTTATAAGGTTTCAGAAAGGCATGTATATTCTTGTCTAGGGAGATGTGATCCTCCCTGTTCCAAATAATATTGTGATCCCTACTCAACTCTAGATGACCCTTGACAAAGCAACAAATTCAGATAGCTATAAATGAACTGAAATTCTGAATGATTCAGTCAAAGGATATGATGAGGATGTTGTTGATGTAGTAGTACATCTGGTAAAGAGAGTTGGAATCACTCGTTGTCCTGCTGATCTTATTTTCCTTTTTGTTTATGTTCTCTCTCTCTTTTTTCTTATTTTGCAATGGAAAGGAATATGAGTATTTTATGATTTAAGATGCTGCCAAAAAAAAAAAAAAACACTATCAGAGAATTCATGTGACGTGGATGAATTTGGTTAATTGCTTGCAGATGTGGCTCCACTGTCTGAGGAAACACTGTGCTGCCCTAGCAGAAGAAAATGGTTTGTACATAGAGTTCAATAAATTACGAGCAAAACAGCAGCATTGACCCAGTACAGCTGGTTAATTCTTTCTGGTTTTCTGTAGACCTAGTGGAACTAACCCAGGAATAGCTAGGCATATACTTGCACTCTTTTGAAATTACTGGAATGTAGCAATTATTGGAAATGCAAAATACAATCTTTCAGTCTCAGCCAACATAGTGTTGAATAACAAATGTTAGTTTGCTGCAAAACTTTGAAAAAATAAATTACATGGATAACTGACAAACTATTTTAACATCTGGATGGGGGGGGGGGGACTTCATGGGTGGAAAATACTGCAGTTAAGGTCTGGCTTTGAATAGAAAGTTTTACAATTGTTATAGAATACTTTATCAATTAATCATTGATTTTGATTATACTTGGTTACTTGATATGGGGCTCATAACTTCACCATATGTAGCACGTCTGCTATTTATCTCTGAATCTGTAAAACTTCCATAAGTTAAGAAGGGGTGGACACATTTGAAAGCTCAAATAACCATTCTTTGCTCCGATTTGCCCATAAGCCTTATACAACTTTAAGTGTTGGGAAGTCATGTGGCTGTGCCTGAAACGTGCGCAGAAAGCTGTTTTTACAGTTCTCATTAGCTTTATTCTCTTGGGACATTACATGCGTGTGGTCCAGGACAGTCTTAGGCTATTTCAAACTTAACTGAATATCGTTGATACAAGGTATTGATATATGTAACTGGCTAGTAAATAACACTTACCTGTATGTGTACATTTTGATATTGGAAACTGTGTTTCGATAATCAGCCCTTTGTAGGTTTTTTGAGAATTCAAAGTGACTCAGGTGTCCTGGTGCGTCTTTATGTAGTTTTGCAAATCACCCTTATACTGTGTGGCTAGTATATAGAAAGCGGTTTTCACTTTCCTTTTCAGAACAATGAAACACTATGATTAACTTATTTTCAGACTCTGTCCCGTGTTAGTAACAGGGCAATGTTTTTATAGGTTAGAGGAAAACGGTTTACATTTGTCTGGGGTTTGGGGATCAGTGCACCACCAGAACCAACTACTAGTTTCACAATATTTCACTGTTATTTCTCTGATTGATTACAGGCTTACTTATGTTTTTTATTTATTTTATTTAGATACATTAAATGCTTATTAGACGTAAAAATCTGATTCCAATGTGCCAAATAGAAAATCTAAATTCAAAATTGTTTCTGGGTTGTAGTAAAACAATGTTTGCTTGATAACAAAATATTTTATGTTTTCCACACCATTATACATTCAAAACCATTAAAATGTGAAGAAACAGAAACACACTGTTATAATCTATTGTTTTAAGTAGGCCTACATTTATGTATACGGCATTTGGACCTATAGTATATAGAGAGAGGGAGATTAAAAAATAAATAAAAAATAGCAGTGGTTAAGAGCAAATCCTAGTTTTGTCCTTAAGTAATCATAACTAATATGGTGTACCTTTAATGGCCCTGCACACCTACCCCAAAGCAAAAAGCCCACGATCAGTGTTATCAAATGCTCTAGCTAATTTAATGGTATGACCAAACCTCCCGTGTCCAGTTGTTACATGAGTAGCACCGATGTGGACTTGTGTAACTTTGGAATAATAACTTCAAATGTTCAACTCCTCCTCTTCTTTTCCCAAGCGCATCCTCGAGCTCTCGAAGAGAAACAATATGAGGCTATAGTCCGTGCGGGTATAAGTCTAGATATTCTCGTTAGTTTGTAATTATTTACTGTTCTTGTATTAACATAAACTTCAAACAGGTAAATGGTAAATCGAGGAATTTGATATTTCGACACAATCCGTCCAATCACCCCAATAAATTATATTATGGGGGTGCGCGTACTTGGCATGCCACTTTACGCGTGTGCGCACATCTACTTTTTCTTTTTCATACTCCAAGATGTTAATTCTCAGAGACATCCATCAAGACTAATAAAAAACCAAAGAACGGGTCTGCGGCAGACATTACAGTGGGCACACAATGGCAATGTTTTTAGTATTTTAAGTCAAGGGTCGGAGTACCAACCACCTAGGCAAAAGCAAGGTAACAAGGAGCAAGTGCAAGCAGGATCTGTCGCTATCATTCGAGATGGCGGCACCACAGGGACATCAACCAACCTTACAGCTTCAAACCTTACCAATAGGTCTCAGTCAGAGAGATCGACAGAGAAAATGTCTGATGAAGGAACGCGTCCGCGTTGGCTTTCAGCTCAAGCTCAAATACTCTCGGGAGAAAAGCGGACCCATCAGAGTCTGAGTGCCGAATCTAAAATGCAATCAAACAACACTAATCAAAATGAGACACAAGACCAACGTACAATCAATTCATCCCAACCAAGAAGAGAAGACATTATGGTCGGTGATGATCCTTATGACCCGTATAAATCCTCTGATCCAGATAATCCTTACTACAATCACTATGACGCTTATGAGAGACCGAGGGCTCGAGCTAGACCTGGATATGGCACAAGGAATCATCAGTACGGTAAGCATGCATCAGTACGGTAAGCAAGTGGACTTTGTTACTGTTGAATGAATGTTGCTATTGTTAATGACCTGTTACAGCACCAGATTAATTTTAAATCGTTTACGTTGATGTTTGAAAAACGTTTGTGTGAGTGTGAATGATGTTATTGCTAAAATTCATCCCCATTAGGCCTTCCTGATCTTGTGCCAGACCCATACTCCATTCAAGCCTCTGCCTATGTCCAGAGGGTGCCCATGTACAACCTCAGATGTGCAGCAGAGGAAAACTGTTTGTCAAGGTACTGTGTAAGCAACTGTCAAAACTACTACCCTGGAGAATAAAGTGTAAAAGGTAACTACCCTGTGAGCCAGTGTGTTAGAGACATAACAACCACTTAAGGTGTTTGTGGTGCAGAATTGTCCATTGCAACCATCAGTTGAGTCAGAATAAATACCACTCGCACAGTTAACTCTTGAGGGTGGAGTGGAGAATTTGTGTAAACAGTTGAATTGCTATGCAGTTGAAAAAGAAAATGAACATTTAAATGGCGAATATACTATGTTTAAGCATTAGCTTTCAATGGGCACCTGATTACACATGAACTATTTTGAGTACTGTTTTTATTTTTTTTGTATTGGATGGGGCCTTAGTTCAGCGTATAGGGGGGACGTCCGCGACTATGACACCCGGATGCTCCTGAGGTTTCCTCAGAAGGTAAAGAACCAGGGGACAGCAGACTTCCTGCCCAGCCGACCACGTTACGCATGGGAATGGCACAGCTGCCACCAGTAAGTCTCTTTTTAAATTATTTTTCTCGCTGCGGGCCTGTTTCAGATCACTGCTTGCACTGCTGTGTGCAGAGTTTGTTTATTGTCCCTACCATACATCCTGTTAGACTTGAACATGCTATTTTTTGAATTCATGGTTGTCTCCTATAGATCATCGTATTGTCCTCGTTCTAAAATAATCTAAAAAAAACAATGTGCTAGTTAAATAGCTGAATACAGGCGTTGAGAAAGGATTCTAAAAGAGACATTCATGATTCAGTTATAAAATGGTCTCCTGACTTTGCAGACCGTATGCTGCAATACGTCAGTTCATAGTTATGTCCTGATGTAAGTGACCTACAGAATCAGTCCCACATACAGAGTAGGTTTGGCAGATACCCAATGAATATATTTGCTTTCATTCTGTAGTTTGTTTTTGTTAAATGCTTGCATGTAGGCACGAGTCTAAGTGACTGAACAAAACCAAAAGGAAAGAGCAACCACTTGAGTACATTAAGTGAAACTCTATTATTTACATTTTATGATTGACGATCAATCAATCGATTCAATTTACAATGGTTTTGATTTTAATAGAAACAGTTCATGAACTTGCCCACCATGCTATCTAGTTTTCGGTATTCTAAAAATGGCCTGAGTAATTTACCAAGACTCCAATAGATAACTGTTTTCTGCTGGTACAACACAGACACTTCCACAGCATGGACGAGTTCAGTCACTATGACCTGTTGGATGCCAGCTCCCAGAGCAGGGTGGCAGAGGGACACAAAGCCAGCTTCTGTCTGGAGGACACCTCGTGTGACTATGGTTACTACAGACGCTTTGCCTGCACCTCAAACAAACAGGTTACCATGATAACTAATCTCCACCTCCTCAATGAAAATGCTTCTGATATGATAAACTTTCAGGATTTATGTCGATATTAAATCTATGCCTTGTTAAGTAAATAAGGTTGATTCATAAAGATATGTCTTTGGTTGGGACTGTCACACTTACAGGGTCTGAGCCCAGGGTGTTATGATACCTATAATGCGGACATTGACTGCCAGTGGATTGATATTACAGATGTTAAACCTGGAAACTATATCCTCAAGGTTTGTTAGAAACACCAGATGGCATACCATACACTCTGTAGATTATTCTTGTCATATATCTGAGAACCAAGGTTTGTGTAATCTACTGTATACATTAAAGAAATGCATTTTAATTTGCAGGTTAGTGTAAATCCCAGCTATCACGTGCCTGAAATTGATTACAGCAACAATGTTGTACGCTGTGATGTTCGCTACACTGGCAACTACGCCTATGTATCAGGATGTCATATTTCAACGTGAGTACAACTTCAGATCTGATGTCCAGATCAGTTCTTAAAAAATGTCTTTAGACGTTAGCCTCCCATTATTAATTTTGGTAGCTGTATTGTATACCACTTTCTTCTTGAAAAGAAATTAATTAATTATACAAAATTTGCTTTACAGGTATTAAAAAACAAAGTTTACTGACAAAGTAAAGGCACTCATTTACTATTGAAATACTTAAATCACATGAAGAAATAATTGTGAATAATTTTCCTCTTGTCAAGATTACTTTAGGTTTTGCACATTTCAGTTATTACTGCTATTTAATGGATATTTGAAATTATTTTAAAGTCCTCTTTCTACATATCATTCATAATCCCCAAAGTGCCAGGTCATAGTGATTCAAATAACAACATTGATGTCAGTATATTTTTTCATTTAAAATCGGTGCTATATTTACACATTTTTGCATTACATTATTATAACATTTGAGCATATATCTGTTTTGTCATTCATGTTGTCAAGTCTCTAAGCTTAAAGTAGCCCAAAAATATATTAGCTTGCCCAAACTGGACACTATTGTATTGAATGTTAAAGCTGAACTAAACCAAGCTTGTCTGGAAAAAATATATTTGTTCGGTCACTGGTGTACAATTGCTTTGAAGTAGAATCCCATTGAATAAATTGTAAGTGAATATTGTGATGGCATTATGATTTTTGACTCATGCAGACATTTAGACACGCACATGCACATGCAAAAAGTGAGAACTATGAAAAACACAAAAGTCATGTATCAGTAATATCACGTGGTGCGGCAAGCTTATGTTTATCTTTGCAGTTTAAACGTTTGTTGTCAATATGAGCAATGACTGATTTGAAAGCAATGATTGGGAAATTAATCGATGTAACACATGGAAAGTGAAGTGTCATCACATCAAAAGTGAAGTGTCACTGTCAATAGGTGCAACCTATGTCAACATAGGTCTACTCTGATTAAGGTATGTAAGGCTACAACATATAGGACACGTTGTTTACCAATCTTAGTACCTGTAACAGTAGCATACATGTGCAAAGTGAAAGAAAGAGAAAATGTAACTGAAACTAGTGGGGCACCAAACTTGATCTTGGCACAATCTGATGGTTTGTCTAATATGATGGTTTGTCTAATCTGATAGGCTATGTTAACACCAAGGACTTCTGATCAATCCTGGTCTATTTATCATCGCACACGTTCACTGTGAACTAAACGTGCGAACTGAACTACGAACTGGAGCCGATAATGAAATCTGAATGATAATTCAGAGGTATAGTCATTGATACTATTATGATGCCATGTGAGTCAGACTATATGCAGAGTTCCAAATCCAAATGTATCATAGATGATATTACATGGGAAGTTAAGCAACAAGCTTTTCATTATTTATTTTTATACAAATTGTACAGTAGAATGAGATCAGTTTGAAATTATAATTTAGGGGTTTATGGGAATCAGTTAAATTACCGAGGCCAGAGAAGGTTGTTTAAAAACCTAAGGTTCTCTCAAGGAATTGAAATTCAATGACTTAATCAAATATAAATCATTATTTAAATAAAATTAAATTCCTTTGCCGGCATACGCACAGAATAAGGAATTGTATTATAATTCATGTAAAGCAGGAAAAAGGAAATAAAACGGAATCTAGCATGTGGGAAAAAAAACATTCCGCTACAATAGGTGGCAACCAAGAGTAATTTTGGCTACTTGATGCAATAATATAAAAGGGTCCGAGTCAAAGATGATAGCTAAGCAAAACTACAAATCTATCAGCTGGTCAATATACAGCATGGAGTCAGACGAGCCGTCTTGTTGTTTGAATGTATTCGTCTAACGTTTTAAAATGCATAGTGTCAGAATTTCTATTCCATCATTCCGGTCAGAGGATAATTCTATTGAGAAAGGATACACGGTAAGCACTCCGCCACTGACTGTGGCTGTAATGACAATTTGTGAACGTCAAGATATCGTTGACCCAATAGTGTAAAGTGAGCCTCGATTGATCGCTAGCAGGCCAACAATGTTAAAAAGTGGCAAAAACAACAAACGACGTTAAAGTTCAATGGCACAGTGAAGCGTAACTAGCCTATAATATGCCTATTTTATGATAGCCCTAACATAAGTACCGTTGTCAGACAATCTGACTCAGTCTTGGAATAGACTCACCAGACCGACATATTTCGAAATTATTATTGAGAAATTTGTGGATCTAAATGTCCCACTCCCTTTGGGTGTGTGAACTTAGCCCCAATTTACCTACTTTGAGTCCTTCAAGTTAAAGGGTCCTCCGCCGGGGTATCGAATCATACCAGCGACAATCATTGGCAAGTTTGCCAATAATTTCAACGGTTAATGACGTCATTGCTCAAACGAACTACATTCGGAAATCCTCAACACTCGATAAAGTGAGCCACATCGGGATAAATTGTGCCATTGATTATTTTGAAGAAAAACTGAAAAGGTACACCTCATATAGACCTAATGCTATATCAAAGCAGGAAGAATTCAATACCTAATTGACTTCTTAAAGGTTTAATTTTAAAATAATGTTTACAACTTCAAAGGGCAATTTTCTTCAAGGCCTATTTAAAATTTTAAAAGTAAAAAACAAAATTAATAACAATATTGACTTTAATTCTCATCACAGAACCGGCTACTTCTTGGGTTTGGTTTGTTTTGACCCTTTCAGGGCAATTTTCGTCCCTTTTTCAGTCTATTCCTTATCTTGACAAATTACCCCATCCCTGCCATTTTAACAAACTTGTATCATCCAGCAGTTTAGAGCTAACATCATGCTAACAGCATAGTCTCATATTGTTATTTGCACGATCAACAACTATACTCCAGGGCACCTCTTCCTTATTTAGTGACTCACTTCCTTGTGCCATAGAGCTGTTCCTCACAGTTTTGCGGAATACCATACCCGGTGGCAGACAAAATGAGTATTAAAGGTGCAGTATGTGAGTTTGAATTTCTAGCAATAAATTCAATTTTTTATGTTTTCTTACGGTTATTACATACCTGCTGGAGGATATCATTAAACCAAATGCTCAGAGAGAAGGTGCGCTACATATGAGCGCCCTGTATTCAGCTTTTAAAAAATCTAGGGACGCCCATCTATCCCCAACCAATCAGGAGATGGAGTAAGGTCTGCCTTCCTGTCAATCACCTCGCGTGCACACTCCTAGGCAAAATCCCAGTTTACAGCATCACACTCCAAACAAGCTTGTTACAATTTGCGTTGCAGACAAAAGTAGCAGGTGTGAACTAGTACTTGCAAGGCGGCTGAAGTCGTTGCATGTCGTCGCAAAAGACTTGGCTTGTCAAATCGCCAAGACAGTTTTAGAACGTTAGGAAGTATCTGCCAGATTTATGTCAAAAAGGCATTATTTGTTTGCATGCATTTGTTGGATATACTCGACAACGTATAGTAGCTATGGTGCCAATCGCAGCTAAATAAAAACGATTGTCATGCACTAGCTCATACTAATAGGGGAATCAAATTATGAAATTGTTGTTAACGTTAGCTTACTGTATGTCGTTACTATGGAAACGGCCATTTTTGTCTGTGCTCGTTGCTTTGGTGTGAACCACTCAGTTTTAGAGCGTTTAGGATCAGACGTTCGGGATTCTTTTGTTTCTCACCTCAGAATCAGACATCGCTTTATGCATTCTTGGTGAGAACCAAAAATATGCACAACATACACATGATTCATGAAACACTGCCTTGCTCAGGCTCATGAAGTGAAGTCAGAGCGCGCACGGGCATGTGTGGGATGGGCCATTGACGGATAGGGGGGACCAAAGACTCAGGATGTTGGCCTTTTTGAGTGTTGTGATTCAAATTCTTGCCATTTTTCACCCAATTCTCTAGAACCACATATTGCACCTTTTAAATATTGGGACTTCAAGAAGACTGATCTGAACCACAAATTTTTTTTATTCTCCTATTGTAATGTGCAATCAGAAGAAATGGATTGATAATACAAAAAGTTGCGTCTTGTTGCATTAATTCCTCAGTTTAAGTTATATTTATCCCTTTTTAGGAATGCAAGTTTAAGCAATCGATTTTTAAAATGTAGCCATGACTGCTGGCTAGATGTGGTTGTATGTATGTACAGTGGGGCAAAAAAGTATTTAGTCAGCTACCAATTGTGCAAGTTTTCCCACTTTAAAAGATGAGAGAGGCCTGTCATTTTCATCATAGGTACACTTCAACTATGAGTGACAGAATGAGGGGAAATAATCCAGGAAATCAGATTGTAGGATTTTTTATGAATTAATTGGTAAATTCCTCGGTAAAATAAGTATTTGGTCACCACAAACAAGCAAGATTTCTGGCTCTCACGGACCTGTAACTTCTTCTTTAAGAGGCTCCTCTGTCCTCCACTCGTTACCTGTATTAATGGCACCTGTTTGAACTTGTTATCAGTATAAAAGACACCTGTCCACAACCTCAAACAGTCAGACTCCAAACTCCACTATGGCCAAGACCAAAGAGCTGTCAAAGGACACCAGAAACAAAATTGTAGACCTGCACCAGACTGGGAAGACTGAATCTGCAATAGGTAAGCAACCTGGTGTGAAGAAATCAACTGTGGGAGCAATTATTAGAAAATGGAAGACATACAAGACCATTGATAATCTCCCTCGATCTGGGGCTCCACGCAAGATCTCACCCCGTGGGGTCAAAATGATCACGAAAACGGTGAGCAAAAATCCCAGAACCACACGGGGGGACCTAGTGAATGACCTTCAGAGAGCTGGGACCAAAGTAACAAAGGCTACCATCAGTAACACACTACGCTGCCAGGGACTCAAATCCTGCAGTGCCAGACGTGTCCCCCTGCTTAAGCCAGTACATGTCCAGGCCCATCTGAAGTTTGCTAGAGAGCATTTGGATGATCCAGAAGAGGATTGGGAGAATGTCCATATCTAATGTGAAGCATCATGCTTTGGGGCTGTTTTTCTGCAAAGGGACCAGGACGACTGATCTGTGTAAAGGAAAGAATGAATGGGGCCATGTATCGTGAGATTTTGAGTGAAAACCTCCTTCCATCAGCAAGGGCATTGAAGATGAAACGTGGCTGGGTCTTTCAGCATGACAATGATCCCAAACACACCGCCCGGGCAACGAAGGAGTGGCTTTGTAAAAAGCATTTCAAGGTCCTGGAGTGGCCTAGCCAGTCTCCAGATCTCAACCCCATAGAAAATCTTTGGAGGGAGTTGAAAGTCTGTGTTGCCCAGCGACAGCCCAAAACATCACTGCTCTAGAGGAGATCTGCATGGAGGAATGGGCCAAAATACCAGCAACAGTGTGTGAAAACCTTGTGAAGACTTACAGAAAACGTTTGACCTCTGTCATTGCCAACAAAGGGTATATAACAAAGTATTGAGATTAACTTTTGTTATTGACCAAATACTTATTTTCCACCATAATTTGCAAATAAATTCTTTAAAAATCAGACAATGTGATTTTCAGGATTTTTTTTTTCTCAGTTTGTCTCTCATAGTTGAGGTATACCTTTGATGAAAATTGGAGACTTCTCTCATCTTTTAAGTGGGAGAACTTGCACAATTGGTGGCTGACTAAATACTTTTTTGTCCCACTGTATGTATGTATGTGCTATATGAAGAAACTGCACAGAAACTTGATTTGCATTCACCGTTGTTAATTTACTGACATTTAATTTAATGTCATTTACGGATCATTAAGGCTGGCTGAGGGTTTAGGGTTTCTATTGATACCTCATATCCATATAATGGTCTTTAGGAACGTTGTACCATACACTCTCAAATTTGCCCAGAGTCTCAATCCATGAGAGTCCAACTGACCCATCAGCACAGGTATTTTATTGTACTGCTCTTATCTCCAGGTCTTCAAGATTGAAGTCCTGATGAATGGAAGACAACACACAGTTGAGAAGCGCTACAGTGAGTTTCATGCTTTACATAAAATGGTGAGTGATGGGTTCCATTAATTAAAATTAAGAGCTGGCTATGGTAGCAAACCATTTTCATGAACCCTAGTTTTATGACTGTGTTGACAAGACCAAACAAGAAGCTATATGAGATAAATTACCATATATTGTTTCAAAAATAATTTAATCCACTAACGCAGTTGAAGAAGAGCATCAGGCCACCTGAAATCCCTTCTAAACATGTGAGAAACTGGGTCCCCAAAGTCTTGGAGCAGAGGAGACATGGGCTGGAGCTTTACCTACAGGTACCCAACCCCGCCTTGATTTAGTATTTGTGATAGTTCTATGGATGGCTTGTTTAAAAGCAATTTACAACTGGTTAACTTGATCGTTGTAAATGAGGGGTGACAATAACAATAATTACATATTTATTAGTTAAAGCCACTATAGGTAACTTTGTATTAACATAACATCAATACAGTTCTTCTGATTGCACATTGTTTTGGGTCAGATCAGTCCTCTTTAAGTCTCAATATTTAATTTTTAAAATTTGTGTCTGCCATCGGGTACGATCTCCCACAAAACTGATTAATTGCTTTACAGCACAAGAAACTGCACAAACTTAACAGATTTATTTTGGCGGCTTATTTTGCTTATTGTGCTATATATGCGCATCTTCTTTGCGACATTTTGGGAAAATAATTACACCGAGCAAAAAGTAGGGGGTGCCGAAATCACCTCCTACAGAAAGTTACCTACAGTGGCTTTAAATGGGAAACTGTATTTGTATTTAAACATGAGTAGACAGATTCATTTTAACAATTATATAAAACTGTTGATAGTATTATTAAACAATGCTGCAGTTGCAATTCATAAAGTACTTTGACATTTAGCTGCATGCACTTGATAATCAAAAGCAAATACAGCTGAATCACTTCAGATCTTCTTCCTATATCAGACTGAATATATAGAGGGAAAACACGTAACAAAAATATACAAAAAATGTTGTAATTGTTTTCGGCATTCATGCGTCTGTTGAACTTCATTCTGAGTTTGGTGATAGTTTTGGGATTTTGTCATTTCTGTTATAGTATCAAATCATGGCCATAATGTTGATACATAACATATTTGATGTGCTTTGTTTGACATGACTTTTGATGAACATTTAGCTGCATGCTTGCATTATTTTTACTTATGATTGGACTTTTTAAAGAAATAAAACTTATAAGAAGGGCTTTAGTACTTTTTGCTTGCCCCAACAAACTGACGTTTCATCCATACTTTGGTTTTGTCTGTTCCTTTAAGACTATAATCATGGAGAATGAGGTTCTTCCAAAGATATTCCTGGATTTCCTGAACATACGCCATTTTCCTTCACTGCCAAAAACAGAAAGTTGTGGGTAAGGTTTCAAATGTCTGCTCTATATTGAAATTACCAGTGTTTGCTGTTTTTTTGTACATGGAGCTCTGTATGAAAGAATGGAGCAAATGTTCTTATAAGGACTGAAAATACATTTCTAAATGACTTTTTTTTCTTAAGGTCTTTTGAAACAGAATCAGAGGAATCCAGGTTTGTTCTTTTATTTTTTAGGAGATGAGATTAAGTGACGTGTTAACAATCATTGTGTTTAGACTTGGCCAACAGATCTTTTTTGATGATTTTCAGTAGGCTTACCCACCAACCAGCCATGCTGTTTCTTAGAGACCCGTACGTTTTTCCGTCTGCCCAGGGTAAGGCCATGCTGCATACACTCTCCTTGGATCAGTACTGTCTGTACTCTCTAAGTCTTGTGGCAGTGCTTCTTTCCATATTGTCATTTTCTAAGTTATGCTATAATGTTATTTCCTTGAAAATATTGAAGGAACCTGTTTCACCAGTGTGCTGTAATAGACAACATACAATTTTGACCCTCTCTTTTTCTGTAGATACGTTTGCAAATGTTGTCACAGAAGGTGTGATACATGGAGTGTTTTACCCAGATCTTCAGCCAAGGTAGAGCTGCGATGACGGCTTTTAGGACTTTCAACAATGTTGTCATAAAGGGATTTTTTGTTGTTGATATTGTTGTGGGTGGATTGTTTATATGTATAGTTTATTCCTCAGCATTACAATATACACTTACTTGTATTAGAAATGAGCTAATGTACATAATTCAGTATTTAGTTAACACTATTTGGTCTATATGATGTAAGCATATTGTAGGTTCAGCTAGAACCAACCAGTAAAGCCTGATTATGTCTAATGTATTTATGAAATAATGTGACATGGTCTAAACTATCATTGAAGGGCAGCTGTCTTTCCAAAATGTCACAAAGTTGAAATCAGAAAAGGGATTTTTTGTTATGGTCTGCTCAGAATGGGTAAACTCAACTACTTACAACTTGTTACACTGACATGCTAATGCTGCCTATAACATTTGACATAAGTCATATTGTAATGGAGGATTATGAGCTGAATCTTTCTTGAAATGGTATTGTATATATGAGTTGTTTCTTTACTTTGTCTTCTGACATTAAGGAGGAAATCCATTTCAAACATCTTACTCGACATATCTAACGTTTTACTTTGTTTTGCGATGACTGTGCTTACAATATTTAAAGGTGAAGTTGACATCTCAATATTAACCTCCAGTGACCAAGATGAGTTACAGTAGTTATTCACCTAAAACATTCTAGACGTGTGTTTATGTACTTTGTCTTATGTGTCATATTCCATAACACCCTACTATGAACAACACTGTGGAGTTTTACTGTAGCACTTTAGGGAGGGAAAACTAAGCTGTAAGGTACTGAAGTTGATATTGACACAGAGCAATAAATCTCAATATTTCTACAACTGCTTACAAAGTAAAACACTAATTTGCATACAGTTTATTGATGTCCTAACAAGCTAAAAGTATTATTGATAACAAAGATTGAAAATGCAAACCTATTTCACGCTTTTATTAGAAAAGTACAACAGATAGGTTATGAGGTTTTTGTTGTCTACCTTTTCTCCCATTATGCCCTCACAACCATGCTTATTTCTCTGAATCACACACAACTGTCTTGAACATAAAACTTTGAATTATCCAATAAAAAAATGTAACCTCAGTAAAACATTTGTTTTCCAATTAACACAATAGTGTAATTATTGGACTGCATTACAATGTGATATAATTTGAATCCCATAACAGCATAATTCAACTAAAATAAGCAGTAACAATAAGCATAATAATTATTGAAAAACCATTGTTTTTTAAATGTCATCAGGTCCTTGATCATTGTAATTAAAATGTGTTCATTTAGTAGTAGTCTGAACCAATGTAGTAACAGGGTTTTTTGTATCGAACACTTGTGTCACATGCGTGGATGCGTTTATATTTAACTCAAACAGGAGCTTAAACACAGTACTGTCAAAAAAGTCCGAGGGACCTGACCCTTCTAGAGCTCACCGTGGCCATCTTCATCTTTTAGCTGTTCGTTGTGGTTGGCTTCTGCCTGAGGTTCTTTCATGTTGGCAAATGCCACTTCCCTGGTCAGCTGCTCCAAAGAGGGAAGACCCACAGCCAGGTTACGCAGAGCAATGGCGGTCATTAGGAACCTGGGTCACAGATAGTATTACATTTTAAGTAAACATTGAGTTTTGGAATTCATTCTTTACATGTTGGGGCGTGTTGAGGCACCAATGCACCATTAACATTCAGACAGAATAAATGTCGGACAGCATGACTACTGATCAGCAACTTTGGTGACACTCACCCTCTTCGCAACATGTAGTACTTTTTCACAGTAAACCGACTCAGCCGCTCTAACACATTTGCCTCTCTACGCTTCTTCACCTCCTTCATGCGTCGCTGCCTTCGCAGGAACAACCGTACTACTGGGTCTGTGACATTGACCTCTGACCCCTCATTGTCTGAGGAAATGAGGGGTTGCAGCTCTGGAGGAAGAGGCTCTGTTTCTATGGGGTGAAAGAACGGAGACAGGTTTTGAAACTTGCATTACCTTATATTCCCTAATTGACAATTTATCTGAGTTATTTGCCAACCTTATATGGGAGAGGTTGGTTGCTAAGCACTAACGGAACACTGGCATTCTTAAGCTTTCCCTCTTTTAGAAGGTCTCACAAAAACAATCCTATTTCTACAACAAATTCCTAAACAGGTTCCATGTAATTTCATATAATTATTTCTGTGCTTTATAAAGTAAATCACTTATCCCATAAAATATATTTTCCATGGAAACTTTTTCTGTCCAAATTTGCCACTGGACAGGTTTTACTTTTAAATGTAGACCAGGCGATGGTACATGTTCATTCCTGTTCATGAGGGCGCTAACCTGTCCCATTTCGGACCCGCTCCTGTAGATCAAACAACCTGGTGAAGTTCTCCTGGAGCGCTGCCTCTGTGGTGTTGACATAGACGTACATGTAGCAGGAGGGCCCATCTGACACTGTGTACACCTTATGGTAGGCCCCTGCAGGTAGCTGGAAACACACAGTGCAGAACACTATGGGCCTTTTCCCAAACACAGCACAAAACAATCACTTATGCTGATTAATTAAGTTTAAAATATTATCACCTAATTATTAGGTTATCTTAAGTGAATTAATCAGTTAATACATGGACAAACACATGTATACCGCATCTTGGCCCTCTTCAACAACATGGTTCTTTCTACGTCAACGTGTTTTAACATGGAATCTTTGACAAGGCTTTACCCTCATTTGCTCCCCAGGTTTCAGGGTGTAGTTTTTCTTCTCAGCGTTGATCTCTACCATCAGCTGACCTTGCAGCACCTGAACACTGGTATTGCCCAAGTCTTCACTCACATAGTTCTCAAGGTGGAGACCTAGAGGAAATTACTTACTAGAATATATTCATCAGGCAATAAATGATCTTGTGTCAATAAACACTAAACACAATAGATTTAATAGCTTACTAAACATGAGGAGATATTTTTTGTTGCACATTAGAAACATTGCTTACAACATATGTGAACTAACTATATACTCAATAAAGGAAAAATAGATTGGTAGCCATTTGAAACCTGGGAAATCAGCAATGAAGACAATCTCTGTTTGATTATCCAAAGTGCCTTCAATCTCCTGGAACTTGGTCCTCCAAGGAGAAAGGTCCACCAGTAAGGGCATGAGCCATGGGTTAGGGCGAACCGGTGACCAGTCAGCCTTCACTATGTCTACGCGGGGATCAAAGATTCTACCAAGGAGAACGGGGTGAATATAAAAACCATGCTGTGCTTTATCAACAATCAATTTGTTTAATCTTCGATCCTCTTGTCAACCGTCCTTAAGTTGCCACAAACCTTTGCTGGAAGCGTTCGTTGATAGACACCCAGATGTCAAAGTAGATCTCAGGGTCAGTAATGTTGTAGTGGGGAAGATGGTGGTGTAAGCAGCTGGCATATTGCTTCAACATGTCTCCATGGTCTTTCCAACGTCGACTCTGAGTGAATACCTACTCAAACACATGAAAATGCTGAACCAAAAAAGCCTCAAAACTATTTAAATAGTCTGAGCCTTGAGCAACTCAGTCCGGGCGTTGCCACGGTACTCACCCCTGGATTGAGATATCCAACAGATCCTGTTTTGCCATCTTTGTAGGTAATTTTGACATGCTGGTGGGTGCGGGAATGAACCATCATGTCCCAGGAATATCCATACAAGCCATTAGTCCAGTTGTTATAGCCCTGGCATTAAATCAAAATCAATAATTTACCGCTATGAACGATTCTTTAACTTTTGGAAATTCTGTATTAACTAAATCCTACCTAAAATATGTAATTATTGTGCAGCTATTTATCAATAACTTGTGATTTTTAATCCTGTCTATTAGTGTAACTAGGACTTCTTCAACATGGACAAATAGAAAGAACGTGCCTTAATCAGATCAAAAATCACATTTGCTCATGTACAGTCATTTCCTAAATACCTCACAGGAACCCCCTTCTTTCAGCTGACAAGCCCACTCTAAGCTAGTGTTTGCTCCACAAAACATGACAGTTGTATTGACAATGATTAAGCAATTATTCAGCTAGTAACTCAGTGTATAAGCATAGTTTTGATTGACATCAACTAACCATTCTGATGAAGGGACATTAAAAAGCCAACAATAAAGAAGAAGCTGTGCACTGACAGTACCTGTGTGATAAAGTGGGAGTAAGGGAGGAAGAACTGTTCAGCCACAAACAAAAGGGTGAAAATGGCCCCCAGTTTGTGTTTAAACCTCAATTTGGAGGTTTTGGGAACAGATGGGGTCTCTTGCAACCCGGTGCTCTGGGTCTCTGGGTAAATACAGGAAGTACTGGGCTGCAGGTTATAGGAAGTATTTGGCAACACAGCTCTGAGGAATCCAGGAAAGCGAGCGAAGAATCTCCTTGGCCAGTCAGCGTAGCTGAATATAGGACTAGTAGCCAACATGGTGTAGGAGAACATTCCTGTTGGAATTTGGATCAATAAAATGTTATCGATTAACTTAAACAGTTAGACACTGCAGGTAACATCAGCTGTCAGAAAATACCAGTCCAAGGCTGAGAGCTGAGTAACACAAACAAAGTGACACATATCAACTATTTACCTAGAATCGATTGCATAAACTGGCCTAATTGTTCCACATGGGAGCTTTAACACAACGATTAATGCTTATGGGACAAGCAAATTAATTGCTACAAGGGGTAAATGTATAAAAAAAGAAAATCTGTAGCAAAACAAATAAAATTCAGTGATAATAAACCGTGCATATTTAGTTACATAAATATTCTCACCAATGCTGAACAGTTGAGAGTTCATACAGTGGAAGTAGCTGACAAAGAAAAACGCAATGGGGCGTGTGGCGTCAAAAAACAGCAGATATCCAGCCGTCAGGTCAAGAGCAAGTCCCCCTCCATGGATAATCAGCAAATTCACAGTCTCCACCGGGACAATCAATCTGCAAATGTGCAGTTTTTAGGATAATTCTCATTGTACATACTTAAAATGTGTCAAAATCTGGTATAAAATGGACATTAGCCTTATTTTCAAAGCAGTGCTAAGAAGGGACTGTCAAGGCTCGGTCCACTCTAACCACTTTGCTTTAATAAATAGAGGCAATTCTATTCTATTTATTCTGAACGTAAAACTCACTTGAAGGGGTCAAAAAGCCAGTGGTGTGCCAAATATGACATTGAGTAGCCCTCTACCCAGTCTTTGTCCAATTTCTTGATTCCAGCGATAAAGTATACAATGAAAATCTGCAAGGGATAGATATTAATTTAATCATTAGTACAATTATAACAACACTGATCAAAGAGACCCAACTGGGCAAATTGTGTGTGTACTGACCTGAGTTCTGAGGATTGTGTAATTCCAAAGTGGTACATGGGCATTTCTTTTTCTAGATGCTCGTAATCCATCTACTGACCTGCACGTTAAGCACTAAATATATAATAACCCATTACGCCAATTCATGCACACATACAAAATGGGCTAAGACATTTATTCACCAATATCTGTTGGCATCCATCAGTGTGAGCTGGAAGCCAATGAGGCCGTAGAGATAAGAGTGATTGTTCCATGCCGTCTTGTCCAGAAAGAAGATGTACCAGTAGGTGGATATGAACATGAGACAGGAGAGACGGTAGAAACAGCCAAGCATGATGCCCAAAGCCCCTGCAATTACATTAGCAGACGAACCTTTGAAAGGTCTGCCATTATGGGTTCATGCAAGCACAAGTCTGTCATCTCCCTTGGAATACTATGAATACTGATTTTATGAATCCCAGCTCATCTTAGTTCAGGTTTGGCCTGTCTTGCACACTTTCAGATTAAAACAAACAACGTAAAACACGAATATAAAAGAAGAAAAAGGAGACAACTTCATCCAGCACTTCACATACCAAAAAACATCACCACATACACCAGGTACATCCAATCAAGTGGGAGTGGCTCCAGAAAGTTGAAGAGTGGAAAGCGGCACACAGGGGCCCCATCCAGGTACTTATAGTCCAGGTGGCTCAGGCCCCGCTCTTGAGTTATGTCAATAGCCATCAACATACCTTGGGGGAGAATATGGGAGGCAACACAAGGTGTAGTATGAGAACATATTCATTATAATGAACTAACAGTTTGGTTAGTTTCTGAAGCATGTTGTCCATACTTTTGAAATACAGGGAGCTTACCAAACAGAAAGCGGAAAATGCCCAGTGATGCAGGGTCAGTGGGACGGTTTAACAAGCACACTAGGCGATTCCAGGAGGTAAGGTCTTCCGTCTCAAATCCAAAAAGCCGTTTCATCCTGCTCTCAACAGTGTATTCAGTTGTTTGGGCAGCTTCGTTGTTTGTTACTTCTTCACCTTCATCACTGCTCCCAGGTTCGTCATTCCTCCGTGAATACTGTTCAACGAAAGGGGGACCTAAAGAAAAAACATGCACTCTTATGAATATGATCCTAGTTGTAGAAACCTGAGGGCCACGTTAAGTCAAACCCATTATTTTCTAGAAATAGATTAAGCCAAGGGAAAGAATTTGTAAATGTACTAGTTTAATACCTCACCCCCATTGGGATAGTGTACGCTACCACCACAAAACAACAGCAACAATGCTATTGTTTTTAGCCTACCTGCAGTAGCGTCGCAAGCCCCAACATCCATTTTTTCCAGTTGTTAACTTATGTAGTCCTAGGGGGAGTTCAAGATCGAAAACGTAGACAATACCTCTCTTTATTCCTACCCCAGTTCCAGAGAGGTCCCCCCTGTCACATAAAATCCTAGCTACGTGTCACACTCCACAGACTGCTGGGTGAGCTGAGGAAACTGGAGACCTCTGCGCTCACTGGTTGGTCGATTCCTCTGCCACAACCACGGTGCTTCTACGTACAAACAAAGGCCAGCTGCCCCCAGTGGTCAGCTGACAGCAAATACAATCTCTAGTAAAGGAATGGAAGGTTAATCTATATATCAATATGTTTTTGTACAATGATGATACAGTGATATTTCTTAAATATTTTCTTAATCTCAATTAAATGTATGCACATTAACATTGTATTTGGCCAACCCTTAATAAAATATAGGCATGTGTCTGACGAGAACAAAAACAGAGCAGTATTATGGAAGCCCATAAGGGACTTTATTCAAATGAAAATGTAAACTTAAAAATGCAAATGCAATTCAACAATAGCATTATCACTTTCCACATTTGTATGTATGGAAGCCCATTAGGGACTTTATTCAAATGAAAATGTAAACTTGAAAATGCAAATGCAATTCCACAATTGCATTATCACTTTCCACATTCGTATGTGTTATTTGAGACAAAATGTAAGTGAAAATGCAGTCATCACATTTGCATTTGCATTTTCAAAGGCTCCAATGGACATTCTGTGTCAATATTCAAATTCAAATGCAAATGCTGTTTGACATTACATTGTCAAAGTCCTAACCCGCCATACTGCGGACAATATTCAAATGTTAATTCAAACTTGAAAATTAAAATTCAATATTAAAAATGTATTCTCATTTTCCATTTGCGCAAGCATTATTTATGTCACAATTAAAGTTAAAATGCAGTCAAACAATATGAAAATGAAAAGGAAATCGCATTTGCCATTGCATTTTCAAAGACTTCATCTTCAGTACTACGCTGTGCACTGGACAAAATACAAATGCAATACGCGAATCAGGCTAGGAGTCGATTGCATTTGCATTTCCAAGTCACCACGCCCGCTCAGTGGTGGCAGTAAAGCCCCCGGTTTCCTACAAAATCATAACATCATGCAGCATCCACCAGTAGAAGAAAAAGAACGTAGCCAACGCAACGTAACGATAGCCACACAACATATTCGACATTTTTGGTGGGTGTATTTTGTTCACTCAAACATTGTTTGCGGGATTTTTATTGTTGTCATTTGAGGTACTTGTCACAAGTCTTGTGAAGATGGCATTTAGAAAGAATATGTGGCAAATTAGTATACATAACACAAACGTTATCCAGTAGGTTTAATACAGCTAGACACGTTGCTACTAGTTGAGAGTCAACCATTAGCCGAGGCTCTACCACACTACTAGTAGTACCAGTCATGGTTGGAGTAAATAAAATCATACCAAGCTAACAGTTTTAACAACGACGTTTTTACGTTAGTTAACGTAACCTATTACGGTAGCTAGCTAACCAACACCCTTTACCTAGCCACCGTCAAACGACCTGCAAATAACTTGTTTTTGCATCTGAATCGGATCTATCACAACTGTCTAACTGAATGTATAGCAACCCAGCTTTGCTAGATCTACTTCTCTGCACCCGTGTCAAGTAAGTTACTGTCAAATGAACAGCTTGCTAATTATGTCATAATATTATAGTTCGAGTATCAGACATACCAGGGGAAAATCCTGGATGAAACATTTTGACAGCTTGAAATGCCAATGGCAAGTAGATATGATGTTTTTATATCATTTGATTGACTTGAGTTAAGTTAACTAAGTTTAGATTCCTTATTGCCACTCATGACATGTCTTCTGCTTGTGGCCGAACCTTGTTAACATGTTGCTGGTTTAGAATCGCTAACATTTATTTTTTTTAATGGTTTTCTTACTTACTCTGTGCCATGTGTTTGCAGGACTAGAGATGGGAACCCTAAGCAGCAGGTTTCACGCCTCCACCCAAGGAGCAGAGGAAGTTGTGGAAGAGGCAAGCTCCAGCCGCAAGCTTGGGTGTGAGTGCCAGAAAAGAAAACGGAGTTCGTCCTGTGACTGTGACAGTGAAACTGAGGAAGATGATACTTTGCTGGACACACCTCGCAGGTTAGAAGTGTGTCAAAATGGTTAAGACTAAGACTAAAGGTTTCTGGTTTAGGTTGTCCACATACCTAGCTCTATTAGGAAAGTCTAAACTATCTCTAAATAAATCTTCTTTGCTGGTGTTTGATTTTGGATATTTAACAGAAAGAAATTAAAAAGCACCTCAAAGTACATCTATCAAACCTTGTTCCTAAATGGAGAGAACAGTGACATCTGCATCTGTGCCCTGGGACAGCGGTGGAATCTACACAAAGTTTACCTGTGCCAGGTAGATAAAATGAATTCACCAACACATACAGACAACATTTGCTCAAAGCAAGCAGTCCACATAACGTTGCAAGAATACTATGTATATTTCAAATAATGATCAGAATCTTTCTCTGATTGTATACTTACAAATCCAAGTGTAAAGTCAGCGGCCTGTACTTATCATTCTTCATAATTTTCAAAGATCAAACTCACCCTTTATTCACACTTTTTATCCAATGTATATCTTCAGACATAATTTATTCTTACAATTTTCATTTTTCTTTAGCTAATTACTTTATCAAAGTAAGATTTGAAAAAATATATAAAGTGATTGACCAGGCATACACATAACGACACCACAAGGTTTTTTTTCTTGCCTCACCTCTCCTCTCTTTACTCCTATGTAGTCCGGGTATTTTTCGAGTATGTTCAGTGGATCTTGGAAGGAGTCCAACATGATGGTCATTGAGTTGGAGATCCCAGACCAGAATATTGACACAGAAGGTGATCATTTTGGTGTACTAACTTGGACATTATAAAGTAGTCTCTGAAAAACGTAATTTTCTTCTTCTTAAAAAAACAGCAATATTTTCTGTTTGTTATTTTTAACTGTGTGTGTGTGTGCGTGTGTGTGTGTGTAGCTTTACAGGTGGTATTTGGGTCTCTGTACCGCGACGATGTACTCATTAAACCCAGCAGAGTCGTCAGTATCCTTGCTGCTGCCTGTATGCTCCAGCTGGTCAGTACAACAGACATCATGAGCTCTGTCTCATTGATTTGTGTAGTAAAGGAACAGTATGTGTTAAAGTAATGATTCTACAGTTAGCTGTGTGCGTGTGCGTGTGCGTGTGTGTGTAGGACGGTCTGATCCAGCAGTGTGGTGAGACCATGAAGGAGAACATCAGTGTGAAGACAGTGTGTGGCTACTACTCCTCTGCTAGCATCTACGGCCTAGACTCTGTCATGAAAAAGTCAGCACCAATAAGAAACTTACATTTGTCCTATTATTGTCATCTATCATTATATGTATATCATATTGTCCAAGTAAATAAGGATTGTTGTGGTCTTGGATGTGTGTGTCCGTGTGTTTTTTTATGCAGGTGCCTTGAATGGCTGCTGAATAATCTTATGACCCACCAGAATGTTGATCTGATGAAAGAGATTGCGTATGTCCCTTAAATCTTATTTTCATACACTTGAAGTAAGACGGGTCCTCTTAAGAGCCTGGATAACCAGTGTGTGTGTGTTTGTCCCTCTGCTATGCTTGTAGAGTGGAGGTGATGGAAGAGCTGATCCAGTCATCCGACTTGTTTGTTATGCAGGTGGAAATGGACGTCTACACAGCTTTGAAGAAGGTATAGTAAACAATGCACTAAATGTGAATGTAGGTGGGTAAATTAACTGTTGTTCTGGTGTCCTCTGTTTGCTCAACACATTGGAACTCTTTGAATTCTCTCTGTCTTGCTCTTTAGTGGATGTTTCTGCAGCTCAATCCGTCCTGGAACAGTCCTATCAAACAGCTTCTGGCAGACGCTGATGCCTGGCTCTGCAAGTGGAGAACTGGTACGCTTTTCTGGCTATGTGTGCAGGGGTGTTTGTGTGGTTGGTTCGTATTGTCACAGACCATGACTGAGAAGGTTTCCGTATTCTCATGTGCAGAGTTATTTGAAGAGGATCCCTTTTTGAACACAGAGCAAGGAGCGCCTTTTGCTTCAGTCTTTAAACACGTTCGTCTTCAGTACATTATCAACGACCTTGCCTCCGCTCGAATCCTGGAGAGGGACAACATTCTTCCTCCCGGTAAGATATGTTGTTTCCATCTATTCAAATACTTCTCAGCACCGTGCATTGAGCAGCTACAAGCGGTTTCATTGTACATGTACGGCGTTTTACAGATTGGCTGACAGCAGTGTACAAGAGTCAGTGGTTTGCCATGCTCAGGACTGAACATGACAACGACAATGGGTGAGATCCTTGAGCTTTTAGTGTTGGATTAGGAATGATGTCCTGTGGTATGATGCATGTTCAGTTTAATTATGCTCTATTATTCATCCAAATTGACCTGTAACATCTTTAGGGGATTATGATTAAAAGAAAACTGTGTTGATGAGTCTGTTTTGTTTTTGTATGTAGTCCACAAGAAGCAAACAAGGATGAATTTGAGTTGAGCAGTATGAGGTGTGGCAGGAAACTAACCAAAGATGGTGATGTAAGTTGGACTTTTCCTGTTTTACTTTCTCAACATGAATTTATGTCTCAGTCAAATCTGTTTGTGTAATGAAAGCTTCAGAGAATGACATTCGATTTTGTCTTCCTTCAGTATTGCTGGCGCTGGACAGGCTTTAACTTTGGCTTTGACCTTCTGGTGACCTACACCAACCGCTTCATTGTCTTCAAGAGGAACACGTTGAGTCAGCCATGTGGGGGCGCTGTAAGTCTTCAGCCTCGGAGACACATTGCATACAGGTGAGTGTTTGTTCGTGCTGAATCGGGTGAGCTGTCATATCTTTGACCAATCGCCTGTGCTTATATTTTAACATAAAAAAGTAGTGTGAAAAAAAAGTATTTTACTAACTTGACAGCTATGCCCTGCTGTCCAGGTTACGCCTGGCGTCTTTTGACGGCTGTGGAAAGCTAGTGTGCAGCCGCTCCACTGGTTACCAGCTTCTTACCCTGGAGAAAGACCAGGTTAGTATGAAACAAAATTACAACAAAAATGACAAAATTGCATCTTTCAGGATTGCGCAGTGGGGACTTTCCTACAACTCCTGTCAGCCCATGGCACCTGCCATATTCAGTGTCTTATTAATTAGGATGGAAATAATCCCATCTGACGGGCGGGCATGTGATGTTATTAAAGTTTTTGTTTAAATAATGAACATTTTTCCTGATGTCTCGCTATAATCCCAGGAGTATGTGGTGATGAACCTGGACAGTCGGCTCTTGTCTTTCCCCCTGTATGTGTGCTGCAACTTCCTGTACACGTCGCCTCAGCTCCACCGACGGCCAGACTCCGCTGATCCTGAAAGTAGTACCCGCAGTGTTACATGATTCCAGCTCCAGAACTAATTCATATACTATAACCAATCCACAGCCTTTGCTATGCCATTCCCTGCTGTGGTATATATATACCCACACTTTCCAGTGTTTTATTTTGTAATATTTTGACCCAACCACTTATCAGATGCTGTCAAATGGTAAAATTCACTTTGGACATCACATATGCATGCTCTATCCATGTTGATTGTGTGGTAAAATGCTGCTTTTTTATTTTGTTAGATTAACCACCTTGTATAACCTCTTTTAAAGTTGACCTTTTATTTCATTAATTTAATGTTTCTTTTGTAATATTTATTTTGTAATTTTTCATATGAATGTCATATTTTGACAAACCTTCAACTGCCAACAAACAGTTCACCTAAGTGACCTGTGGTGCTATTAGAAGAGTGTGACATCCTCTCGTTTTTCATATAACAAATGTCTCATATTTGACGTACATTCTATGCTTTTTATTTAAGATAGTATGTCCATTTACAAACCTATTGGATGCCTTTTAAGTTTGGACCAGTAGAAATCATTAGTAGTAAACTGATGAATTCTGGTGCTTTAAAAGAAACCTAACTATCATCTTACTTCGAAAAGATTTATATAAACAATATCCCCTAAACCTTTTTTTTTTGTTTTGAAAAGTTGTTACTTTTGGACCAAACCTGCATGAGGGAAAGGGTTGATCTATACTTTGTTTACTTAATGGTTCCTGTGACCTCAATAAATAAATACATAGAATGTGTTTGCTGTAGTGTTGTCACTCGAAAATGTTCTATGATTGTGTATATATTAAAGGATATTTTACCTTTAATGTGTTTCTTTGTCATCAAATTAAATACTTTAGTACAGGTTTTCATGGGGTCTAAAGAATATGATCAATTGAGTTGTGGTGTTATAGAACTATGCTTTAACTAAAGTTCAGGCACATAATTGGAGGTCTGTGCTCTGCTGATGTCATTTTTAAGCACGCTAAAATAATTTTTTTTCATGTGTTTTATTATTCATATAAAAACAGATAAAATGGGCATTCACAGTATATACCATAGGACAACATTACAAACAACAGACTGTGTCTGGAACGTTGGCCTGTTGGATAGTACGTTTGCGGCATGACTCAATGATTGAATATTGTAGACACATAACTATTTAATTTCTTACTGTACACTGGTAGATATCTTAACAGGCAGGTGTTCTGTATTGCATGATAATTGACATTAGAATCATTGTAAGATTTTACGTCGCAATGAGTTCAGCAATTGATTCCCATACAAGACCAATAAATAGTAAAGCGCTCAGCCTTTATGGCACAGGCTTCCTGAGTCATGATGCTGCAGTTCACTCAAATATCAATATCAGGTCCAACAATATACAAACAAATCAGTTAGTAAGGAATTGCATTCAAATAACATTACAGCATTTAATAGTAAACCAACCGTAGTATCCAACTTAGTAAACATGCCTAAACTTTCAGTTTATCTGTGTTTCCTTTACATTTAAAGATGTATCCAAATGTTTCGGCCAATGTGGTATAGCACTCAGTGTCTCAGATGTTTGATCATGTCATGTCTTAAACCAACTGCCAAGTCAACTATGGGTTCCCTGCTTGTAATTTAGAGTCCAGGTTGTCTCAAAAACATTTTGAACACATCCTTTTCCCCTTCACTGTGGTATAGAGTCAAGGTTCTCTTTGAGTCTGCGTGTCATGCTAGGGATCATGTTGACATGGTCATCCACACAGCTGCCAACACAATTCTCCATCAAGGCCCGAACAGCTGTCTCTTTGGATCCGGAGTCAAACATGTCCCTGGCTTTGTCATTGCAATGCATTGTGCATCTGGTCAATCGATCCTAGATAAAGGAAGCAAACAAGAGACCCAAATGTTAGGGGTAACCCATTATTTAGGTACAACTGGATGCATGATGTTAATTTGGGCTCTTGCTTACCTGAAACTTCTCTAGTTCAGAGGTCACCAGCCCCTGAGCCTGTGCCAGAGGAGTGTGACAACGCTCAATACATTGATGAACCTGTGACATAGAGTCTGTAGAGCGTTCACAGCAATCTGCACTGCATTTGAACATCCGTCCCTGTGGATACATATCATTAAAATATGTATTACGTATTTTACTAAAATTTGAGTTTCTAATTGAACAATACAACTTTGTTGGATTATCAAAAATGGATAGCCTAGCCATAGACACTATTTTTTGCTTCTGAATTATGATATAAAGCTAAAATATGCCAATAAAGCTACGTTACAATATGTTCTCTAAAATGTCCATTATAATCAACAAGTTACCTGCATTTTTCGAATATGGTCCCTTTCTAAGCTTTGGACCATCCCCTCCACTTCATTTTGCATTCGAGCTTGATGTGCCTCTGCCATTATTAAGGAAGTATAGTAAATTATTTCCTGCAAAATATAAGATGGCTAGGATGCAATATATGCAATGTACCTTCTATAAGTTTTGCTTTTGAGGCTGATATCGAAAAAAAATGTATGTAGCTAAGGTCACCTCCGACAAAGCATGCTTCATAAGAAATAAAACGTCACTTCCGACTCACTTCCGCTGTCAGGTTCTGTCAAACTTCCAGTTCCGTTCCATCTGCTACAATTTGATACTTGACAGATTCTAACACAAAATGACAAGACGCCCCACTATCTAAATCGAAACAAAAATCTAAATTGTTTGGGCTCAAATAAGGTAAGCACGGTTTCAAAGTTAGTTTACACATTGTTTTACATAGGGAAATGTGGACTTACTTTTACTTACTTTAATACTTTTAGGGACAGTTTCTCGAACATAGATTAAGCATAGTCCTAGTCCTAGACTAAATCTCGCTGTCAATTGAGATTCTCCATTGAAAATGTTTTTTTTTTAGTCTAGGATTTGGTTTAATCTATGTCTGGGAATTCAGCCCCTAAAATGTTGAGCATGAGCAGGAATTATTAGCTTATTCTGCTCACTTATCAAAAAGTGTGTTGTTAGTGTAAACCTAGTATACTTTACCATATTGTTACCGCTTAAATGTTTCTACGACCTTATTAGACTTCTGTGCGTGCTCATTCTTGGCTAGGTTTAATCTGTGTTTTGACCTTTGGTATAAGTTTGGTAAATCGTTCTGACTAGTTTATCGAGCGAGATATATTGGACATGGACCACACGATCAATCAATTTAACTGCGTGATATTTTAAGTAATTTAAATTTTTTTGTTATATTCATATATGATTGATTCTTGTGCTATTCCAGTTAATAGCTAAAGTTGAAGAGGATGAGTTTGAGATCACTGTCTCTCAGGACTGTCCTGTTCCTAGGGCTATGCCAACCAGGATTGCATAGTCTAGCCTCTGCTCCAGATCTCAAAGATCAGCCCAAGAGAATAGGTGAGCAAATCAACATGGCCCTTTTACCATATGTCAATGCTTGTTTTGAAAATCTACATTGTATTTATACATTTTAGGCATACATGTATAAACACACTCTTTCTGACACACATTCTACCCACACTCTTAAAGTATTGCAAATAGGCAACAAAATGACTCATCTCGTTGTGACTCTTTCAGCGGTTGTTGGAGCGGGTATCGGTGGTACATCAGCAGCATACTTTCTGAGGCAAGAGTTTGGGCCAATAGTGAAGATCGATGTGTTTGAACCGGGTTCCGTTGGGGGCCGACTGGCCACTGAGAAAATCGGAGAGTACGAGTATGAGACAGGAGGCTCTGTTATCCACCCGCTGAACCTCCACATGAAGCATTTTATTGATATGCTGGGTGAGATCAATACCTTGTATTTCAAGACAAAAACCTGTACTTCGATCAAATAGCCTCATGAACATTCAACATTCGTCACTGCAGAGAGGAATTAGCTGAATTAATAAGCCATTTAAAAAAAATATTTTCTATCTATAGGTATTTCCCAGAGGAAAGATGTCCCTTCCAAAATGGCTATCTTTGATGGAAAGGAGCTCACCTTTGAAGAGAGTGACTGGTTTATTGTGAACTTTCTGCGGTTGGTTTGGCGATACGGGTTCAACTTCCTACGCATGCAGATGTGGGTCGAGGGAATCCTAGATAGGTTTATGAGGCAAGAATTCCTTTTTTAGTATCGTCTTGGCTTTAAAGAATTCCTGAAATGTGTTAATATTCAAAGTTTTCTGAGAGGGGTTCAGTCTTTAAGCTGTGTGTGCCCAAAGAGTCATTATACCTGTTGTTTTCAGGATCTACCAGTTCCAGCAGTTTGGCTATTCCTTCTCCAGTGTGGAAAAGCTGCTCCATGCCATGGGTGGTGATGGCTTCCTAATGCTGGTTAATCAGACCCTGGAGGAGGCCATGCGAAAGGAAGGCTTCTCCCAGAGCTTCCTCAATGATGTCGTAGCACCCGTCACCCGGGTGAACTACGGCCAAAGTGTACGCATAAACGGCTTTGTAGGTATGGTTGGATATCAAAAAATATATATATTAACCAACTTAGCGTTATCACTCCTAAAATAATAAGCCTTATTATGTGTTATTCTATTTTTCCTTTGTTGTTTTTGTGGCTGTGCAGGGGCAGTGAGTCTAGCCGGGGCGGACCCAGGCCTTTGGGCTGTGGATGGTGGTAATAAGAGGGTGTGCTCCGGACTGCTCTACAACAGCAAGGCTGAACTCATCCCAGCCAAAGTCACCTCCATTTCTGTCAAGGTGCGCCCTTCCAAGTCAGGTATGCTGCGAACTCCCAATTGGTGGAGTGTTGGTTGTCTCATCACCGTCTCTAAAATCTTGTTTCTAATTTTCACAATTACCTACCATCTCCTAACACCTTCTAACGCCAGTTTCTATGTTATTAGGGCCCACAGCCAATTTATACGAGCTCAACTATGTTGGGGAGTCTGGCTCCGCCCACTCCCTGTATGACATTGTAATTATCGCCACACCGCTTCACCAGGGTAAGTCTGACATCACTTTTACTGGCTTCTCCTCGCCAATCCCTTCTCACTATCCGGGCCGCTACCACCAGACCGTCTCCACTCTGGTCCACGGCCTGCTCAACGTATCCTACCTGGGCACAACAGAGCAGCCCTCAGAGTTCAGAGTGTCAGACGTCCTCACCACAGACTCTAAGGGCTCTATCATCAACAGCCTCAGCTCCATTGACCCAGTGCACATTCCGCCAGGCTATAAGCGCCCCCCGGCCAGCCATACCAAGGTGTGGAAGATCTTTTCCTCCCAGCCACTGTCCCAGGAGCAGCTGAGCCAGATGTTCTTGTCCTGGGACTCTGTGTCAGAGACCCGCTGGCTGGCGTACCCAACGTACCGGCCACCCCATCGCCACATTCCTCCTTTCATCTTGCATGATCGCCTATACTACTTAAACACAGTGGAATGGGCCGCCAGCGCGATGGAAATGAGCGCAATCGCGGCACGGAACATGGCCTTACTGGCCCACCACCGCTGGCACAGCCTGGTGGCCAAGATTGACCAGGAGGATCTGCACACCCGCCTCAGAGGGGAGCTGTAGACCTCAGGAAGAGGGGGTCGGAGTCATACTAGCACCAGCACCAGCACTGAAGACGAGAAGCACACAACGTTGAAGCACAATAATATCACTGTGACGAGCTCTCTCCTCTATCAGGTAGTGTATATTTCAGGTGGGAACAGACCTCTTGGATGATCAACCTGGCACTCCACACTTGTCAGCACACATTTTATCACCAGCAACAACATCAGCACAAGTCTTTCTAAAGATGTCGATCACTGTTGTACCTTGCGGAATTCACCACTGTGACAGCATAAAAGTGGACAATACAATATTAAAGGGTAAAAGTTAAACAGGTGTTTATGTTGTGAGGATCCTAAAAAGGGGAATTTAGCTTTTGGTTTTTAGCTACTGTAAATAAGTTGGTAACCTATCTCCATTACTTGACTCCAAAAAGACCCTGGGGCTGATACTAATATGTTTACAGACGTGAATATATCCCTTGCGTGAATGTTTTGGTCATCTGGTTATTTGGCAGGCCCTCTACCTCATATGAAATTGTTCAACATCTACTTTATGAATATCCTGCTTATATGTTGCAATCAAACGGGGTGTGCCACCAAAGTAATGAAATGCAAGCCTTTTCATTTTTCTTTTTAATGTAAATTACTTCATCTTTAAATCAGAATGATAGACATTTGACATAGAATAATTCTGTTCATATGATTTCATTAGAAAATTTATTAAAAGTTTATTTTGAAACTTAAATTGTGCCTTAAAGACTGCAATGCAAGATGTGTTAATTGGCTCGTCAGTTTTGACTGTAACAGCTGTAGTCAGTAGGTCAGCAATGTATCGGGGGCACCTGTACATGTTTGGTATGGATTTAATTACATGTGTATGAACTGCTTTCAGAATATCTATGTTCTAATGCACTTTTAAAAAAATTCCTTCTTGCTGGTTACGCTCTGCAACCCTGATAGAAAGCGCACTTTAGTTAATAAATTTAGAATCAACGTTTAATAATACCATTACCAAGTCTTTCATATTTTCTTGCAAAAAAAAAAAAAACTGATTAGAAAATAAGTTAGAGAATGAGAATGAAGTTTTCGGACCACTGTTAGTTTGCATATTAAATTAAAGCTTACCACTGAACAAAGGTTTTTTGTATGTGTTCATGTGAGTAGGATATGTTTTAAAGCAATATTTTCTCATATTTCGTACTAATTTTCATTAGCAATGTTTGTAAACATGTAATCCGTTTTATTGTGACAATAAAAGCAACTTTTTTTGTGGGATTGCAGTCCATCCAGCATGTTGCATTTTTTTATTGCAATCGTAATAAGATGTTAATACAAGATGTTGTAGTGTTGAAGGCTTTTTGTATGGTAATTAAACATTTAACTAAAATCTTCATTAGTAATTCTCCCCTCAAAATAACAAAACTTGGCTGATTGCATTCTTAAATAAGCATGTAACGACCTAAGAGGCAATTTATGTTTTGTATACGGGTGGCTCAGCTCAGCCACTGATATTCTTTGATGAAACCACATTTTCCTATCTGCAGATAAGATATTTCTCCCTTCAACTAGGTGACAGTTGGAAGTTTTCGCTGCTAGTAAATGGTACTTTTACAGTGAATGAGGTATCAATGAAATATGCACCACAACTTGATGGAAACAACTACTATTCATATTTTGGGTTTCCAGAGTTACACTAGTGACTCAATGGCCCCTAAATAAAAAAAAGATGCTAAAAAAGCATAAAGTCGAATCTCTCTGAGAGGATATAGTTTGACTAAATTGACAGCCCCTCTCTCATGCACACATCCTCCTGTCCAAAAACACCCATGCTACCCAAATAATCTCCCATGTGACAGAAAGTCTGACAATGGGTGGCATTGAGTCCCTAAATACTGACGTGTCTTTGTGGTGACTTGCCGGGATGTGCCACCCAGCTGCCACTAGGTAGACAAGGACAATCGTACCATAACCACATGTGATTGGATTGAGTGTATAAGAGAACCCTCACTGACTAAAACGCAGACACCCAAATCTGTACTGACACTCAGCACCTTCTCTAAGCAGTTACTCACTGGGTAGGAAAAGATGAGAATGCTAGTGCCCTTTTTTATCTTCCTTTCTACAACAGGATTCCATACTGGTAAGAGAATCTCACTTCGGAGGGCTACTAGAAAATGTTCACTATTTGTTTTAAGTTGATTTAATTTTATTTACTTCACAGCACAGTTTTTGTGAGATAATTTAAGAATCTAATGGGGAGGCTAGAGATGCTTTTGAGATTTCTAATCAAGTGTTATTGTACTAAGTGTTAAGTAAAGAAATATATTTTGGGGTTTTTGTTCAAATGTGCATATTGAACAATGATGTCATACCTACACATTTTTTCAGAAATGTACACCCCATTTATAGGTATTCTATATAAGCAAATGTGAGTTTTTAGTCAGTCATAAAGCTTTTTTAATATATCTGTGGCATTCTTATAGTTTTCACTGCATCTTTGGAATCTGCAGAGAAAGAGGACACTGTTGGTGAGAGAAGTAAGAGCCTTTATATTTAATACTATTTATAAGAAGGACATTTTATTTTTTATTTAACCTTGTAATTATGTCTTCCAGTGGGTGAGCTGAGTGAACTGAAAAAAAGAGGTACATTGCAAGCATCCTTATCTAAAATGTCTACAAGTGATTTGGTAATACCAAAATTCACCACATCCAAGTAACTCAAACTTTTGTGAAACCATTTAGTGCATCACAACCATTTTTTCCCAACCACCAAGCATGCACTTAACCTTAAGCATACCTTGGCTCTCCTTGATTTGCCTACATTTATTTTACACCTTTTGTGGTTTGTATCTTCTCCACACATTATACAAACCAGCCATTGTTCTGAGGTAGTTTGCATCAGAGGAAAGACTTTCACTCCAACCCATCTCTTTTTAGATCAAATGGAGTTTGAGGCCGCACAGTTAAATGGTAAGTAAAAGTAAATATGTAAATACAGTGTCAGATAATGCTGAATCCTCACATAAACATTTAGCAAATAACAAATAAAATCCACAAAATACTTTTCAAATGTTAAAATCTTTTTTTTGTATAACTTAACAATAACAGTTTCTGTTTTCTGTCTTTTTGCAGATGATCAGAGGGAGGATGTCCAAAGCTTGGGTACAAGGGAATTCTGAATACAAGTCCTTATGATAATATCCAACTAAAAGTAGGACAGACTAAAAAGAACGTTTTATCAAATGTCTTTGAATAATTTCCCTTTCTCTTTTGTTTCTTATTCAGAGACTGTTCAAGATGTGAATGGTACGTTGTAGCACGAATGTATTAGGTCTATATGTATATTTATTTTATATGCCAGCAGTTTAAACAGCAGATGAGAAAATGTAGCTCAGGTGTTCAAAACCACTGAGAGATTTTATCTATTTTTATAATTTTTTTAAACAACCATTTTGTATAGCATGTGATGTTTATACAATGTTCCGATTGAATGACATTGTTAACCTTGCTTATCAGATGAGGGTGACGGAAACATGGATGCTTTGGAAAATGAGGGTAGGGAAGGTTAATGTTTTTACACAAAATGCCTACAGTAGATGGCGATAAAGTTGTCCATTTAGAAAGATGTGGACTGTGTCTAGATGTCCTGGGAACTTCATATTATCAGTATTTTAATAATTATTATAAAATATCATAGGTTTCATTCACCTGCTTTTATTCTGTTTCACTATTTCAGATTCTGAATCTGACTCTGTTGAGGACACAGTGGGTGAGTTCTGTTTACTATTTTATAATGTCAATTGAACTCATGAGTAAGAGGTAATATTTAAAAGTTTAAAAAAATAACAATTGTACCTGGATTAATTTGCATGATTTATTTGTATTTTTGATTGATTTGTGTCCCTTTCTGTCTGACCATGTACATGTTAGATGAATGAATATTTCTGTTGGACGCTTTATAAGACTGTCCAAAACTAATAATTTGTTGTCAATAATAACTCACACTTGTATTAAAAGTATTTTGTATTCTAATTGGGTAGCCTACAACTCAAACTTAAATTCGTTAAACACGGGAGCCTTACAGTTTATTGTCAGTCAATAGGCTACTTCAATCCAAACCTTGTGTTTTCTTAGAGCACCACGAGGAAGAGACAAAGGATATGAGAAATTTAGGTAAAAAGCCTTGGCTACTGTTATGTAACATACTGACTGGTCTTGACTGGTCTTCACCAGTGCTCACCCAACCTTTTTTTTCCCCGCAGATGAACTCACTGAGGATATAGCAACGGAAGAAGGTGCGATCACCTAGTAGTTTTAAATTAAAAAACTCAAATCAGTGCATCGAATACTCAAAAGCTTTAAGTCCTTACAGTAAAATCCTACAATAAAATACATGATATATTTTTTACATTGTCCCAACAACTGTTTTGTGTTAGCAATGAAACAAATGAGTAATAGTAATCTCTATAGCAACTCTTGATGTGACAAATATTTCAACAATAAATACTTGTTCTTGTCCGTCTTTGCCCAACTAAATTGAACACTTGAGCTGATGTAACAGAATGGATTTCATAGCCCAAGTGTTATTGTTTACTTAAATTTTGTCCCATTTTAGTTTTTAGCATGGTGCAAAAATCCAGGGCACTTAAATATGCAGATTATACCGATGCGTTTCTCCTTTATAGCTGGCCAATTAGGATGAAACGGATTAACTCACATAGCCACAGAATGGTGTATAAAGAGTGGTTATTAGAATCTGGATATGACTGTTTCGAATCATGTAACATAGGGCCTACTGTTGTATGAGTTTGAATGTTCATGACTCATCTTAGATCAAAAGCTGTTGTCACGATTTGTAAATCGTGAAGGCTTTCTAGAGCTAATCTATTGTATGATTCATTCCAACAGCTTTCCAGGAAAGGTATTTGACCAACACTAACCGAACTTGTTCTTTGATTCCGTGTCACAGCTGTTGAATGATCCATCCAGTGAGGGGCGATTGCAATTTGGCCGGAGCATACGGAGCCGCCCACCTACTGTATCATTACCACTCATTAAACCCCTTTAATGCTAATAAAAGCCAGAAATGGTCCACCAATATAAACGTGTGATTTTGTGGACTATTGAAAAGACCCTTAATACACTATTGATATAGTAAAAGAAAAAGCCATACCAAAGAAAACAAGTAGCCAACACGTTTTTTCATTACCATTTTTATTTTTTTCCCCCGGTCCAGGAAGAGTTGACTGCATGTGCGTAACAAATCAGTCTTTTATTTGGTACCTACAAAGAAATATAAGGCAACTACAGCATTATGAAACTAAATGCACTTAGAACAGCAGCTCATTTGACTCTTGTTAGCCTCAACAGCGATGCAAACCTAATTCACTTATTTACTATAGTAGGAAGGCAAGCTCCACACCACACCGATCCAATCAACCACTGAAATGTGTAAAGCTAAATTAAGGGGGAAAGACCAAGTGAATAGGTGTGCATTACACAGAACATGAGTACATGAAGGCTGCTAAAGTTCAATAGCAAATAGACTGCAAAAGGTTTGAACGAAGCGTCTACATTTCAACCTTTAGTATGAGGCAATCAAGTTTTACAGGATGTTGATATTTTAAGTATTTTTCTTTACCAGTATTGATCAATGGTTTCTTCCTCCACAAATTCAAGTAGTAAAGTTTTTTTTTACAAAATAGTTAAACAGTTAAAAGGAAAAGCTTTCCTTGGAACTGGAGTAACTTGATCAGTGGTTTTATAATTTTTGTCAATCTGTATGCATAAAAAATTACCCCCATTTCGGCATCATCTCATTTCTTTTACATAAAATTAACTTGGATGGAGCTTTCCTAAAACGGTCGACTGGTAGTTTAACTGCTTATTGTAAGCATTTAAAACTGAATAGTGAAGGTTAAACTCTCAAATGTGAACGAAATGTACAACCTCTTGACAGTAGAATTTAATTTTGGAGAATCACATACCAATGACCTTCCTTGGCATACCAAAACACTGCTTACAATCAATTACCTTTAGCATGTTTTACTAAAGAATGTAGGAATACATTTGAAACAAAAAGTTAATACTGCATTTTAATTGTTCTTGTCTTTTAAACTTAAAACGTAAAATAGGATTAAAATCAGTAATTTTTATCAATTTACATACTTACACAATACAATAAGAAAATGGAGGAAAATAACCTAATTTGGTTAATGTTCTTTGAAACGATATTTACACAATCATAAGCAAAAGCAAAAATACAGTCAGGTCAAAAAAAGAAAAAATGACCAGAAGACAAAAAATGTTCCCAATGGATGTGATCCGCCGTAAACAGAACAAACTACCGTCAGGTTAAAAGTGATATATCCAACAAGACCCACATCAGTCCTCCCCTTGTAACATTTCAGTTTCTTCCTTTCCAATGTGATGGCTTGAGGTAAGCGGTTTGATGTCAACCTTCCATCTAGCCTCGCCTCCTTGTCGGTGCACAACGGTGTGTACTCGCTGCTCCCCCGCCTGGGGCCACATCCACCTCTCTTAGGGGAGGATGACGTAAGTGAAGATGGCCATGATGGCAGCGCTAATCAGGCCAGAGATGGGCACCGTGACAAACCAGGCCATGAAGATGTTTCGGAACAGACGCCAGTCTACTGCCTTCCTGGAGTGCAGCCAGCCAACCGCAACTACAGAACCCACCTGCCAAGGCAAGACACGTAATGAACCACCAACCCCAATCTGTTAACAAGACATTGGTTACAACCCTTTGACTATTACTCTCCCGGCGATTCTCCAAGAACATTAGAATTTGGCTCCTACGATTTAACTCCTTTAGAAGAGTCAGATTAAACGTGGCCTTATGTTGCCAGACGAGTATCACGTTTACTGCTGCCTTGAATTGTTTTTCCGGTCCTCTATGATTAAATGTTTACCATTTATCAGTGTTGGACCAGCTTACCTTGCAGTGGGTAGTGGAGACAGGCAGGCCAATGTTAGACGCAACCACGACGGTCACAGCGGAGGCCAACTCGATGCAGAACCCACTGCAGGAAAAATAAATCAAAAAAAAGTTATAACTAAATGGGCCAGTCAGTCTGCTTTGCTTTCAATAAAGAGAGAAGGCTGCTTGTATTCAAGCTAGACAGGTGGAGATGTTGCGGTTATCCCCAAGGCCCCCAGTGTCTGAGATGTGTGTTTGTTTGGTCGGTAATGTGTCCGTACCTGGAGGGGGTGATGGGTGTTAGGTCCTTGCCCATGGTCTGGATCACTCTGCGACCCCAAACCCATAGCCCCACACAGATGCCCACTCCACCGTACAACAGCAGCCAGATAGGTGTAGGAGCAGTGGACATCACAGAGCCACTCTCATACACCAGCCACAGAGCCACCAGGGGACCTATTGCGTTACTACAAAGAGAAGGGGGAAGGTAATTAAGCAATCACAACATGAAACAATTCCAACTCAAGACTAAAATATTTAAGGACACGAATAATCGAGACAACTTTGGGAAACCTGCCACGTGATCTGAAAGTGACCTGAAGCCTACCTGACGTCATTTCCACCATGGGCAAAGGAGCCAAAGCAGGCGGTTAGAATCTGGAGGAACTGGAAGAGCGTGGAGACCTCGGGTCGCTCTTCCTCTCGCCCGTCATCTTCCAGAGAGCTGCGACTGCTGTCTGGGTCCCCGCCCACCTCCAGGGTGACCTCCCCCTCACAGAGGCCCTCGGGAGCCCCGTGCTCTGCCACGGCGTTGCAGTAGCTGGTGTAACTATCCATGCGCACCCGCTTCCTCTCCTGGCTGCCTGCACCACTGCCCTTGTCCCCGTCTTCGCAGGCACGGAACTCGCCCTCTTTGTGCTTGTTGAAGTCCCCATGGTGCATGCCGATGATGGCCATGGTGTAGGAGGTGTAGCTGTTGTTGCGGCGGATTGGCTTGTCACCCCCCTCGCCCATGCAGTCGCCCACTTTGGTCAAGTGAAGCTTGTGCAGCAGGTCCTTGTAAAGGCCAGAGTCCTTGTGGACTGTGTGATAGTGGCTGTAACCGTTGCTGGGGACATGGGCTGGGCCATTGCTGAACTGGACTTGATTGTTTGATTGAACTTGTGGTTTTGTTACTGCACAAAGACAAAGAACAGCTAAATAAACACCTGCAATTGTCAAGTAAAACACCACAACATTTCCGATGCATCCGCCACACACAAAGAGACTCAACAACAGACACTTACCACTATTTGTATTGCCGTTCTCAGACTCCTTGTTGTCGGCATCATCACAATCACCTATGTCAAAGGTCACCCTGCGTTCCTCAGGCGCAGGCACTGGCTGAGCAGGAGGGTTCTGGGTGTCAGGAGGAGAGGGAGGGATGGAGGATTCCTCCGGAACCGGTTGAAGGATCGGACAATGGACCTCCCTCAACTCCCGCTTGTCCATCAAAGGACTCTCAGAGGGGCTGGAAGACTTGAGATCCTCTGTTGGTGGGGGATATGGTTAGGTTCAAACCATTTGGGTCACTTCCAAACAGGCAATAGATTTACAGAACACAAGGCGGCATATACGATTCCTTAAAATTAACTGCACTATGCAGTAAGTGTTGAATAACCAGCGAGACAACAAAAAAACGCTTAGTTCCACTTATTAAAATTGAGACCCAGTGTACAAAATTTCAAGTAAATGGATTATGTCTCAATAACATTATATTTACACTGCTCTGCAAGTTTAACTTCTAAGCAGTTAAGGTCTGACACGAGTCTCACATGATTATCTGTTGGTCAGATTACGTAATCACAAAGAACTGGTTGGAAGTTTACTTTTATAACCAGACGCCAAATAAGGCCTAGGGTTCACCTAGTCTCCTTTAAGCTTTTAGAAATGATTCAGCAGCAAACTAACACTGTCAACAAATTAGGTCCACCATAGGTCTAAGGCAGTTGTAAAGACCAATTAGTGGCTAACTATGACCTAATTAGGCTTGTGTTTGCTGGGACACTGTTAGCTCCAAACTAAGCATGATTGCTTGGATAGATATAGTACTCTGCTTAGGGCTGGGAGATTGAATTGAACTTGAGTTATCAACGTGTAAAAAGGCTAAATCGAAACAATCCTAAATTAAACAAGGCATAATTTATCTAGTAATGTTAGATTTATAAAAAAAGTGGGTTGTGAAAAGTGCCAATACGGATACCCAATGCCGATGCTTTTTTGGTTTTGCTGTTATTTATTCTCCCTCGTGCCAGGGAACTATAAACTATAAATACCGTTCAACCCTTCATCACACTATCTTTGAAGGAGCACAAAATCAATGATGCACATTCATGACACAACCTTGATACGACACAAAGGATAAACATTGGTCACTGCTACTGGCAAATAAGATCACATTCACCAATGGCAGTCAAAAAAGCGAATCTCGGCCAATAAATGCACGGCTGATAAAATGTTGTATGTCTAGTCTATGAACGCCGACGGAACTCATTGCTTGCATAAAGAAAAGTAGAAAAATAGACTACAAGCAAACTTGTAAAATGTATCTTATTTCTTACACAGTAATAAGATATATTAGATACATAAGACACATTTTACAAGTTTGCTTGTAGTCTATTTTTCATGGTTGTGCGCTAATATCAAATCGTCCATTTAAAAAAAAAAAATAAAGTGTTAAGGTCAGCCCTCTGCTTTATAATTCACATCACACTAAAATCGGACAGTGCTCATCAGAAGAGGAATTAAAGGAAAAAAGGGGACCTTGGTCAACGTCCTAATCCAGGATTAGCCTACATACCAACCAACATGGGTGACAATAGTCAAGTTTTATATTTTATAAATAATTAGGTCTCAATTAGGTCACATCAGGAATTGTATTAAATATTTGTTTGGGGTATATACAGGAATGAGACATCCCATTGAGGAAACATTTTCAAAAGGATATCGTTCTTAATTTAAAAACAAACAACATATGACAGTCAGAGGAATAGAGAAATTGTACTTACTTTCAATCTTCTTCTTGAGGCGAGGACAGACAAAGAACCAGACCATGATAGCGGTCAATACAGCAAAGCCCAGAGAGATAAGCAGTGTACCCCACCATGGGACCCTGTCAAATCCTAGCACTTTGAGAGTGAAGGGTAGCCAGAGAAAGAAAAGGAGAGAAGCAGTTTGAAAACAAGGCAGCCGGTGCTACCATGAGGGCATTAAACCATACAGGATATTTACAGTACATGGTCCAAATTAAAATTATTAAAAGACCAGCATGACAAATCAAGAGTAAATTTAAAAAGTAGGGGTTAAAAGGTGATTCAATCAATTGATGTTATAAGTCAAATCTTAGACATTTCTCATGGATGTGTGACAATAATTGTATGTTTAGCTTCTGCAAAGCCAGCTGTCAACATAAGCAAGAGAGATGAGACACTGCGACTCTATACTGACATGTGCTGGCTTGGTGCGCATGCGTGCCAATGGATAGTAACAGTTATGTAATATTAGAGGTGTGTGAATCACAGGAACATCCCTCAGCTCTCCTGCTCCAAATGCTGAGACACCAAATGCATTGAAAGCTATAGCCTTGAAAAGGCACAAAGACTTGGGAAGAACGAAGAGGAGCCTTTGGTCGAAAAGAAAGGCCACCAGCTTTCCAAGAATGCGGTGCCTACTGTGTATGAGGATGGCCATACACAGCGCAGGGAATGCTGAGAGGGAGGAACTATTTCAGCTTTCCCCATGAGATGTTTACTTCTGCAGCAAAGTTGGCTAAAATAAGACAAATTACAGCTGTGGTACAGTGGCAAGGTGACCTTGCCCGTATTGTTGAAGTTGTTAAAAGTCTGTTTGGGATGTTAACAACAAATAGCACGGAGGGTCCAAGGCTGAGAGATAAGGATGCCTTCTCTCAGTAGTGCTGTGTGAGCGGCAGGGTTCACAGTGCTCTCTCTGTTCACTGACTCACCCTCACATGCTGCAGCAGCAGACTGCAGTGCACACACTTTTTTTTTTTTGGCGCAACAAAAGACTATCCCTTTCAGGACATCACGAGAACAGGGGAAAAATAACAGGTCCATAATAACCTTGTTGTTTCCTAGTAAAAACTTTGGCACACCTTTATTTATTGGTAAGGAGGTAACAGGAAAAGGTGTGGCTGCTCCAACCAAACATTAGGGCTTAAGTTTGGTTGTGGTAAGTGAAAAAAAAGGACTAAAAGTTTGGCTCTGGCCAGTTCATTCACTTGAGCTGGGAAAGTACTGTAGTGCTTCAAATACAGTGGTGATGACATCGTGGCTCACGGCTCTAAACCAATAAAACATCAAATAGGTGTCCCAGTTCTATCAGACACACCCACACAAAAGGGTGGGAGGGTGGGGCTGGTTCTACGTCAGTCCTGGGGATGGATGAATTAGATTACTCAGGAAGTGGAATTTTACAACGGCTGCATTCCAATCCCCTCCTTGTAACCTCAGTACTGCATGTTCTAAATTACACAATAACACTGTTTGTTTTTTTCCACTCTCCAAAAGCAATTCACTGCCCCCCCCCCCCCCTCCTCCTTACTACTACTTAGCTCATAAGCTACAGTTATGACTCACTTAGCAGAGATATGGTCAATTGTTGTCATTGTCTGTGTCAATATGTCAACCTGGCCAATCGTATCAGTAGGTTTACTTACAGTAAACAAAGTGTCAAGTTAACTTACTCTTTATTTAATTTCACTGTCAAAGTGTATATGCTCTACATTCAACTGCATTAGTCATTTCTATGGTTTCAATTGTTTAAAGTCCCCCAAGCATTAAATGCCTTGCAGTTTGTTTTTCAAATGGGAAACGAAGCAGAAAATGTGCATTCCAGCTAAGCGTATTGAATTCATTGAAGGGGGGGGGGGGGTTGTTAAACATGTCCACAAAACTCAAGGCTAGAGTGTGTTCAATAAGGATTGTGATTTAATAGGTGCTGAGGACTCATCAAAAAGCCGAAGTATGACTTGCACACTTAATGATGTGGCCTAGTCACAAAAGGTACAGTAGCAGACAATGTAGGGCTATAACGTTCCTTGCCATGTCTCAGCCAATAAGTGTATTCATCATCCAAGGCTGTTAAGATAGCCAGTATGTATTGTACATGAATAGCAGGTTGTTTGAGGAAGAGCAAGCCTAACTTATGTCAACTTTGGTTTAAATTTATATTCTACCTACCTGCTTCCGATCTAACTGCTTATAAAATGAGAAGGGACTCCTTAAGTTTAGCAAAAGATCAAGATTATGTAAGTGTTAAGGTGGCCAGATTTAGACTGCCAACAGTGAGGAGTCCTCCCAGTTTGAACACTGTGGCATTTTGTCTAAGCCACCAAGTAATCGACAATCATTCACTTCTAGTTGGGAAAGGGATTTCTTAAGAAGATTGGAAAGAGACACCCCTTCTTAGCTTCACACTGGGCGCCATAGCCCATGAACAGTGTGCTCACATCTAGGTGTGAATAACTTCCACTGTATGCCATGTGACTGACTAAGTAGGGCTGAGTCCCTCTGCTGTGAGGGAAAGTGATCTCCTCTCTGTGTGTGCTGACGTGCATGTACACATTTCAGTGCATATCTGGTCACACTCTGGCCTGTAGCCTTCATTTAATGGCCCAGGCCAGATGACTTGTTGAACGTTTCTGCCCTGTAGGTAGAAGAAAACAAAGGTGCAAAGGTAGCTAATTTAATTGGGGTTTCTTGGACAGGCAGACAGAACAAACAATGCAGCAGAACTTAAAACTTGTGAATAAACTTGTGAATGCACTTGCGATGAAATTGCCAACATGACAAAAGAACACTTCACTTTTCTCTCATGTCCCGGGAAGGGACAGACATTGACGTGAAAAATAAAGTGTAATTCTATTTCCATTGCCCCGTTATGCTCCATTCTGAAATGTTTATTCCGGTTATGACCCACATAGAACCACAATTAGGAGCGCCTCAAAAAAACATAAAACCGTACATTTACTGTGAGAACAGTAAACACAGTCTGGAATAAAATGTGGGCATCCGGCTGTCTGAGGGAGCGGGTTATTTTAGGCTGTGGGCAGACAGTCAAGAGCGAAGGCAGTGGAACAATGATACTCACTTGGAGCTCCACTGAACATGATAGAAAACAGGTTTATTCCCATGGTGACACCGTAAAAGACGGGCAGGGCCCTCAGTCCGTTGGGCACAGGGTCTTTCTACAAGTAAAAGGAAGGCCAATTGTTTTAGAGCAACGCTTGTAAAAGAAGCATCTAGTACTGCCAGGTTACATTTGATGTCAGCAATTTTGTTAATTAGACCTGGTCATACAAAAAAACTACTATTTCTAAACGTGATGGAGATCCTTTACTGTCTGTTGATTTTTGTTACACTACAACATAAATCCAAAACAATTTTTCCAGTTTTGAAAACACAAAGAAGAAATTCCATCTAGACTGTGGTATTAGTTAACTTACCTTGCGCAAAATAAACATGCGCACAAAGTAGAAGACAATGCCTGACATGATGCCAGACAGCAGGGGAGAAAGGAACCAAGAGGCAACTGCAGAAATAAGAATGGTAGACAAAGCACAATTGGTAAGGTTTTGGAACCGCATTCATAATGTAGAAAGATAACTGGATATTCATTACACAACATACTAATTATGTGTGACAAAAAACTCTCACACTTAACACTTCATCATGAAGAACATATAATTACAAAAGAGTATTCTCCGTCATAGACAAACAGTCCTCTGGGCTCTGGTCAATGTAAAAGGACAGCTAACTCACCAATCCTGAGAAGTTCAAGCCATTTCACTCCCTGTTGGCCTCTGGCAACCAGGGAGAAACCAATAGTGGCACCGACAATGCAGTGGGTTCCAGAGATGGGAAGCTTGAGAAAGGAGGCAACCAACTGCCAAACAGCAGATCCTAATACAGGCGAACACATTTAGATCAACATTCCCCTCTTCGAATGTAGAGTATTAAAATGAACACGAAGCATGCCATAGTAACAGCATCGGCAACACAACAACTCACCAAACATAGCACTGACAGATCCAGCCATCAGCACATGCTCAGATCCATTGTACATGCCCACGTCAATAATGCCCTTGCGTATGGTCTCGCTCACTTTGGCCCCAAGGAGCACAGAACCGACGGTCTCAAAAATAGTGGCCAGGATGCAGGCTTGCCGCAAGGTGACCACTCCAGAGCCCACTGCAGTGCCAAAAGAGTTGGCAACATCATTGGCACCAACAGAGAAGGCGAGGACGAAGGCAATGATAAAGCCAACGATCAACAGCCACATGTATTCTGTCAACGGGCCTTGGGATGCTATGCCAGCCAAGGTACCCGCCAGTGTAAGGGTAGCGAGCGTTGTGGAGACCATTGTGATTGCAATTTGTTGGTTGTATTAACTTTAAAATATCAAGGAGGATTACTTGTTAAGAAATATAAGCAATCTCAAAAAGCAGCTTATCAAAAATGAGGTACAAGAGTGATCAGTAAGTAACTTCAGGCTATACTGCCCATAGGACTTCTGAAATCCTTTGTTACTGCAATAAGTTATGGTAATGAGGTATGTTGGGGCGTATTGCTATCCTGCAATGTTAGTTGTTTGCTGGCTGGTAGTGTGGCTCTCAGCAGTCAGGCATACTGAAGTGACACCCATTGTGTAAGAGTGACTTTGGATGAATGGTGGCTCATTCTGTAAGAGAAAAAAAACAATCAATTATTATAAACACCAATAAAAATACAACGCTATTTCACTATTAAAAAAGCCAAATGTGTAAAGCACGCACATACGTTTAAAGACACTGGTCAGTTGAGTGCATGGGCTAAAGTTTGCGGAGACCCCTGTATGACTAATGAGACGTGAGCAACAAGCTGACGTTGACAAGGAGTAGCCATTTTAAGGGGGTGTCGCAGGAAGTGAAAAACTCATTCATTTTAAGTGACGGTGGCTAGCAAAATTGAACAACAAACGAATACTGTCTAAAACCAATAGACAACCACATTACCAACAATAGCAATACTAACATGGTCACCTGTCAAAACAAAAGCTCCACTAAAAAAAAGTGTTAGTAACGTTCCCTATCAGGTTCGCAGTTTACAGCACATTATTCGGAGCCATGCATTCATTTGCGCTGGGACCTAACAGTACTCCAACATAATATACATATATAATTACACTGACACTTCATGTAACTTAGCTGGCTATACATCTTAAAATTTGAGGTCGAGTAACGTACACTCGTCAGAAACGTAAGTACTATGCCTTTAAAGATCAAATTAGTCTCAAACATCGGACAGTCACTACACAAGCCGTTGCATAAGAAATTAAAGCGATCAGAAATTCAGAATTGTTACCGTCATTCGCTACCTAGCTTGTAACCGTCCGGAGCAGTTTGTCTGAAGTATGCTAGCCAACATTATTAGTAGCTAACTCACAGTCGACTCATGTTAAATCATGGTTGCGGCATACGACGACGTTAACGTTAGCAAAATATCACCGGTCTGAATACTAACATTGACATAAATAACCTGAGTAAACTAAATCTATGTGTATGCACAATTACTTGATTAAAAAGGACAAAGAGACTTATCACAACTTACCACACGTCGTATTTGGCTATTAGCGGAATCAAAAAGACAACTAGCTAATTTAATTGTAGCCCGCGCACAATATCGATAGCGCGCGCGGGACAAGGAAATTGTTCCACTGCTGCTTGTATAATTATATTATCTCTTATAAAGCCCGATGGTAATATTGGCTTAATTTCTGTTGATTTTATATCTATGTAATATCCCTTTGGGCTGCAATGTGAGGTAAAGAAATCCAGAAAAATCTAGCTCGAACGAGTCTACTGTCGCAATAGCCGCGTGTGTTACTAGAATTTGCCGGTAAAGCGGTCGGTGCTACCCTTTATGGAGTGAATCTTGGTGACGCCAAGCAAGGTGGATACACCCATACCCGCCCACCACATATTGCTAATTCTTCAGTTGCCGTTGGCTGATTAATGGAAAGATAAAAATGATAATGTTGAATTAATTAGCTGATTAAGAAAATATATACGTTTTAGACGCATGGCTTTATGAGTTGGTGCAGAGAAATGTTTAGTTAGATACACAAACGGCTAGAAAGAAAGTGTGCAATTTAGTAAATATATATCGCCACCCAACGGACATTATTTGTCAAAACAGTTTGTTTCTTCCGAGTGGAGTGACGAAGAACCTTTTCCGTTTTGGTTTTTCAAAAGATAATGTTTCTTGGGCCAATTAATTAATTTATTGCCCATATAACTTTACCTTTTGAATACACATTGTCGATCAAAAACTTTCCATATAAACGTTGAATGTATTTTCTAGTAAAGCCCCTATCAAAGTCCCGATTTCATTTCAGGGCTGCATTTCAAATGTCTACATCAGGGGTGGGGAACCTTTTTTCTATAAAGGGCCATTGGCGTATTTACAACATCCATTGGGGGCCACACAACAGGACAAACACAAATGTATTTTCTTTTATTGTTTGTTTATGTAACAACATGAAGAAGCCAGGATGCAACTATTATTCAATAAAAGGGTTATCGGTGGCTCTGTAATCTCAGTCTAACTGCCAACGGATTTGATTAATCAAATTATAATAATAGATATGCAATATAAAAATAGTAATTCATTATAGTCAGAATACAATTCACAATTCAGTACATATTCAATAACAATCTAGTATCCATTCATACAAAAAAAAGACAGTTTACTGCTCCAGTCACGTGACGTTGGCACTCGTTTCCCGGGCAACAGGGACGTTTATGAAGGGGACAGAGAGAGACCGCAGACCTCCGAAACGACCTAAACGACTAGTAGTACTACCCTTATGAGACTGCATTATGAGATATCATATACAGATCTATACTATACAGATCAATACTATCTAACTATGCTAGAGATATCAAAGTATAAACATGAAACCTTTAGCGTTAGCCTCCGCTAGCGAACGAGCTAATGTTTCGCTTTACTTTTAATGTGTTTTGCTTGATAAAAGTGCTACATAATGATAATGCCTCACGGGCCAGATCCGATAGTGTCGCGGGCCGTATATGGCCCGGGGGCCGGAGGTTCCCCACCCCTGGTCTACATTATTTCCTTTTTTACCCTCAGTAAAAAATATTTGACCGTCATCACAGTGCAGCCCTTTATTTGATAAGTAGCCTACTGCACAAGGGTTGGTGTCACCCAGTGCGGTGATTCATGTTGTTGTTTTAACTAACTACAGTGATATTTTTTATTAAAAAGTATAAATTTGTGCTGAAACACTGCAAACTTTAATTTTTGACATGGTAATTTTGGTGTCACTGGTGTGTTCCACACCCCCGCACCCCCAGAGTGATGCTGCTGTAAACAACAACCCTTTTCTATGGTGGCCCTGAGAGGCCAAATGCACTGTCTGAAACTTAAGAAAACACAAGCAAATAGACAAAACACAAGCAAATTAAGAAAACATCTACATCAATTTGACAACACATGTGCAGCATTTAAAAAACCCTTTGCAAATTCAGACGACACAACACATTACAGAAACGCCCTGTAAATACAAAAATACAACACATCACAGAAACATCCTGCAAATACAAAAACACAACACATAACAGAAACGCCCTGCAAATACAAAAACAACACATTACATAAACATGCTGAAAATACAAAAACAACACATTACAGAAATGCGCTGCAAATACAGAAAACACAACACATTACAGAAACGCGCTGAAAATACAGAAAACACAACACATTACAGAAAGGCTCTTTAAATCCACACAACGGAGGTCCCTTTTCTTGTGTTATCTTTGTCACTTTTAGGTGTCCTCTGGAAACATATCTTGTGTTATCTGTATTTGCAGCGCCTTTCTGTAATGTGTTGTGTTGTCTGTATTTGCAGCGCATTTCTGTAATGTGTTTTTGTATTTGCAGCGTGTTTCTGTAATGTGTTGTGTTGTCTACATTTGCAGCGCGTTTTCTAAATGCCGCGCATGTTCTGTCAAATTAATGTACATGCTTTCTTAATTTGCTTGTGTTTTGTATATTTGCATGTTTTCTTGAGATGCAGTGCGTTTGGCCTCTAAGGGCCACCGTACCTTTCCACTCTTGCAACCTATAACTTTTCAAAGGAAAGGAAATATGAAGTGCAGCCTGGATGCAGCCATATGTTCCCTTGCAGTAGCCTCCTTCTCCCCACTTCACATCTGACCCGGAGATGGGCACCAACTAGCACCAATGAAACTGTAGTAGTTGGTTGACTGTCCAATAAGAATTTCCTACCCGTCCCATGACAAATGAATGCAGGAAAGCTAAGGTATGCGGAGTGGGTGTGTTGAGCGAAAACAGTTTGTGGAGGTCAACTGCTTGCTATCCTTTAGGAAGTGTGTGGGGAGACGTTAGGCTTAAATCAAACGCAAAACGGTTATAATTCTTATAAGAACGACAAATAAAGGTTAAAGATTTTGGAATCTCACGTTATGTTAAATTAAGATGTATTATGTTAGCTCTTAATATCGATGTCCAATTGCACGGTGGCTGCACGCTACATTGCTAGCTAGTTTGCTAACGTAACGGGCTAACGCGTCAATAACTAATGTTAGTTTCAACACAGCGTTAAATATCCAAAGTTTACACTCACGCTCTTTTGCAGCCAAATAACTTGAACTAGAACAGCCTGGCTACTCTTACATGTTTGTTGGGGGGTAACCCATGTTGATAGTTGCTAATCTAGTTCCGTTCTTATATACAAGGAGCATGTTGCAGTCTTTTCCTCGGCGTCCTGTTGGTGAGCTCAGTGTAAGAGCAGTGAGGTTCCAAAGCAACAATGTACTCAAAGAAGGCGCTAGCAAGGGCAATGCCAATTGCAAGTTTGGCAGCACTGCATGGTTTGGTCAACGTATGGGCCTATTACTGTCCTGGCTAAAAAAATCAGGTGTTGGCACTGGTGAGACTGTATCAGGCAAGAAGAAGCAAGGTTTTCTGTCTATATTCGCCAATCATTGTAGTTTCGTCACGGGGCAGAGGCTCCGACGCGCACATCAGATTGGAGAGCTGTACTCAAATTTATATTCGGAGCGAACTCGATGGACCCTAGTTGGGAGCATATGGCGCCGAATTCAGAGCAAGCATGCCCCAACGGGGAAACTTGTAGCCGCGTTGGCCGGTGTGTTCATGTGGGAGGATCAGAAAATTCGGGATGACGAAATTCGCAGGTATGTGTTGTGATTACTTAATATAAAACTTCCCTATACTAGTTAAACAACACACGATATTACGCGCTGTTAACAGGAGATACTTGGTCTAGCAAAATTATTTGGTATTTGTATCCGTTAAGGTGTGGACTAGAGCTACAAGCACTGGATGTTGTAAAGAACTTGAGCTCTGCTGGGACAGTGACAGAGCCTGGCTGGGATGTTGTCATGGACAAAAAGGATTTTAAAGTGTGGAAGCGGCCGATCCAAGACACACACTTGTACGAATATAGAGGTAAGCCATCCTCCAACCTCAAACTACACCTCTTAGAACTCCCGTTGCATACAAACTAATGACATTTTGACCTTTTTTCTGATATCGTCCTCATGTCATTTTTGTACAATACGTAAAAAAAATGTAAATTTTTTTCTAAATATAATATTTTGTTGCAGTACTGGGCTCCTACACTGATGTCACCCCCAGACAATTTTTCAATGTTCAGGTACTGAATTTCCCTTTGTGCCTCATTGTGTCAAGTAGTTTTGGTAAATTAGTTTGAAATACAGGAATACAGTTACCATTAGTGATCAATACAAAAATGTCATGCAGTTAATGTTTTGTTCGTTAATGTTTATTAGAATTTTATTGTTTGTACTTAACATGCACCCGTTGCTCTTGCGTAAACCAAGGCTTTGTGCTGCACAAGCCCAAGTTAACTGAAGAATGTTGTTCTCAAGGTGAACGTGCATGTGTACATGCTATATATAAAGCTACTGGCCACCTCTGTTATCTCACGCTCTCTCCTTTACCCTAGTTGGATACAGAGTACAGGAAAAAGTGGGATGCCCTTGTCATCAAGCTTGAGGTAGTGGACAGAGACACGACCACTGGCTCTGAGATTGTACACTGGGCCACACATTTTCCAGTAAGTTCTTTCTGGCTGCCAGAGCCACAGCACTTTAGAATATCTTTATTACATTTTGTTGTGTGTTTGGGAGAAATCATCTCTTCATAAGGAAAAAAACAACACGTTTGGATAGAATCTTGATATAATTGTATTGTCTTGCTGCTGACTTTTTATTGATTTCTTTGTTACCAGTACCCGATGTACTCGAGGGACTATGTGTACGTGCGTCGATATGACATTGATGTGGATAACAACCTGATGGTTTTGGTCTCCCGGTGAGTGTATTGGTTCTGTTCATTACTGGTCGAGGGAGAGCATACCTATTTTACATGTTGTATATATTGCTTGCATCGGTTTTCAGAAACAGTTTGTCCACAGTAGATCCATCTGTTGCCTCATCACTGGTTGTTGTGTATCAATATGCCCATGCACCACTTGAGCCCTAAAAGTATTTTATATTAGTGCACAACACAACAGGCTCCAGATTGTTTAACAGGTCCCCTTTCTTGGGTGAAGAGACTGTGCTGCACACGTGCAAGAGGAAATTCGTCCCCCTTATATTAGCTTCTCTAAATTGAGCTTAGATTCCAGGCTAGCCGGCTCCCCAGGTTCCAGCTGAAGTAGCCTCTGAAGACAGAACTGAATACTCTTCTTAGCATCATACGTGACATTATTCCGTCATGAAGAAGGCCATATAAAAATGATCAACCATAACTTTCGTCTTGTAGATGTTTGTCATTGTGAGCAAAATTCTAGTGGTATTTCAATGTGTTGTTTAAGTAAGCTCCCTAGAGCTGAAAGCTTTTGACGCACATAACCTGTCTTGTTGTTGCACTGACCCTGGTACTGGTCGTCTCAAACCAAGTATGATACTTCACTGGGTGCTTAACTCTTCATATATGTAATATCTGTGGTTCTGCTGCTAACTTAGCCAAACATGTTGATGAAGGAAGGTGAGGAATCTCATCTGGCCTGTCCTCCATGAAGTCTAGTGTACAGTTCAATAGGATTCACTTACATTCTTAAAAACTGTTGTGCTCTCTGTTACCAGATTAAGAGCATATGTGTTGGAAAAAAAGCATTTACCTCTATCTTCACCTTAGCTATAACAACTCTCCCTTTCGCTATCTTCCTGGTTGAAATAATGTTTACCCATGTGGCCACGCCCCCTAGGAGGAAATAGCAAACCCAGCACTTGAGTTAGTTTTATGACTGAAACATTGTTCCTTTCAGCATATTACTTAATTTCTAGTATTGAATACATACACCTCTTAGATGTTGTTATTGTAAAAGCTATCTGGTTTTATTCTGTTATCCATCCTAATTTGGATATATTTGTGCCACTTGCATGAAATGCAGGGCTGTCCAGCATCCAGGAGTCCCAGAAACACAGGAGTTTGTTAGAGTCAACTCATACGAGTCCAAGATGGTCATCCGCCCACACAGCTCTTTTGATGAGGTGAGTAACATGTACGGTTTTAAAGCCGACTGGTCCATGTTCAGGTTCATTTTCAGTGTTTACTGCAGTTCTTTTGTCTAAAGAGATGTTGCTGTGTTTTATTCTGTGCAGAATGGCTTTGATTACCTGCTGACTTACAGTGACGATCCTCAGACTGCTTTTCCCCGTTACTGTGTTAGCTGGATGGTGTCCAGTGGTATGTGTTCCTTTTGCCCAAACTAATATAGTTGATTTTCATGAATATGTTGTAAGTCAAAATATAAGTGAAATGATAAACTAGAATAGCTAGCAGGTCTGATTTTTGGGAAAAGTCATTGAGATGTGCTAGCCCTTTAAAGAAAGAAAAAAAAATCCACTGTTTTGTTTAAAATTCTAAAACAGGTAAAGCCAAAAATAAATCTGGTAATGCTTTAATTGGCCCAGAACGTCCCAAAAAACATATGACACTTGGTTCTAGATTGATACCATATAAGAAAGATTGATATCAATCACTTAAGTGTCATTATAAACTTTTGAAGATATTTATTTATTTAACCATGAATATTTGATAGTTATTATCATGTACTGAAAGATAAATTTGGATAGCATCCTTTACCCAAGCAATTAGTCAGATTTGCACAGAGTAACCGAGTGATCAAAGAAAAAGCAATTTTGTCATTGACACAGCTTGTTCTGTTGTCTTTTCATGTTCACAAAAATGTCCAGTAGTCATGTATTTTTCTAGGCCACGTTATCCTAGTTGACCGCTGACTCCGGCTGCTCATGCAGAGATGGGTGTGGATTGGATTGTGTTAGAAGAGATTTCCTTTTTTCTTTATTTTGTTTTGTAAACATAACAGCAGTGCTGTTCTCTGCAACTGTTTGATCATTGTAGGTGTAGGGACTACAATATCCTTTTGTTTTTCCATTGTGTAATCACGCTTGGGCTGACTGGGTATATATTGGACACATAGAGAGAAAAAGAAAACAGAATGTCCAGATGGGATTTGAAAAATAAGAATATCTTCGTTTATTAACAATCCTGTTTCCATAACAAATAGTTGATTCAAGCTGAGTATTTTGTATAAAGAAGTAAAATAAGAAAGCAACGTTCCAAGACAAAGTATTAATACTGCTTTCCCAGCCAAACCACCCCTTTAGACCACAGTACCTTTCCTTTAAGGAGTACTGGACCTGTAGGGAGAGCACACTCACCAAACCGCAATTAATAAAACACACAAACACAATACAGAAAATGGGGCTGATAAATGTAAACAAAGGACTTGGCTTCTACACAGGACCCTTGTTCACTGGCTCCCACATTTTTGTGAAAGTTTGAGTGAAGGAACATTAATCTGAGGAAAGAAAATAATGGTGTAAGTTTGGATTTGATGTTTTTTGCAAGCAATTTATTTGACTTGTTTAAACTCTATCTCAAGAAACACATTTAAAGCATACGTACAGACTTTCAATATAAAAGGTGTCTTTTTGACTTGGTAATATCTGAAATGGTTTATCTGTGGTTAAGTTGAAAGATTTTAGCTTTTTTCTCTATTTGAAGTGGCAGTATGTTGTAAACCCTACCGTTTGCTTAGTGTCGTTATTTTACCTAATTGTCGCAAAGAAGACATGCAGAATGCTTGTGGTCACTGCCTATCGCTAGCACGATCAACTACTATACACCAAGTAAGGGTATCTCTTTCTGATTTAGTGACTCACTTCCTTGTGCCATAAAGCAATTCGTCATAGTTTTGCGGGAGATCGTAACTGTTGCCAGACAAAATCAGTGTTAAATATTGAGACTTCAAGAGGGCAGATCTGATCGGCGATATTTATTCATTCTCTCATAGACATTGCAATGTGCAAACTGTAGAAAAGTATTGATTATCTGTTAATACAAAAAAGTTGCATACAGCTGCTTTAAAACAGAGACTTATTACTTTGTAACATTTACTCGGCCAAAATGCATTCTAACTTTAATAATGCTATTTTTGTACAGTGTTTGCATTTGCTCTCGTTAAATTTACGAAGAGCATTTGCCCTGACTGTAACAGTTTTAAAATGCCACAGAAACCTTATTGAATTCAGCCTCTTAAATGTTTAAACTAATTATCTGCCCTTTCCCTCCTAGGTATGCCAGACTTCTTAAACAAACTTCATACTGCAGCACTGAGGGCTAAAAACCTAGAAGTAGGGATATACGACTATGTAGCGGTTGTTAACACAAAGCAGCAGCAAAGCTCAGAGCGCCACACAGGAGACAGCGCACACACTGGAGGCGCAAACCAGATCTATGCCTAACTTACATTTCTTTGATATCAAGGGGTTTGGAATGTTGTGTTTTCACCTGTAGACTAGTTGCTGACAAATGACCCTCCAACCTCCCATCATGTTTATCGAGACTTTGTGGCCACTTAAAATGCTCTCAGAAACATTTCTTGAAGATGTGTGGACCTGGCTCTTCTGAGACATGGATACATTGATCCCTTATTACATAGTGAACCATTGACTATGAATGAGATCAACTGAGCAATCTGGATAAAAGGCTGAAGTGTCGTTGCTTTTAAGCCGCCACCGAGGCTGTCGACCTTGTTATGTCTAGAAGTAGCCAACGATTGTCCAGAAAGGGAATTTTACTCTTGACCCCTTTTGATAATAGCTGCTGCACCGTCTAGCAAAAATGATCTGTGATTTTACTGTCATTGTTGAAATGCTGTTGCCAAAGCACTGTTTCTCTTCATGTCCCTTTGTCGTGCTACATCAACACAGCACTGTCTGATTTTGAAAGCTTAAACACTTGCACAGTAAATGGTTTTGCATAAGACGTTATTGTCTCACAAGCCTATTTTTACAAGCCTAGGAAACTGAACGCCTGCTATATACTTTGAACTAGATGAGTAGGCTGAAGGAGGTCTATGTGGGAATTGGTAAAGTCCCCACTATGTAGATCTGGCACTAGGTTTAAAGCTGTCCATCCTCATCTGTGTAAGTGTTTATAAAAGCCAGGTCTCTTCAAACAGCATTCAGAAGATAACCAGTCCTCTATCACTAGGGACAAAGTGTCTTATGGCAACCAGAAAATCCTCAGCAAAAATGGTACTATTGATCATAATTGTAGTTTGTACTACTTTCACATTACATTAAACATGCTATTATCAGCAAAACCGCAAGTATGTGTGTCAACTCATACCACCACCCTGCATTTCAATGGACTAAAACAATTATATTTCAACACGTTAAAATGATAGAATACAGTTGCAAACTTTTCCAATACTTATGCTTAAGTATTTAGAAGTTGCTCTAATGTTGCTGTAAATTCAGAGAAAGATAACCAGAGCATACAGTGTAAGACCCAATGCTATCATATATACATACAAATTTGTTGCCATGTTATGAGTGAGTTATCCTGGACAAAATAGTTCGGTCTAATGAACTGTTCCAACTTGTACAGTTTGGAAGTGATGTTATGAATGTGATTAGAATATAGCATGTGATATGAACTACATTGAAAAGGGTCTTTGTTTACAGCCCGATGAATGGCGGCGAACATTTGTGTGTCAAAAACATACCGATGTACTTAGTGAACAATTTATATAGTTAGACTCTTCAACGAAAGATGATTTGCGGAATTATGGGGTTTTGTTTTTATTTTTGTGTCTTTTCCTTGAAAACATGAAATTGTAACTCGCCAAAAGTATCCGGTATAGATCATATTGCTAGACTAGCAAAGATAATTTATACATTCATTTTACCTTAAATCAGGTTTTGTTGGAACATTTTGCATATCCCATACGCTCATCTAATTGAACATTTCTCAAAGTAAAATTTAAGAAACTGCCTACTTTAATCTTCAGAAGATGTTTTGTCCTTTGTAAGAAAATTCAATCTTATCAGTATGTGCAAATGTTTGATGTGCCGTAAGTATGACAAATATATTTCATGCGTCTTGAGTACTGAGGTTGTCAAGTGGAGAGTATTACATGTATGAAGAATATTAAATGAATTGTATGGAAATTTAACAGCTTGCGAATGTAACTCATGTCCGCTGCACACTCCCTTTGTCTTTTAGACACCTTTTTAAGCAAGCAGTCTAACACTTGCTATTACCATGTTATTTCCTTTCCTAAAAGTGCATCAAAAACAATAACTGGAAGATTATATCAAATTATGAAAGCAGGAAAACTTAAAATGGAATTTAACAACAAATTTGTTAAAATAAGTAAAAACATAATATGTGATAAAATTGCTATTTATAGTTTTTGTGGTCAATAAATTATGAATCACTGATTAGACAATATTTGCAGTCTGTTTCTTTTTACTTTAGTCTACATTCCAAGTCTTGGCTGTATCTCAGATAGTGATTGTCTATACTTATACATTGAAATCATACATGAAGAAATATGTATACTATAGTCTTTACAGATTCAAGAGTTATATTTTTGTTCAGGGCATGTTACTTAATAACTGGTGAGTAACGCCAATGTAGAAATACAACCATATACCATAGACAGAGTGTTTTCGCTTTGCTTCTGTTTGATGATGAAATATTGAAAGGTAAAATAATTGAATATTTCTAATAGTCAAGGCATTCATAAAGGTTTACTTTGGACAAACAGTTCAAAGTATTCAAATTAAACTACAATCTAATAAAACAATCAGACCGGACCGAATATAGGTGGTATTTTAACAAAAACGGTCTATGATAAATATTTTCAGTTTGACTGATGCATGTCTCATCCGCATGTATCCACAATCTTAATTATGGGTATATTGTTGACCTCTATTGACTGAAATAAAGTGCTACATTTAAAAGGGTTCGGGCACTTACTGTAATTGATTAGATCCACAAATCTGTCACCTTGCTATAAAAGAGCTTGCAAAAAATGACCAGTACCCACTTCTTCAGTCAGCAAGAATTCACATATCCATGTCACAGATTTACAATGGCTGTTTAAATAATTTTTATTTAGATGAAAAATCAATCATCATTTTGATCACAAGAAAAAAAAACATTTGACCACTATATTTTATGTAAATTCAAATGTTACCTTATGTTTTCAAAAGAAGTTTAAATGTAGGCTTTTACTTTGTTCTGAAAATATTGTTTAATACTCTTTGAAATGTGTATAGATTTGTGCCATGAATAAAACATAAAAAAAATAATATAATATTTGCCTATTTATTTCAATGGTGATATTGATGAGGAAAAAAACGTAGGGTGTATTGGCAAAAAGATATGGGCTAAGCAGACGAGTAAGGCTCACAAGCCTCCAAGGTGCTTGGCTCAACCATGAACTGGAAAATCACTGCATGGTTAGATCAAGCACAATGGGGTCCTGAGCAAGGGGCACACAGCCATCTGAGATGTTGATTCTGAGGCAATGTCAAACACATGTCAAAGACGTACATGCATGTAAAACATTAATAAATGATTGTGGATGGGATATGGTCAAGTTGCAGCTATTCAAGAAAAATGTACAACCCGCTATTATCTTCTTGAGAAGACATACCTGACACTGTCAACTCCTTTTAGAGTCCTTTTAGAATGAGGTAATCATGTCAAAATGTATAAAAGTAAAACACCACAACCCACCAATGCTGGATATTTTCCAGGTAGTTTTGTTGTCCTGCAACTCCCCTAATGATTCCTAGGACATTCCCCGCTGTGGCAAAACCCCATGTTAAGTTGTGGTGGAATTTCATCTATGTCGAAGGAGTTGCCAACCTACAAGTGATAGACTGAAATAATACTTCTGAATTAAAACACCAAGTACAGCACGGATGAAGAACATCTGCAAAATGAGGGGAAAAGGATTAGTCATAGGTCACACTCTCACTGCGGGAAAAGAAGGCACCGCCCTTTCTGCGCACAAACTGCGTCAAACCCCGCCCTATGATCATTTGCACTATATACCGCCAGACATCTTTAAAAGTAAAAACTTGCATTAGATTCAATTCTGTCATGCAAACACCAAAATATGATGAATTCTTTGGCTGGTATATGGCTGGTAACGGGCCAAAACAACAAGTTTGTTAATCAAATTTTTGCTCCATCCATCCAATGGTTGCTTTCCCAACTAATCAATATAAACAGAGTTAGGTGAACTGATGTTCATCTTGTTAGGGAATAGCAGCATCCCTAAGAGAGCGGTAGAGCCTTGGCTCCCCCACTAATAGACTAAAGATGGTCTCATTGACCAAGTACATCATAATGGACCCAATGTCAAAAATGCACTTGCATCGCATTTGTCCATCTTCAAGGTTTCTCATCAGAGTAAAGAAGCAAGCGTTCTTGACAGTCTGATCTTAACCACGTTAGCGGTCACTGGACTCAATGTCAGGAGGCAGGATACAGTGTTGTCTACCACAGATGCTAAAAAGCAATTCTCCTAACAACGGAGTTGCAATAGGAGCATCCTCTGGGGTTGACAATCTTGTTACCTCCATTCTTTTCCATGTCCCCCAGGGATCTCTTACTTAAATGGAAAGGATTGGTCTGATAATCAACTTATTGTTTGGAAACTAAACACTTTGGAAGATTAAATTCAATACATGTGCATGCATTGTACACAAATATCCATAATTTGAGTTAATTTAATTGGATTGGTAATGCAATATGGCTGGTTAAACATACCAATGAAACATTTTTGTCTTTTTAAGCATTGAGGACTTTTTGGATGAGCTGAGTATTGGAAATTAATGCTGCGGTGTTACAATTTTACAGAAATACATTTGGTTTTGCATATGATGTCTTACCTTAGCTCTTTGGTTGTTGTTTCTTGAATATTTCTGGATTCTCCGTGAACTGGGATATAAATGTCTCAAATTAGATATTTACTTTGATCAAACTTTTATCAATTATAAGTATAAATAATATGATAGTTATGTGATGGAGCTATGTTTATCTATAGGACATTAACAAAATATTTTATCTGAACTAAACTCTACAACTCAACAACTGTCGCCCTAAAGAAGATGGAGACCATGGTTGAAGGCAAACGTCCTAAGAAAAATATCGAGACAATTAGGCAATCATGGAAATACAAAATTATTAGTTTGATTATTGTCATACTTCACCATATCATATTAATGCACTCCAACTGTTGTCGCTGGGAGTCACTTCTTCCACATTGCTGGGTCTGGACCTTGTACATACTCAAGTTGATGGCGCGCGCTCGGATTGGTGGAGTAGAGGCAGGGGTGCTGAAGCAAAGTGGGCGCTCTGAGCTATGTGTCTTTAGGTCCACTGGCTAGCTATACTGGAGACACTGTCCTGACTGCGTCTCGTCCAACATCCCCAAAGCCCAAACCTCTGCCCCTCCCTCAAGTTAGGAGGGGTTGGGAATTTCTTCTTGGGATAGGTGGACTGGAAAGTAGGACTTGGGCGGAGTGGGATTGGCTGAGGGTTGGGGAGTTTGGGGGGGTCTGGTTCCGCATTTCATAAATATTAATACAGAGTCCTCCCTCTACAAAGGGGCAGATTCTTTAATTTTGTTAGAGGGGGAAGTGCTTTATTCACTTAATGGCTTTTATTAGTGCCCGGTCTTCAACTCTTTCATTAGCTAAAGTGCTGCCATAATTTACAGGGGGAGAGAGGGTGGGGTTGAGGCGGTGTCCAAGGAGTGTCACTCCTGCCGTTGCTGCTGGACAGATTTCTATGAACCACTGCAGCTTGCCACTGGAATTGGATGATTTTGTCTAGGAAAAGAACGCAGATTATATCTAAACATAAAATACAACCTAGATTTTGTGTCTTTTATCAGTTAGTGTTTTAAGTGAAGCAGCTTGATTCATGGTTTACCAGTATTGATCAGTAAAAAAAAGAACAGAATTCTCGCGCAAGTAAGACAAACCTACATTCGTTGATTAATAGACTATATTTTGGGCTATCTCTAAAATGTATATGAGTATGAGAATTTGGACAGTAAAAGAAAATAAATGATTTGTAAACAAAAAAATCCATAAGAAAACCAGAAGACAAAAAATCTCTTCCCTACTAAAATTATTTACTAGAATGCAGAACAACACTTCTATGTAGAATATACTTCATTATAATTCATTAATTTAAGTTAATTAAGTTAACATTAATGGCAAAATTGACTACAATTATGTGTTTTCTTTTATTACATATGCGTGTGATGCATTGTCAAATATGGCCATTCAGTGTATTTATTACACTGTTACTACACTATTATATCTCATGTTATTTATAAAACTGCAGAAAAACCATCCAACACTTATGTTGCTGGAAGTTTTATCCAGTGATATCTATCTAGTGATAATATATTTTCGGTTCTCTGTATTCTTTCATCATAATCTATGACAGCTGTTTTGCCATGAATTCGGGGGGGTGATACCACAAACACAAAATGGCCGATCCATTTCATGGGGCAGGTTGCCACACATCGACATCAGATAATGTAGGCAACTTAAAGTGCTTCAGGATCTGATGAAATGCTATTCACTGCTGTTGGTAATGGGTAGTTGTGAACAGCTGGGGTAGCATGTCCCTAGACTGTGTTTGAGTGAATGAACTGATTAACCTGAGTGACCATCTGCATTAAAAGGAGGGGGTAGCAAACTAGCCTGACAGACTGCCTCCACCATCAATGTCATATAAATCACTATGGTGGACAGGGCCCATATAAAACCTTAACATTGGGCCAGTGTGACAATCCCTAGATCCATACTGCTCAGTCCTGGGGGCATTCCTCCACATCCCATAAACACAGGTAAATAAATAAGGGGGCTAGACACGTCCATCCGGGGATTGACATACACGGATCAACCAAAACATTGTAACCACTGACAGGTGAAGTGCATAGCATTGATCATCTCGTTACAATGACACCTGACAAGGGGTGGGATATATTAGGCAGTAAGTGAACAGTCAGTTCTTGAAGTTGATGTGTTGGAACTTGGAAGCAGGAAAAATGGGCAAGCGTAAGGATCTGAGCGATTTTGACAAGGGCCAAATTATGATGGCTAGACAACTGGGTCAGAGCATCTCCAAAACTGCAGGTCTTGTGGAGTGTTCCCGGTATGCTGTGGTTAGTACCTACCAAAAGTGGTCCAAGGAAGGACAACCGGTGAACCAGCGACAGGGTCACGGCGCCCAAGGCTCATTGATGCGTGTGGGGAGCGAAGGCTAGCCCGTCTGGTCCGATCCCACAGAAGAGCTACAGCACAAATTGCTGAAAAGGTTAATGCTGGCTATGGTAGAAAGGTGTCAGGTCTCACACAGTGCGGGCTGCATAGCCGCACCCCTGTCCACCACCAAAAGCGCCTACAATGGGCAAGTGAGCGTCAGAACTGGACCATGGAGCAAAAGAAGAAGGTGGCCTGGTCTGATTAATCAAGTTTTCTTAGAGATCATGTGGACGGCCGGGTGTGTGTGCGTCGTTTACCTGAGAAAGAGATGGCACCAAGATGCACTATGGGAAGAAGGCAAGCCAACGGAGGCAGTGTGACGCTCTGGGCAATGTTCTGCTGGGAAACCTTGGGTCCTGGCATTCATGTGGATATTACTTTGACACATACCACCTACCTAAACATTGTTGCAGAACCAAGTACACCTCTTCATGGCAACAGTATTCCCTGATGGCAGTGGCCTCTTTCAGCAGGTCAATGCACCCTGCAAAAATTGTTCAGGAATACTTTGAAGAACATGACAAAGAGTTCAAAGTGTTGACTTGGCCTCCAAATTCCCTAGATTTCAATCCGATCAAGCTTCTGTGGGATGTGTGTGCGGAACAAGTCCGATCCTTGGAGGCCCCACCTCGCAACTTATAGGACTTAAAAGGATTTGCTGCTAACGCTTACAGGACACCTTCAGAGGTCTTGCGGAGTCAGCGCCGCGAAGGGTCAGAGCTGTTTTGGCGTCACTAGGGGGACCTACACAATATTATGCAGGTGGTTTTAATGTTGTGGCTGATCATTTCATGTAATCCTGATATGCCCGTTTACCATGTTTCATGGGTAAAAAAAGGTCTGAACATATACATGCACTTAAATGAATTTAACTAACACCAGAATATACAAAAACATTGACAAATAAAGTGAGCAAATAATATTTTATTTTTGGGATATTTCAAGGCCTGTCGTGCATGGATAATGTGAACCACTTATGACACATAGGTATTTATAAATGGAACCTAATAATTCTGTAATTTCCTTAAGGTTTTCCAATTTTAACATAAAATTGAGCACCAGAAGACCGAGGTGGTTGAGGGTTTATTGAGCAGTTATAGATCGTGTTCTGAACAGGTCATGCAGTGAATCAAGTGTCCTTTTACTTTTTCACCAGTTGGATAACATCCTCATCTTCCATGACATGGTCTTTGCCCACTTTCTGAGGGTTGTGTTTCACTGACGCGCCCCACACCAGCGCGCTGCAAGCATAAGGAGAGAGGCGTAAGAAATATCATCATGCTGATTTATACCCCATGTTAAATACCTTTGATCAGTCAAACTTATAAACAGAACATTTCGATATTTTAAAACAAAAGCTAGCCAGTTAAAAAATGACTGACAGTAATTGCTCCCAGCAGTAATTTAGCTAAAGCATGCGTACAAAATGGCAGTGAATAGTAGAACAGCCAATACATAGCCAATACGCGAGTTATTATAGCACTCATGTAAGGACATATTTAACATCATATTAGGCACTCACTATTTCAGTTCTTTGAGGAGGTTTTTGTGAATCTTTAGGCAGAAGTCCTCCACAGCAGTATGATCTTCAGGGAGTACAACTGGTGATGTGTAGTCTGGAAGCTGGCCTTTGGGTTTGGTGTAGCTAGGAGAGGACACAAATGTCACTGATGTTAAGTAAATAACATGGCTGGAAACAAATACCTTTATATGAACACATACCTTCAGGCCGAAATATATACCTTCAGACAGAAGCATATACCTTCAGACAGAAACATGTACCTTTATATAAACATATACCTTGAGGCAGAAACATATACCTTCAGAGAGAAACTATACCTTTATATAAACATATACCTTCAGGCCGAAACATACCTTTGTATAAACATACCTTCAGGCAGAAACATATACCTTTATATAAACATATACCTTCAGACAGAAACATATACCTTTATATAAACATATACCTTCAGACAGAAACATATACCTTTATATAAACATGTACCTTCAGGCAGAAACATATACCTTTTGGCTGCAGGATAACATTTAGGCAGGAATCGCAGGAGGGTTGTTAGCCCCTAACCGCTTTACTGTGATAGCTAGCTTAAGCTAAGCGTTATGGTGCAAACTGCCAGTATTGCATCATCAGCATTAGTGAGTGTGTGTGTGTGTGTGTGTGTCAGACAACAGATGAAGGAAAATATATTGCGCCAATACCGCGTCTACAGCGATTGAACCACTTAGAAAGAAACTCTATACATAAATGAATGCATTCTATGATTAGTTGAGCACATTTCTGTGAACTGTAAGGCTGCCTTACATGCGGACTAGTCCCAGGTAGTCCCACATCTTCTCCAACAGGTCATCGAAGTTCCAGCGGTGGTGGGCTGAGATGGGCACACAGTGGGGCACCTTGTAGATGATGTCAAGCTCCTCGATGGAGATCTGGTCGATTTTGTTGAGCACATAAATGCACGGGATGTAGACGCTGGTAGGACAGAGAACAACACAGTCAGATGTGCGAGCAGGTCCGTACAGGGCGTTGTTTCTCATACAATGGGTGGGGTTGAGATGAAGGAGGCTGCGTACCGGTTCCCCTCCACCACATCGATGAGGTCATCAGCAGTGGCGTCGCTGCGCAGGGTGACGTCAGCATTGTGAATCTTGTATTCAGCCAAGATGCTCTTCACAGTTTCATTGTCCAACTCGCTCTGCGTACACTGACCAGACAAGTGGGAGACATAGCATGTCACCAGAGAATAGCTACAAGGATGGTAGAAAGAAAGCAACGTTGCTCATCTCACCCCAGGTGAGAAGAGAGGGAGAGTATGACATGACATGAGATGGTGAATGTGTGCAAAGTGTAAAACGTTGAACAGACGTACGGTGGCAGTGAAGTTGATGCCTCCTTTGTCCTTCTTCTTAAAACCTATGTTGGGGGGCTGCTTGTTAAGACGAATGCCGAAGCCCTCCAGTTCATGCTCTATAAGCTTTTTATGGCCAAGAGGCTTCAGGACGTCCAGTACTATGAGGATCAAGTTGCAGGTTCGGGCCACTGAGAACAGAGAACAAATGTAGACTGCGGTGAACCGTAATATTACGTTACATAAGTATTTAGACAGCATGACGACACTGCTTATTGTTGCGGCTCTGTGCTGTAGCACATATGAGTTTCAAGCTTAAACTATTAACTTGAATTGGAGGTTATGCAAATCCATAAAATGCGTACTACAAAGGAGCCTTGCAGTGCTTTCAAAACAGACTATAAGTAATTAGGCCATTGGTCTCTGAACGGTTTCTTCTGCAGGTGTCTCAGTATATTATAAAATCATGTGAAAGAACACACACAAAAGTCCAAGAAATAGTTATGGACAGACAAGACAAAGATCAACCTTGAACATCCTGATGGAAAGACAAAAATCTGAACCAAAAATGTTTCTTTTTAATAATCAAAAGCATACCACATCACCTGACAAACAGGAGCAGTGTTCTTGAATATTTTTGACCAAGTCAATCACCAGATCTCAATCCAGTTGATCATGCGTTTCACTTGCTGAAGCCCAGATTTATAGGACAAAGCAAAAGAAGGGCAGAGGACCATGAAAGAATTGTTTCAGCTTCTCACCTGCAATAACCTGTCTCCCTCTTCCCTTGCCATCCTTTGCCCCCTCGATGATTCCTGGTAGATCGAGGAGCTGAGAAAACAATATTTTTAGAATTAAGGCCATAGACATTGTTTACACATTTTTCACTGATCTTTAACTGAAAATATGTGACCTTGATGTAAAATATATATATTTTTGCCTATTTAAGTTGATCTTGAATAATTTACTAAATGGCTAATTATCCACAATTACACACTGGTAAGGGGTATATTAGTGACTGCATACATTCATTTGAAAATGAAATGATTGCACACAAGTTTTATTTGTTAATGACAAAATGTGCCTTCAATCCTAGCGAGTGACCAGATATGAAAAACAGACTGTCGTCGTTCATCATCATTCTTCAACTTGTGGTTCACAATAGGAAGAATGGAATTGAAGGGTTTTCCAATTGTAACGCAATGTCAAAGCTAACCTTTGTAAGGGGCATACCTGAATTTTGGCCCCTTTGTAGCGAATCACTCCAGGTACTGTGGTAAGGGTGGTGAACTCATAGGCTGCTACCTCAGAGTACACCCCTGCCAGGTTACTCAACAAGGTAGACTTGCCCACTGAAGGAAAGCCCACAAACCCGATACGGGCGTCACCTGTTTTTGCCACATCAAAACCTAGAACATGGAAAGAGCACAATAAATGCACCTATTCAACTTATCCTATTTTGCCACAACCAAAACCACATTTAAGTTTTTGAAAAACAATGGTAGACTAAGTATATTGTAACATCTGTGGGCTTACCTTCCCCGGCAGCTCCTCCACTTCCTCCCTTTGGTGTGATGAGCTCCCTCCTCAACTTGGCCAAACGGGCTTTGAGCAAACCCAAGTGGTGAGCTGTGGCCTTGTTCTTCTGAGTCCTAGCCATCTATCAGGCAGAAAACAGGACAGGTTAGAGTCGTCACCTAACATTTAATTTTAAGATGGACAAGCAGAACCCGTGGTAAAATTACGAAATGAAGGCCAACCTTGACATTGTACATTACTTTGGTCAACTGTTTCAGCCAACGTGCTCACTCTATAACAGGGCTCCAGACTAACATTTTACACTGGTGGCAGTGATGCCACTAAGTTTTTCAGTTAGTGGCAGTAGCACAAAAACTGGTGGCAGCTGTTTTTTGATGTATTTTTATATGAAATCAACATACAATTTCTTTAAACAGTAATAAAATGCAACAGTTAATTTGTATTAACATAATATACTAATCAACTACAATAAAAGTGATCTTGTACTATACTTTGCATGGGAGAAGGGCGAAATAAGACTCAAAGAACTTACATTGGCGCTTCAGTAAACTATACCGCACGAGAGACAGAGAATGAAATGCTGCCAGTGGGCAGTTCAAAGGAGGTTAATAAATAGTCAAACAAAATCAGCCAACTGTTTGACTAAAATATGACTTTGGGATTTTAATAATAATAAAAAAACACGAAAATCAGGTGGCAGCACTGCCACCAATAATTTTATTCAGTGGCAGTGGACAGATTTTTAGTGGCATTTGCTGGTGGCAGTCTAGAGCCCTGCTATAAAATAAACTTGTTTTGACCTTTGGAGATAACGTCTCATTTGGTTTATCGTCATGGATTAATTGCTAATCTGGTTAAAAACATGCAATGCAAACTTCTGTTGGGGAGCTTTTATAATTGCTATAACTATTGCTAGTAAAGATGATAAGATAGCCTAACTGATGATACGTATCAGTAGTTTACTTTTTCAATCAAGGAAACCTTTGTTCGTGGTGTCCAGACTAGTCCAAACTTTGCATTTATAAAGACGTATTACAAAGACATCTGGTTCTTGGGGCGAGTTGTTGGGAATCAAATGACTAGAGAACAGATTTCAAGACTGAAGAAAGATACGGTCATCTGCATGGACAGGCACAGGGCACATATGACTGAACATTGAGAAAATGCATAATCTATGAATTACGTAAAAAAAAACATGTTCTACAATCCAAAGGCACTGCAAATATTACCAATGGTGACACTAATCCCTCTAATTCTGTATTAATTTATTGTCAATTTTAAGAAGGCTATACAAAGGTAAAAAATAAAATAAAAATGCCACTACAGAATTTGAGAAGTATATTTCATGGACTATTATGTGGGATTATTAGGATTAACCACGAAACAGGCCCTAACTGTTATACAGCTAAAAATGTATATGTTGTATTTAAACTGGTACTGTAATAGGCACTAGCCAAAACGTACTTTGTATATCTCACGTGAAAGGTAACTTCTGCAATTATCACAATTAACATTATGTTGTTGATGAATAATCAAGGCGGGTAAAAAAATTGGCAAATTAATACACTAAAACCAGTGTCATTACCAGCAATTTTAACCAAGCATATTTCATAAGATCAATAGGGAGCACCGTCTATGCATGCATTGGTAGATACATTTAGACCAAAATCACTCCCAACTCATTGAGCCTAAACTTGACAATTGCTCTAAGAATTTGTACAGTAGAGCCTATTTATAGGTGTTTGAAGAAAATTGCAAGTTTATAATACCATACTTCTGTTTTTTTTTTTGTTTTGTTAGTTTTTTTGAATTCAGGTTGTTACATTCTGTAGTACTTAATTATTACTTGTAGTACTTAATTATTACTTTTACTTAAGTAGGTAGCTAGTTAATTTGGATTGAGTGGCACAACTGAGTCTTTACCAGGCAATAAAAAGTCAGTCACAAGCAGCAGCACCAAGGCACTGGCACTGCTAGCGAGCAATGCCTGAACGGTATGGCTAGTAGTACTACTGGTTGCCGGTTGCCAACCAACACTGACTTGTATCCAAATGTCATTCGTAACGACCGCGTTAGTTTACTATGTGACGTCTAAATTAGGAATTATTCAGCGTTGGTATAATGTCTTGTCTAAAGATTGGCTAGGATTGCCAACCTGTTCAAGGGCCGGGTTGCGGTGCAGCAATGCGGTGTCGGCGCAGACAGTGCGATAACGTTGGACCGCTGAGCTAAAACGTGACTAATACCGGTGCTAGCAAACTAACTTTGAGCTCTCAATCGATATTCTCACCTCATTCTCAATCTCTGCTATTTTGGCGAGTAAACTCATTTTGTTGCTGGTCGTGCAGTGTGATCACCGAACAATAATATTAAGGATATTGTTCCAAATGCTGTCGACTTTATGCCAAATCTGCTTGGCTAGCTAGCGGGATAGACTACCTAATGTCAAAATGGCCAAAATTGTTTCTCCGCTCTGCTTCTACGTAGACGTGGTGCCACGCTGAATCTCGCGGGTATACAGTTAACCAATTTAAGTGGCCAGAACACAGAGCTAGAAAACCTATGTGCTCTATCTCTATGGGCCTGACGCCATCTACTGCTCATTTGTTACCATGTCTCAGTCTGACCCCAGCAAAACCAAACATCAGTACCAGTGTATTTAATCAAACGCCACACCACTATTGTTGACTTTCTGGTGATCCACAACAGGGCTTTTTACATGAGATAATATTATAATTATTATAATTATTATTATTATTATTATTATTATTATTATTATTATTATAATAATAATAATAATAATAATAATAATAATAATAATAATAATAATAATAGAAAACTCAGTGAATAGCCCAAACATTATATTTTATGCAGAGGTGTTAAGAAGGCTACAAAAATATCGTACTCAAGTAGAAGTAGTAGTTACTTAACTGAAATTATACTCAAGTAAAAGTAAAAGTACTTGTGTAAAAAAATGACTCAAGTAAAAGTGAAAAGTAGCTCACTTAAAAAATACTCAAAGTAAAAGATACTGAGTACACATTCTGAACTGAAAAAAGAGGCAATGGTTGTACAGTTGGAACTTTATTGTCTGGCAATGAAATATTTGTCAAAGATGTGTGTTCATCTCAATATTTATTTACCAAAAGAAAACCCAGACTGACTGAAACTAGATTTTGCCATGTTTCGCCAAGTTTGACGTAGATGTTTTATAAGCTGTGAAATCTGTGAGTTTTGGTAGGCAAAGCTTACACTGCATTACCACACTATCACCTTTTCTGTGCTTGAAAATAAACATCTCAATAAGATGTGGCCAGGGATTTGCATTCTCCATGCGAGTCTGCTCTGGAGTCACCTCCATACTTTCTTCTGTCCCCCTCTTCGGACTTCGGAAAATCAAACAACAGTTATTTACAATTGCCATGAAGAGTGATGTAACTATATTATCTTTTATACTTATGTATTCTCTGTCTTTTGGCATGTGTATTCATGTTTACATCTTTAGTATTGCATCATTAACATTTCTGACACGTTCACTGAAATACTGTGTTGTGGTAGGGAAAGACAATTTCATGAAAATTAAACCCTATCAGCAAGGGGTGGAGCGGAATACGGTATTCGGAAAGGCACATATAGTGGGTTTTTACTAATATTTATAGCCTATCATACAAATATTTTAGAAATAATTTGTATTCTGATTATTTTTTTAAATAGCTGGTGTTCCTCAACGGTGTGTGGCCGATTATGTGCTCCGCCTGCCGGAAATGTTGAACTTAATTGCCACAGAATCGACCTGAGGAAGAAATAAGACAAATATAAGTAAACAATCTGATGCTTTGCTACTGTATTTACAGGAAAGGATTATGAAGTTTCTGTAAATGGAAAACAGCTCACCGTTTATTTCTTCGACCTCCAGAGACACCTGAAGCATCCACTTGGTGCCTTCTTCTTATTGGCAGAGGGCAGCAGAGCACTGGCATAGCTGCTAATTAAACCGTGCTCATTGCTGGAGACATGGTTTTGAGTGAGGTCCTTATAATCCACAGGAAGAGCCTAAACATAAAACATTAAAATAAAGAACCAAAAAAATATAATTATCTGAGCAGCAAGTTATTCCTGACTTCACAGCAGTATACCTTCATATTTACTCGTAAGACTCATACAGTTTTTGGGGGAAATTGAAACAAGCTCACCGTTTTTTTCTTCAACCTCCAGAGCCACTTGAAGCATTCACTTGGTGCCACCTTCTTCTTCTAGGCAGAGGGCAGCAGAGCAGTGGTACAGCTGCTAATTAAACCGTGCTCATTGCTGGAGACGTGGTTTTGAGGGGGGATAGTTTCATCCTCAGGAAGAGCCTAAAACATAATAAAAATATATAATGATCTGAATAGTTATTCCTGACTTCACCGTCGTGTTCCTTCATATTTCACTGCCTGCACCTTTGTTTCTCTGCATCATCTTTGTCGACATCAACAATGCTCAAAGCCCCGCTATGGGGATTGGTCAGCTCCTCTTTGTTAGAGCTGCAGTCGTTGAGTGGATGGAGGGACGTTTCAGCAACGGAAAGAGCCTGAAGAAGAGAATAAGTAGTGATAAGATTATTAGAAGCTGAAAGAATAATCCAGATTTGCGGTAGAATCTTTTTTAAAACTACTTACAGTATTTTTCTTATTTCCTTGCTGTCCAGTACTGTCAACACACAACTGAGCAGGAATGTTAATAGAGACATTACAACTGGCCAATTGAAGGGCCTTTCTGGTCCTACAGCTGGGAATGCCACTGATGTCTCTGAGGCTGGTCATACTAGACAGTATCTGACTAAGAGCCTTTGCCTTCAGAAGCTGCCCAACAGGCAAAACGTTTCCATGGTGCTTGGGGAACAATCCAGAAAGATTGCAGACCTGAAGGGCTAAAGTCATCTGACTGATAGTCAGTTGGACTGGACGGGTCAAAATCAAAATGGAAGGGGTGTCCACTTGGTATGAACCAGAGAGCTGCTCAACAGATCTTTGTTGGGTGTCTGACAAATGTTCATGTGAGACATACATTAGTTTTACATAGGCTAAATAATATCTATTACATGTACAAATCTCTCAACGGCTATACAATTTGAGCAGGCACACATTGGGGCATAGAATTAACCGAAATTGATGCCTTCTTAATGCATCAAATATACAAATAGTTTAAGAAAATCTATCCTACCCATGATTTTGGATGCCAGCTTCTGACCACCAGCTCTAAAATGCAGCTTGCCAGTAGCCCTGAAGCTTCCATAGAGCCTTGTCACCAACACTGATAGGGTGCAGTCTGGTATGGCCACACACAGATGAACAGTGGTAAGGCTGACTGCAGGGGTCAAAACCAGAGTCGAACATTTCTCCACCTCATCCATCTCTCTCACAGGGGAGTCAGTAGTGAAGATGGGCTTCCAGTAGTTCTTCACATCCTGCCACTCATTGGCAGAAACCCGGAAGTGGTCATAGGGGAAACTGGAAGCTAAGCCCAGGTCAAAGGTTACAGGAGCCAGTGCAGTAGCAGTATCAGCAGTGACTGACTTGGCCGGAGCCAGGTCTTCCTCCATGGGCAGAAGGTCTTCAAAGGCCTTGGAGTCTACACTGATAAGAGGCTCCCATTGGTCCAGGTCAGACAGTGGACTACCAGAGCCTGCAGTGCAGTGGCTGTTCCCAGTATTGCATGGGGCGCTCAGGGCACTGTCGTCCATAGACATGTGTTCTGTTTCTGTGCTGTAGTCCACACAGCTAAAGCTGTTATAAGGGGTGGGTGCATAGCCATATTTATTGCCTACTATCTTGTAGATCTTCTGTCTTAGGATGGTGTCACTATCTAAATCATACAAAGCTGGAGGGTCTTCAATAGCCTTGGAGTTCAGTCTTTACAGAAGATCCAATTGGTCATGGACAGACAGTGGACCAGTGCAGTGGCTGGTGCCAGAACTGCTTGGGGAGCTCAGAGCACTGTCGTCTACCCAGTTTAAGATGATGTTAGGAATAGTGGGTGAATAAGCATAATTATAGCCTTTTCTCTGATCGATCTTGTCTCTCAGGACAGAGTCATCCAATTGGAGACTACCAGGTGTTACCCATTCTGCAAGACACCATAGTAACAGTAATGTCAACAAAGCCACCCCAAAGTGTGCATTGACAAAAATGTCCATAGATCGGTGTATAAAAAATTAATACTGGGTCAAATATTTCTTAAAAGTTCTTAAATTATTAGCAAATGTCCTGATCTGTTAATATACATTTTCTCACCTCGTTTGCTGTTATTTCTGCATTATTGCTGTATACATTTGCTTTTACTGCAGGGCCGTGTGCAAATGAGCTGTCATATTTAATAGCATCAGTAGTGGATATAAAGTAACACATTAAAGATGAATGGGATGATATTACTCGTTCATGGAATGCTGTATCCGGAGAAGGGCAGCAACTAGGCCGGGCCCCAGGCTGCACCAAAAAATCTGTGCAGTTTGCTGCGCTGCCTGCACGTATAACGTATAAGACAAGTCTGTTATGGTGAAGGTCCTAGGCTGTGTTTGATTGTATAAAAGCACTGTCTTTACTAGCCTATTTTTATCTTGGAAAATAATTGTTAAACAGAAATGTATTAATACACAGCCATCAAGTTATTATGTATGTTTTCCTATTGCCTCACTGTATCCAGCATGTGTCCGCTTTCCTTTATTCACGCAAGTTTAGTTGCAGAACGGAGACTCGGGTCGGGTTGGGGTCGGAAATTTAGATAACAAATTCGGTCCGTGCTATAGATTTGGGTCACAAGTTGGCCGGACCGATCTGGGTTTGGGTTTGTGTGATCTGTGTTTGGCCCGTTGAGAACTCGCTGCACCGGTGATGATGTAAATGATAAAAAGATATTGTTGTTCAAATCCAATAATATTTTGCAACTTTAGAATTTAAGGAAACTTAAAAACTAATGATTTAGAACGAGGAATTTCGCCCTCAAATGTGCTAAGAATGCTCTCGAGTGTGCATAGATTTTGTTCTTACACAAGAACAAATCCCTAATAAGAAAATATTGATGAATGCCAGAATCATCCATTTTTAAGAAGAAATCTGTTCAAGAATGGTTGGTGAATGAGGCTGTTACAACCTCCCCTCCGTGATGGTAAGGCTAGGTGTATGGAGGAGAGCGCAATAGCCCGCGTTCGTAATAAGTGGGATGTTCAGTGAGTGATGGAATGTCCAAACTGGTATGTAAAGTGAAGAGAACCCCAGGTGGGGGGTGCATTTATTGAACAGTAGTGCATGACCTGGAGAAGAGCAGCACGAGCAGACTATCAAATGAAAGAAAAAAAACTACAGGCCCTAATTTATCTATTCCTAAACTGCCTACAAACACGCTACAACTACAAATAAACTGAATACTACAACAAACGAGGGTGACAACTGCTCATCCCTAAACTAGTGTGTATAGACAGCAAGTTACCTACGTGATGCATTGTAAACCCACGGGTATCTCTTCTCTGTGACAAAATGGCCAAAAATAAAACACAGTACAAAACAGGTCAAAACAGGGTAGGGAATATAACAAAACAAAAACAGTACAGAGTACTGCAAACAGGGGAAAACGGTAGGGATCAAAATACACAATAAACAAGACAAGACAGCACACATACACAATACAAACAATACAGACACAAAATGTTAGTGGACGTAACAGAGGCCGAGTGGGAAATGATAGGACAGATATTCTGTATAACACATTTTATGAAAAGAAGGAAACGCCACTCCACTGCCTAAGGCCACATTATGTTGTCTGCTGCAATTAGGTTGGATGAGCAATAACACCTGGTGTCCTGTTCATCATAAACATTTCCTAAGCTATAAATGTATTGGAAATGGAATAGAATGGAAAATACTTTATTGATCCGGGGGGAAATTGTAGTATCATCGTTTGACCAGAAACTACATACAGCTGCTTTAAGATGAGATGTTCTCCGGTACTAACTAAATTTAATAGACAGTACCTGCAAACAATTTTGGTCTTGTCGACAGACCTATTTGGGGTTTTTTGCCATTCAAAAATACCCTTTTCTTTATCCATTGCTTGCTAGTTTAAGTCCAATTTACGACTGCATTAACTGCAACAAAAAAGTGGCGTTAAAACAAAAACGCATTAACTTTGACAGCCCTAATATTTATATCAGGGGTTGACTGATTATCGGCGCCGATATTCAGCTTTTCACAGATTTTCGGTGTCGGTATTGCCGACACATTAAATACATTTTAAAATGTTCTACTTTGGCTCTGATGCAGCCACCTCTGTCTGTTGTCACCACTCAATGTCCCGCGCCCACAGCACTATCTGAACGGTTCCACGTGATGAGTAATGGGCTGTCAACACTGAAGGTTACTGTGTCATGCGATGTATAAGATGGGCAGAGGCATCGCCGGTGAGCGAGCAGAGCTTTGTTTTGAAGTAAAGGCAGCAGATATTGCCGAAGCTGAAACATCAATAAACATCAAAAGCATATATGCTGAAGTTGCGAAAACACCTCAATCTTATGATCTACGCTATTTCTATGATGACAAGCATGTAGTTTCCCAGTTACACAGAAATGCTCGAATAATGCATTTTTTGCATTGATACTATAACGAGATAATAGAGAATATATACAATTGATTTACGTAGCTATATCTTTGTGTAACGTTGCTGTCAGTGCCACTGGAACTCATTTTAGCTATCATATTGCGAACGTCATTACTCGCTGTGAGTTGGTGTTTACATGTTAGCCGATGGTCATAATAACATGAGCTAATGTTAAGTATCGTAGAGCTAACTTTAATGCAATAGCAAACTTCAACAAGTTAATTTGTTGATCAATTATTCAACCAGCCAACTATTTAAAAAAAGTATATGCTAAGGGCACGGTCACACATGAGCGAATGCAGGCGAATGACCATCGCCTGCTGAAGCGAAATGCATATCTTGTGCTGAGGGCATGGTCACACACGCAAACTTAACATTGCTGAAATTCCATTGCAGCAACTCTAAATGGTACTCAGTACTGTGTATTGCCCCCACATGCTCTTAATGAGACGACAGATGGTGTCCTGGGGTATCTCCTCCAAGATCTGGACCAGGGCATCACTGAGCTCCTGGACAGTCTGAAGTGCAACCTGGCGGAGTCGGATGGACCGAAACATAATGTCCCAGAGGTGTTTTATTGGATTTAGGTCAGGCGAGCGTGGGGGCCAGTCAATGGTATCAATTCCTTCATCCTCTAGGAACTGCCTGCATACTCTCGCCACATGAGGCCGGGTATCGTCGTGCACCAGGAGGAACCCCGGACCCACTGCACCAGTGTAGCGTCTGACAATGGGTCCAAGGATTTCATCCAGATACCTAATGGCAGTCAGGGTGCCGTTGTCTAACCTGTAGAGGTCTGTGCGTCCCTCCATGGATATGCCTCCCCAGACCATCACTGACCCACTACCAAACCGGTCATGCAGAACGATGTTACAGGCAGCATAACGTTCTCCATGGCTTCTCCAGACCCTTTCACGTCTGTCACATGTGGTCAGGGTGAACCTGCTCTCATCTGTGAAAAGCACAGGGCGCCAGTGGCGGACCTGCCAATTCTGGTGTTCTATGACAAATGCCAATCGATCTCCACGGTGCCGAGCAGTGAGCACAGGGCCCACTAGAGGACGTCGGGCCCTCAGGCCACCCTCATGAAGTCTGTTTCTGATTGTTTGGTCAGAGACATTCACACCAGTGGCCTGCTGGAGGTCATTTTGTGGGGCTCTGACAGTGCTCATCCTGTTCCTCCTTGCACAGATACCGTTCCTGCGGATGGATTAAGGACCTTCTACGGCCCTGTCCAGCTCTCCTAGAGTAACTGCCTGTCTCCTGGAATCTCCTCCATGCTCTTGAGACTGTGATGGGAGACACAGCAAACCTTCTGGCAATGATACGTTTTGATGTGCCATCCTGGAGGAGTTGGACTGCCTGTGCAACCTCTGTAGGGTCCAGGTATCGCCTCATGCTACCAGTAGTGACCCTAGCCAAATGCAAAACTAGTGAAAAACAGTCAGAAAAGATGAGGAGGGAAAAAATGTCAGTGGCCTCCACCTGGAAAACCATTCCTGTTTTGGGGGTCGTCTCATTGTTGCCCCTCTAGTGCACCTGTTGTTAATTTAATTAACACCAAAGCAGCTGAAACTGATTAACAACCCCCTCTGCTACTTAACTGACCAGATCAATATCCCAGAAGTTTAATTGACTTGATGCAAAACTCTTATTAAAAAGAGTACCTTTAATTTTTTTGAGCAGTGGTATATAAAGTGGGAGGAGTTCGGAGAAACCATGGAGAAGGACTTTCGGCTGGCGCCAAAGCGGTTCTGGAAGACCATCCGACACCTCAGGAGGGGAAAGCAGGGAACCATTCAAGCTGTATACAGTAAGGATGGGACGTTGTTGACCTCAACTGACAAGGTGATTGGGAGGTGGAAGGAGCACTTTGAGGAACTCCTGAACCTGACACACCCACCCTACATGGTAGAGACAGGGCTGGAGGATGATGGGGGATCAGCATCAATCTCCCTGGGGGAGGTCACTGAGGTAGTCAAACAACTCCACAGTGGCAAAGCCCCAGGGGTGGATGAGATCCGCCCAGAAATGCTGAAGGCTTTGGGTGTTGAGGTACTGTCATGGATGACACGTCTTATCAACATTGCGTGGAAGTCGGGGACAGTACCTAAGGAGTGGCAGACCGGGGTGGTGGTTCCCCTGTTCAAAAAGGGGGACCGGAGAGTGTGTGCCAACTACAGAGGCATCACATTACTCAGCCTCCCGGTAAAGTATACTCCAGGGTGCTGGAAAGGAGGGTTCGACCGATAGTCGAACCTCGGATTGAGGAGGAACAATGCGGTTTCCGGCCTGGTCGTGGAACAACGGACCAGCTTTTTACCTCGCGAGGATCTTTGAGGGGGCCTGGGAGTATGCCAATCCGGTCTACACGTGTTTTGTGGATTTGGAGAAGGCGTATGATCGGGTTCCCCGGGAGATACTGTGGGAGGAGCTGCGAGAGTATGGGGTGAGGGGGTCTCTACTCAGAGCCATCCAATCTCTGTACTCCCAAAGCGAGAGCTGTGTCCGGGTCTGCGGCAGTAAGTCGGACTCGTTTCCGGTGAGGGTTGGCCTCCTCCAAGGCTGCGCTTTGTCACCTATCCTGTTTGTGGTATTCATGGACAGGATCTCACGGCGTAGCCGCGGGGAGGGGGGCTGCGGGTTGGTGGGCAGAGGATTGCATCACTGCTTTTTGCAGATGATGTGGTCCTGATGGCATCATCAGTCTGCGACCTGCAGCACTCATTGGATCGGTTCGCAGCCGAGTGTGAAGCGGCTGGGATGAGGATCAGCACCTCCAAATCTGAGGCCATGGTTCTCAGCAGGAAACCGATGGATTGTCTACTCCAGGTAGGGAATGAGTCTTTACCCCAAGTGAAGGAGTTCAAGTATCTCGGGGTCTTGTTCTCGAGTGAGGGGAAAATGGAACGAGTGATGGGCCCGGAGAATTGGAGCAGCGGGTGCGGTATTGCAGTCGCTCTATCGCACCGTTGTATCGAAGAGAGGAGCCAGAAGGCAAAGCTCTCAATCTACCGGTCTATCTTCGTTCCTACTCTCACCTATGGTCATGAAGGGTGGGTCATGACCGAAAGAACGAGATCGCGGATACAAGCGGCGGAAATGAGTTTCCTCCGGAGGGTATAAAATCTCCCTTAGGGATAGGGTGAGAAGTTCAGCCATCCGTGAGGGACTCGGAGTAGAGCCGCTGCTTCTTTGCGTAGAAAGGAGCCAGTTGAGGTGGTTCGGGCATCTAGTAAGGATGCCACCTGGCCGCCTCCCTAGGGAGGTGTTCCAGGCACGTCCAGCTGGGCGGAGGCCGCGGGGCAGACCTAGGACCAGGTGGAGGGATTATATCTCCACACTGGCCTGGGAACGCCTGGAATCCCCCAGTCAGAGCTGGTTAATGTGGCCCGGGAAAGGGAAGTTTGGGATGCCCTAAAACTGCTACCTCCGCGACCCGACCCCGGACAAAGCGGATGACGATGATGATGATGATGATGATGGTATATAAAGTTTTTTGACAACGCTTCAAATAAAAAATTCCAACCTGACTTTTTTGCTAGGCTCTGATTGGCTCTAAAACGATTTCCAGCGCTGCTTTGTGCAACCTCCCCTCCGGTCCCGATCCGTTGCTCTCGTTCCTAGCTAGCTAACTAGCTAATGTCATTCGCTTTGAGTGAAGTTTTCCAAGTCAAGTGACATGACATGTAGTTAGTTAGTTAGTTCGTTAGTTAGCTAGTTAGTTAGTTTAGTTAGTTTGTTAGCTAGTAATTTTGTTTTGTTTGTGAGTAGGCAGTTACAAGCCTCACATGTTGAAAATAAATAAAACGTACTAGTTATGCACTCCAGAACTATATTTACGGTCAGGGACGAAACACGGCACCATTTTGTTGATATATATCTACGTTAGCTAAACTACGTTAGCAAGCAAAGCAACCAATCTAAATTATTAAAAATACTAAAACTCGAGCAAACAATGGCATATATACTAAACAGTACTAGCTAACAATGACAAACACAACATTTTATTAAGAATGACTAAATACCTTTATACAGTATGTATGTATACACAACTAGTCTACTTAATTCATAGTTTGAAAGGTAAAGAGAAAGTCCACAAACTTCATCTGTAGAAAGCTATAGAAAAAGGATGAAGTTGACAGAGATCCTAGGTCGGTTTTGTGTTACACTCAATCGCTGATGGGCATTTTAAACTGATCTAAGATTTGTGGTGTGGGTTTTGTTGTTCTTTTCACGACAACACTCGGTACGTACACAGGCTTGTACCCTAGACTTTTTTGCGATGAAGAATTTTTTTCCCGATCGACTATGTAGCAAAATCTGATGAACAATGTCAGAATCTATTGGATCGTGTGATGCTTTAAATCGTATTAAATTACAGTTATTTTATTTGTCAATGAGAAAACTGAATTGCAAAAACACTTCTGGAACGCAAGAGCTAAATGGGGGCGTGGCGTCGTTGGTTCTCTATACTGAAAACTAATGTCACAATCAAATTGAAAATGCTTTTCTCTCTGTTGTAGATGTGCAATGCACAGAATTTTTTTTATTATTTCTTTATTGTTTAACAGGCAAACAGAATCATGTTTGTTCATCTGTGAAATGCAGGCTCATCCATTGCAGTCAGTGCTCAACAACCCACTGGTTCAGAGACGGATATCACTGCACCTGATGCTGCTGTAGCAGGACTTTCAATGCAGCTGACACCACTATTGTCACCAACATTGCCATCAGACCTTGAAGCTGCTGCCAAGGAGTGTGCCCTTATGATGAAGATCAGGAGTCTGAAGTCACAGGTGTGCAAGCTGAAGACAAGAGTGAGGGATCTGAACCGGGTAAAGAAGACCAGCAAGGCAGGTGTTAATAAGCAGTCAGTGATGAAGCAGTTGAAGAAACTCTTACCAGCCAAATCCCATGCTTTTGTGAGTACACAGGTCTGCATGTCTCAGCGCAGTGCTCATGGTTTCCGGTGGACCATTCAGGACAAAGCTTTTTTCTTGTCACTGCTACATGCTAGTCCAAAGTGTTTTCTATGCCATCTGTCCACAATCTGCAGAAGCTTATGAAGTCCATTGATTTCAAACCTGGCTTCAACAAAAATATTCTTGCCACCATGAAGAAGGCTATGGAGACCACATAGCCCATAGATAAGGTTTGTGCCATCATCACTGAGGAAATGTCTCGCAAACAGGCAGTTCATAATGAGTCTGCAGACAGAATTGAAGGCTTTGAGGAGTTTGGTAAAGGTGTGCGTACTCCATATGTTGCCAACTGTGCTTTTGCATTCATGGTAAGAGGGCTGTTCCTGATGTGGAAGCAACTCTTTGGATATTGCTTCACCAGTGGGCCCATACCACATACCCGGCTTCAGTCATTGCTGCTAGAGGCAATTTGTGACCTAAGGAAGGCTGGGATGGAGTGCAATGTAAGTTCTTTGGTGTGGGTCACACGCACCGCAACAAAATAAAATGTCTCATGACATTTACAAAATTACACTTCAAATCAATTGAACAACTTCGAAACATTCGATATGAACTCCCAAACAAGGCATTTCTTTGACTAAATTTTGAAGGTGTGTGTCATTCACCAACGTAGAGATTGTGTTAGGCATCAATAGGTAAGGCAGGGGTTCTTATGGGTTCTTTGGTTCGTAATAATATAGGGGATTGGGGAACCACTTTTTGGTTCCATATGGCACTAGCTCCAAATGGCCCATAGACCTTTATCAAAGGGTTCTTTATAGCACCTTTTAAGAATCAAATGGTTCTAAGCTTATGAAATATGCAGAACGTCATGTGGTTATATGTGGAACCATGTCAGAACATGTGTTACGGTGTTATAGTACTATGTGGCCCCATGGTGAATCCATTCAGCACATCACAGCCCCAAATGGTTCCATGGTTCCAAGAACCACATTGCGACTTCAAAATGTTCAATATAGCCCCAAACGATATGTTGCCCCAAATTGTTCAATATAGCCCCATGTTCAAATATTAAATGGGCAGTAAGCACCATACCAAAAACCTATTTTGGCTACATATGAAAACTGTAAAACACCTCAATTGTCTAGTTAATTATTACTACTGCAACATTTGTAAATGGAAAATAAAAAATGACCTATAATGTGAGGGAAATCAAGAACAGCTCTCTATTGACTTACATTTTTAAAGAATTGTTTGAATTACAAAATACATTTTCAAATGCAAATTTTACATTGGAATGCATTGATAAAAAAAATGCAGAGAAACCTTGAAAAACATTAAATTGGAAGAAAAAAAGAGGAATCGTTCAATAAAAGTGATACAAATATAAAATGCTTGAGTTGTATATGGATTAAGGGTCACAACAGCAAGTTAAGGATCTTAAAATATGATTAGTTATTTAGTTCCTGAAAAAGACTATGATCTTAACTACTCTTTTTATTTCTAAGTGTTCACCTATGAGGAATTTCTATAGGGACTCAATGAAAACACTGATAAATGCCAGTATTTAGATCAAACTAGTAAACTATCGCTGCGTCTTAAATCGCATACTACTACATTTTTCTTTTAGTACTTCAGTTGCACTTATATGTACTGTTGCATGCATTTTTGGCAAAGGCCTACTGCATTTGACATGGTAGTATTGGGAAATACATTCTAAAATTATATTTTTCTGGCTTACTATAGTATGGTAGTATGGGTATTGAGAGGGAGCCTGACTTCAAGATAAGCTAACGTTGTTTGCAGACTACCTAACAAAATGACTTGGGTTAGTAATGTGCTAGTAACATCAAAAGCTTTTCCATACATGTCCAATGTATATAAAATAATAGATAGTTATTATACTTAGAAACTATTATACGTTTATTTGACACCGCTTTGCTGCAAGATAAATTAGAATTTCCTTTTCTTAGCTAAAGTAACTTTGCTAACATATTTTACAATAAAACCCAGTGCTGTAGCAGGGTAGATTGGGGACAGTTTCAACGGGATGGTTGCAATTCTTATTACTCCAATCAGAAACATGCTAGATTGATGACAGGTGTATTGCACATGCCCAATTAGACTCGCCCCCCACCCGCACGATTTAAGACACATTCATCTGCTGCTGTTTTTAGTTTTTTTTTGCAACTTGTTTTTGGAGGTATGAAAGTAATTTTTTCATGAACTGTTAATTTTATCGGGTTTTCCTGATCAATTGTATGAATTAATTGAAACTTAATTAGTTTGAATCTTAAATATTGTGGACTTCTAAGTGACATGGTTAACATGTTTCGAAATGAGTTAACCTAGCGAGCATATGGTGTTATGTCATGGCTGACAAGATTGGGGACGGTTGCAAGCTAAGCAGATGTAACAAAACAGACCACACAACAGTATTTTTCACCATAAACATATCATTGCATTACACAAAAGTACAGTTCACCCAAATACAAATTTGTATTTCTTTTTTCAAAATACACAAGTACACAAAATACACTGTAACCATCTATTTCTACGTCTATGTTCTACACATAAAGAAACAAAACTCAACAACTGTCATTTCAGAAATATTACTAAATAAATCAATAATTCATGTAGTGTACATCATGTGGGTGATGGGATTTAGATTGATGCACAAAAGATGCAAACTCAGACGTTCTGTTTAGCACACGTTCCTGGTATGTCCATTCACAACAACACAAAGGTTGTTGTTAAAAGATAAATTATCAAGTCCCTAGAAGGAAAGGAACTGTTCCATGCCGTAAAATTTTGCAGCCTCATTTGTTTTTGTCTACGCCGCCGGTTCATCCTCTCTTGGTAAAATAGGATACTTTCATTCATGTACTGAGATTTTACATTTGACTTAATTGGTAGCTTACCTGGTTTGACCAGCAGGGAGCAGAAGAGTTTTCGAGTTTAAGGCCAAGGCGGCTGCAGGTTCAAGCCGTAATGCCTGGCCTTGCAAAATCTAAGGCTATGATTTTTATCCAGCCCAATGTTACTTATCAAAGCTTTTCATTTATGAGTAAATCAAGTTAAGTTTGATTTATTGAGTACAAGTTAAGCCGTTGATAACATCAAGGGGCTTAGTGCTCAGGCCTTACACCTTAACCAGGACACTTTCCGATGGTTTTCTCTCACTGCCTCTGGGCTGTGGTAGACATTAGTAGAAACACACACCGCTGTAGCAGACAGACCTATGAACTCACTTCAATTCCACACAAATGTGCTTCTACTCTGTCAACAAGGAATGAGACATAGCTAAAATGGTTAATTTGTGGTTGCTATGGTGAAAGATGAGCTGGAATGTCTGGGTTAAAGATTGTGAAACTAGATAAGAAGTTGCCATCAACCATGTGTGTGTGTGCGTTATTTTGTGTGTGGCAAATTATTGTATTGTGCGGTGTGTAGGAACAATCTATAAATGTAATATCAACCACAAGGGTTAATGGTGGATATTTAGAATCCAGAGAGGTACATGGAGGTACAGGCTACACCTCTCCCTAACAAGTCTGAACAGGATGACATGATCGGGTGACCATGCTGGGTTGCCTGAACCTGTCACCTTGGGTTTATCTGCTTACTTGTCTTCCTAGCCACTAGAGACTGTGGTGGCAATGTTTAGATGGAGGAAATAAGGTTGTGGGTGAGGGCCTGATTGGTGGTCAGAGAGTCCTTGTGGTTTGTGGTCCAATCAGAGTGGGTGATGCACATTTTTAGGGTAATCAGCACAGAACACAAACACAGAGCCTCTGCATGCTTTTCAGGTCCAGAGAGCCACTTCACACAGGTTCAATCTGTCTGTTATGGTGTTGGGCTCCAGCGCTGTGGTACAGCGCAAAAAACAAGGTGTTTGAGTCGACTTCATGTGAGTCCAGTAACATTGCATCCTACCAACCATAGAGAACATGCTCTCTATGATTGGTAGGATGCAACACCTTAATTTTGGGATGGATGGAAGATGTGTGTGTGTGTGTGTGTGTGTGCGTGCGTGCGTGCGTGCGTGTGTGCGTGCATGTGTGTGTGCATGGGTTTGGTTTACAAGAGTTTATTAGGACTTGCCTGGGGCGTCCCTGGCTCTGGCAAGGCTTTGTGGTCAAACACAGGAATAATACTTGACCACAGAGACAACATCTAGGGGCAACATCATTGTCTTGCTGTGTGTGTGTGTGTGTGTGTGTGTGTGTGTGTGTGTGTGTGTGTGTGTGTGTGTGAGCTGAACTACTCAAAATAAAGTTTAGCAGAAATGTAAAAAGCGCAAAAAAAAAGCCTTGAAAACTGTTTTTCCATTATTTAAAATTCCTCTAGCCAACTTGCCTCTCTGAACCAGGAAGAAGCCAACCTAGTCAGTCCTCTTGCAGACCACAGCCCTGTTAAAGCTCGCAAATGAACTGGCACTCTGTTTTTCCTAGCACATTTTTAAACCATCAGGCTGCTGGTATGAGTAATTATCTCTTGAAAGGTGGAGACATTTTAGGGAAACTGATGCGTCCTAGTGCATGGCTGCTTTTAGTAGTCAGATTTTACCATTATAAATTGTCTTACATTAACAAAATGTAAATAAACAACATGTAGGCTGGTCTAGCACTAACATTAAGACAGAGGAGACCTATATCTCCACCACCGATCCTCTGGTCATTGGAATATTTTATATTGGTAGGACTGAGTGGCCTTCCTGTCTGCCCTGTCAATTGCTGTGGCTTTATAGAAAACAAGTTCAAAGTATACCTAAACCACTTCATTACCCACTGCGACAAAAACCTCCATTTATAGAGTACCCTCCTTTAATTACCTCATCTTTCCCTGACCAAAAATCTGCCTATATTCCTTCCTCTCTTTCTCATGCAGACTATCCCTCTCTCTCTTTCTCTCATGGCTTTTTGACAGCAGCACGCTCAGAGCTTTGCACAAGCTGGAAGAAAATGGCTGCCTGCTGAGTCACTGTCTATGGTGCCCCATTCACTGACATCACTGACACATGGCTACCTGCCCAGGCCTGAATGCTAAATGTGTGTGTGTGTGTGTGTGTGTGTGTGTGTGTGTGTGTGTGTGTGTGTGTGTGTGTGTGTGTGTGTGTGTGTGTGTGTCTGCCCTGTCATGTGTTGGAATCTCAACTAGAGTTAGTGTGTGTGTGTGTGTGTGTGTGTGTGTGTGTGTGTGTGTGTGTGTGTGTGTGTGTGTGTGTGTGTGTGTGTGTGTGTGTGTGTGTGTGTGTGTTGGAATCTCAACTAGAGTTAGTGTGTGTGTGTGTGTGTGTGTGTGTGTGTTGGAATCTCAACTAGAGTTAGGATACAGTTGCTTGACATGGCTTTGATATTTCAAGACAACTTATTTGCTCTGTGTGACACATGCAGAAGAAATGTTAAGGCAAGCATAACAAAGGGCGACAGTTTGGTTCTGTCTCAATAATGTACAGCTCTAACTATTACAAATACATATCAAAGGAGATAGTGAACAATCAACTACAATAGCAAATCAAATCTGTGCAGTGATCAGGTTCACAAATACATTTTTATATGAATAAATATTTATTTCTCTATCTCATACTATGATTGCAACTGTTCAAATCAACCTCCTTCTGGTACATTCAAGTACTATCTTATCTATTAGTAAAAGATGCATGGGATGATTTTTAAACTAGTGTGGGTGTGTGTTCCATCCGTCTCCGAGGGATGTGGCTTCTGAGCAGAATGAGGGACATTCTCTGGTGTCCAAATAAAGCTGCCCATGTAAACTCCACATTCCTGGTTTGTGGCGAGTCTGTCTTCATTGCTCTCTGCCTTTCTGTCTCTGTACCTCCCGCCGTCTCTTTCTTTCATCAACCCTCCAACTCACTCTCTCTCTATCTGTCTCTCTCTCTCTCTCCTGTCTATCTTTAACCTTTAACTCTCGGTCCCTGGAGGACTGGTGCACATATGCTTGAGAGCTGAAGGGCATACTCGTTTGCTCGTAATTCAAGCATTTTATAAGGCCAGCATTAAACTGCAATTAACAGCAACTCCATCATCTGCCTGAGCTGAACTCCAAGACTAGTATTACATATACGCGCAGTTGGATCAGAGACGTTAAAATGAGCCATACAAGAAGAAGAACTAGGACTAGTTTTGTGTTGTTTTTAAAAAAAAAAAAGATTTTAATTTAAAATTTTTAAAGTTTTGGAGCAAATGAGAGCATGATTGAGGCTTAGGGGCAGTTAGGAATTCAAATGTCCTGCCCTGACACCTCACAAAGCCTCAAACCACTGTTACCACAACAAGCGCCATCTTAGCCACAGTAGACAGCATCACCACCAAGCTAACCTTCCCACATGCACATACACTGACACACACACACACACACACACACACACACACACACACACACACACACACACACACACACACACACACACACACACACACACACACACACACACACACACACACACACACAGGTACATGGGTGTGCTGTGAGGACCACACACAGAGAAGTCTGGCATACAGGTTTGAATACCCAGGACATTCAAGGTAATCCTATAAATGGTCGAAATTACCATACTCAAACACACAAACACTAATACCCAAAGAGAGAGAGAGAAAGAGGGAGAAAAATAAATATAGAGATATAGACAGAGTGAGAAAGTGAAGGATTACCAATGCAGAGAGTGCAACGTGGATGCTCATTTTAAAATGGCCCACTTTCCATGCTCAGCATCAGAGAACATTCAGGACGAGAGAGGAAAGGCAGTGTAGACCTGTTTCCGCTTCAGGGTCTGAGCTCCAAAGTCTGCCCTCCCGGTCTGAGCTCTGAGGTCTGCCCTCCAGGGTCTGGACCGAAGCAGGTCCAGTCAGACTAGGCCAGGCTGGTGGTTGGCCGTGGTCCTGGGGCTGGGCTGGGCTGAGTCTGGGGTTTGACTGTGGTTCTGGGGCTGGGCTGCGTCTGATCTGGAATGCAGTGGGTACCTCCTCTTTCCTCTGCTGTGGTCAGTTGGACCGGCCCGAGGCGGTTAAAGCCGGTACTCCCTTTAACTCTGGGTGGATTCATCCAGTGAATCTCTGAGTGTTTGTCCCACAGAATAAAAAGAAAGTGATGTATTGTCTATGGTGTTCTCATACAATCACGAGATGCATTGGACAAAATGTCGACTGTCTGTTTTGCTCTGAAGTACTGACACCGAAGTAAAAGAATCACCTCCACATGTTAACAAATGCACTGCATAACCTGAGCAGCTAGTGTAAACCAGCTAACTAACTTAGGTATGTTAGCTAGGTAATTTGGTCCCACAAGAAATGAAAAAGATATGTTGTGTTTCAGTGCTCACATAGGGGCCTAATACACTAGGGGTGGAATCCGAATACGGTATTCAGAAAAGCACAATTAGTAGGTTTTTACAAATATTTCGATTGTGCAAATATTTTTTTAATTATTTGGATTCGGAAAAAAAAGTCCAACAGCCGGTGTTCCTAACAACTGAGCGGTGGGTATTTGTGCTTCATCTGCTTACCGACAAGACGAGAAGATAATATGAGAGTGGAGCAGCCAGATTAAAATAGTCAAAACTTAGTGCCTTATTTTGATGGTTGTTGTTGTTTTTTGTAATTGCTGGCTTGTTTAGGTAGTTTAGTATAGCATTGCTTGACTTTTGATTTATTGTTGGACCTGAAGCTAAGTTTGACCGGTGGTAGGAGATTACCCTCAATAGCTCTGGCAGTGTAGTTACTAGCTAGCTCACCAACACACCGTGCTAACTGGTCAGTGTAAATATTACACTGGAGAAATAGTGATATTCCATCCATCCATCCATCCATCCATTAGCTATACCGCTTATCCTTTTGCAGGGTCACAGGGGGGGCTGGAGCCTATCCCAGCCGACCCAGGGCGAGAGGCGGGGTACACCCTGGACAGGTCGCCAGTCTATCACAGGAAATAGTGATATTTATAACTAATTATTACAAAAGTTGCAGTGCCACTATTTAAATTTAGAAGACAGACGCAGCCAAGCTTGTGTGACCGGAAGGAGATTAGGCTAGCGCAAAAGCCTATATTGTTGGCAGTGTAGAGGGGGGTCTACTTTTTCTGTGATTGTTTTGAATTGTATCTACACTTTGAGGACTGGGGCATTTGCATAGCTTGTTAGGCTACTCTCCTTTTTTCCGACAGCAGTCAGTCAGTGCAGATCTAACCAAGGTGATGTGTAAAGTGCAAAAGTAAATTCAGTGGAGGCAAAGATGTTAGACATTTGTCAACATCTGCAATGCACACTTGCATTTTACCTTGGTATCCACCCAACCCCCCACAATAGGCCCCGAACACATATTTCCATTTTGATTCGAATAGATAATTTTGCCGCCTCGATAAATACACATACAAATACAAATACTGCACATCCATATAATCCACCCACATGGGCACCTCTTAGACAGAACTAAAACTAGCATAAGTAGGAGCCAACAATGGGTTAAAGTTGCACTGTTTTGTTGTTTTCAAAATGGTTAAGCCCATGTGCCCAATTGCCTCTGTGAAGAGTGTTTGTGTTTTTGGGGATGGCAGTTTTCAACCACAGAGAACATGGAACACGGGCACCATGTGATGATTGTGCAGAGGGGCGCAGAGGTTCAGAGCAATCACGTATTAAATGTTGATTATTATCTATAGCGGACCCACCAGGACGAACACACATACCAGCACACACACATACGAATAAATGTACATACACATCACAGGTCTAATTAAAATGTGAACAACGTGTCCTTCAATCAGTTCTGTGTTTTTGTTATGTGTCTCAAAGTTGGACCTTTGAGTTTCTGCATGGTGCATGCTGATAACGGTGGGAATTGAAACATGAACTCCATCGGCTATTGCTCATCGGCCGCTCTCACCGACATGCTATATAGAACAACAGTGGTGATTTTTTTGGGATTAGGAGTGTAACAATCCCCCCCCCCCCCAGCACACACACATACATACATGTGCGCACACACACACTAATGGCCCCAACGTGGCGTCAGCGGCAACCAGCTCCAGATGTGTGCCCCCACCCCAGCCGACCCTTCCTGTCTCTATTTCCTTTGCTCTCTTTCTCTTGTCAATCACACACACACACACACACACACACACACACACATACACACACACACACACACTGAACGATGGGTGTGATGTGGTCTGGGACACACTGCCTGCCTACCAAATTCCATCCTGTATTCCAAATCTCCATCCATCAAAAGATTTAGACTAGTCTACTACACTTCAACTCAATCCCATATAAAACATTTGTTTAATGCCACATAGCACCAAGTTAATGTAATAACACAAAGAAGCGGAAGGAGTTATTTATGATGGTAATGGTAGAGGACACATCTGGATGTCAAAGGTGTAATATAAAAAATAATGAAACACTTCAGATGTATAAAGTACGCACATACACACACACACACAACATACAGACACACATACAACAACAAACACACAATATGCAGGAAGCAGACTTCATGTCTGCATTTAAAGTAGAATAACCATAACAATGTGAGAGCAGCTTCTTTGTAGTCGAACATGTGTGTTTCTGGCAGGCAGGCAGGCAGGCAGGCCAAATAGAACCACATCACCCCATAAATACAGTTAATTGGGAAAAGCCCCACTTACGGGACCACTAATGCACGCTGGGAAAGCGTTTGACCTTTTCTCCATAATTGACCAGAGCAGGAAGCGTCGGTCTATACCGCCCCTCACAGTCCATCGATCACACCACGCTGCTCACTGGAGCCACACTGCTGCTACTTTTGGCCCAGATTGGCACTGTTGTCCCCAACGTCCACAGCACAGCATTCGTCACGTCTGCAGTGCCACGCTGAGTCAGGCTGAGCAGTCTTCACTGTCTCTGGGCAGACACAACATTGTGCTGTAGTTGGGACTTGAGCGATCATAAAACTGTCGTTAGGCTTCAGTGTGACACCAGGGATCCAGAATGCCTGGGTTGTTGAGAAGGATGGATAACGAAACTCCCTCTGAACCCTTTGTCCCAGCTCTCTATTCTGCCCTGACAGCCAAGCAGGAACACTCGGATGCATTGTTCATGTACACACTTTAACACACACACACACACACACACACACACACACACACACACACACACACACACAAATGAATTTACAATGGCTTATCTGTGGGAGATTGTATGTGTGAGTGTGTGTGTGTGTGTGTTTATGAATTTAGTGGACAGCACACACTAGGCTGCAGTAACACTGGACTACTTTCCTTTGTGCGTGCATGTGCAGAATGTCCTATGTGTGTGCTGGGTGATGTAACTAAAGCTGCTCTGGTCTGTGTAAATAGCTGATCACAATTACAGGAAAGCCATAGACCATTTCAGGAGATCTCTGTATTAATGACAAACACAGGTACACATACACATACTGGACCCTACTTTTTCATTATTGTGCATTCCCCCTTCTAATTCTGATATAGCGTAAGCGAATCATAAAAAAATCACAGCTGTATACTCTTGGTCGATTTAGCCTTTATTTGGCTTACATTGCAGGGTACAGTGCAATTGTAAAGACAAAGGGATTTTGAGAACAGCAGTGTTGCGGAGAAAGGGGAGAAAATGTAGCAAAAGAAAGGGGGAGGGGAGGCAATAGGTTTTCCCTCAACGCTCACTCACAGAAAACACATGATAAGAAGTTGGGGGAGGTACGCACTCGGGAATGAGTTAGAATCCGACACTCGAAAATGGATACAATGAATTAAAACCGCCACTTCATGTGACTTGCAAACACAGCAAAGCTATAGATTCATCGAGGTACGGTTCTTATATGGTAAACTAAACTAATCTTGTGCTTGCCGCTGATGCAAACTTTCCTCTTTTGAAGTATCGTCTTGCGAAAAACCTACCTATGTGGATTGATTTGAGTTTTCCCACGTTTTCTACCAAGCGGAACAATTTATTTAGTCGAGATGCGCAGCGAAAGATGTATTTAGGCACCTGAAAAGTGTGTACAAGGTGTGTATTGTCTCATTATTTTCATTTGTATTTGATTTAAATAGCTTAAATATGCATACAGGCTAAAAACGTTTCCTCTGCTTATGTATTGCTCTTCCAAGGTAATTCGTCAAAACAAACCAACTGAACTATTTGACTCGGGACTGTTTACATATGAGGTCTAATTTGCCTGCCTCATGGTCCTCCAGAAATAAGTTTATCTCATGGAAATTTAACTCGTGAGAGGAAATTTTATTGCACTTGGTTTCACTGTAATGATACATTGTTGCACGTTGACATGAATTACCCACTCTGTATGATGTTTCTATTAATTAGATTTTTATATAGCCACTACTATGTGGACATCATGCAAAACCTTTTTTGTGATTTAGTACTAAGCACTCTATCAAGACTAGGAATATGCTGATAGGGGCAGACAAATTGCATCATGTTATTATCATGCAATAACAACAAAACAATATGTTAATTCAGCAGTAGGAAGAGGCTTTTTAAATTCTAAATCCAGATTCTGGTATGATCTGATATTCTGGTTGCTGGCCATCAGCATCCTGCCATTTTGCAGCAGCAGCGTGCGTCCAGCACTGTCTACGGAGATAAAATAATAATCTATCCTGTATAAACCACTCTTACTGCTAGGATCTGGTGCAGGGAGGGTGAGACATGTGGAGTGTATGTGAGGATCTCTGACTCATCTCTTCCCATTCAGAGCCTCCATTCTATGTATTGTTGGAGCTCAGGGAGCTGATTAACCCTTTCCCTGACAAGAGAGGTTGGTTAGTCACTAGCATGGCTATTTCTTTTCTGAGGAATATATGCCGCTGCAGCCTGGTGAGACTGCAGCTGTAAACATGTGTTCTATGACAATGAGCCACGTATCCACAGCCACTCTGCTGAACCAACCGCTGTGCTTTAAACGCTGTTAGCCGTGTTTGTTATGTATTTGAGCTGGGTGGCAAGATTCTGGACACGGCGAGTGCCAACATGGTCATAGTGAAAGGAGACACCATTCCTCGCTCCTTGCAACTCGGTATCCTGACTCAATGTACCTGCTGTTCCCTGTCCTTCCCTTGACTCACCCTCTGGGCACTGCTTCCATGGGTTTACCCCCCCCCCCCCCCCCTCTCTCCCCTATCCAATCCCCGTCCTCCGTGTCAGTCCTCAGCTGTTTTCCAGCTCAGACGGCTGGCTGGCTGACCATAGAGCCTCTAGCGTGGGACCGATCCGGGAAGCAGCCTGGAACAGTGACAGCTGTTCCACCGGAGCTCACTGCCAGGCGGGCCAGGGCTCGATCTGGAGAGTAGGTGAGGGGATCCGGACAGGAAGCTACGCTGAGGTCACATCTGTCGGAAAGAGAGGGAGAGAGTGAGGAATGGATGGGGATATTGCGGTGGGATATTTTGGGGGTGATGATGCATCCTTTCCGTTTTTGAGGCATGGTGAGATGGGACAGCCACGGCTGTTCTGGAGGTTCCGTGTTACTTTAGGCTGTTGGTGATTATTTCTCCTATCTGGGACTCAGGACTCTGCTGGAGTAAGTGAGACGCTCACTCAGCACTCTAGGAGCCGGCTCCCTCCATCTCTCCCTCTGTATCTCTTTACCTCCATCTCTCCCTCTGTATCTCTTTACCTCCATCTCTCCCTCTGTATCTCTTTACCTCCATCTCTCCCTCTGTATCTCTTTACCTCCATCTCTCCCTCTGTATCTCTTTACCTCCATCTCTCCCTCTGTATCTCTTTACCTCCATCTCTCCCTCTGTATCTCTCTTTACCTCCATCTCTCCCTCTGTACCTCTGTATCTCCCTCTGTGTCTGTGAGGAGGGCACTGTCGAATATAGCAGCTAGCACTGTGACTTTTTCATTCTGGTCCATAAAACACATAAATCCACACACAGACTCCTTCATTTAGGAGTGTCTTAAACCTCAGCCACAGGAGGGGTCAGTGAGCTAGGTGTCTGAGTGAATGAGCTAAATGAAGGGCGTTATAGGTGTCTTCATAAACAGGGTGCACTCTGCTGTTATGCGTCACCCACTCAGAGTCATGCGCACACACACCCTGACACACACACAGGCTTTCGCAGCGCAGTGTTGCTTGTCGCTCTAGCCACAGAGTCCTTGTCCTCAGTAATGTACAGAGTCTGAGTGCCCCACTGTGCAGGTCTCAGGTATGCCAGCCAACTGGCGTTCATCATGTTTATGAGGCTTTTCGAAGGAGACGTGTGTCCTACTCTCCTGATGCCTCCAGCTCTGGTGTGGTGTGTCTGTCAGGACGGGATGCTGGGCCCGTGCTGGCGCATCACACCGGGAGTTTCCACACCGAGTGTGCGAGACCAGGAGCAAATGGTGTCTAGTGCTGTTGCCAGGTGGGAGGTGTCTCTGTTTGTGTTTGCGTGTAAAGCCATTGCGAGATTCTGCAGCTGTCCTAAGTGGGACATTTGAGGCGAGACATTCACTTGTAACAGGTGAGCTAATGGGGGGTGCCAAAAGTTTGCACCGTCAGATTGTGTGTGTGAGTTGGGGGGTTTGTGTGTGTATGTGCATGTCTGTAACGCTTCCCTGGTCCTGAATGTTTCCTAACGCCACACAGCTGCCTCGGTGCCAAGGAGGGAGGGAGGAGGGGGTAGAAGCCCAAGTTGGATCAGCCCAGTGCCAGGTCTGTGGGGCCAAGGTGGGGGTGGACGTGGGAGGAGCAGCAGGGCTGAGCTTGGTGCTACCCCAGCAGGGCGGGGAGCTGCTTAATCCTGATCTCCCACCGGAAAGTGACACCCCGGATGCGTCACAAGGTCCAGCTTCCCGGGGACATGCTTTCTCGGTACCCCCCTGTAACGTCCTCTCCCCTCTCTCTCCAGGGCCTTGGGCTTCCAGTGTGGAGGGTGTAGTGAGGAGCTGATTCAGTCAAGGGTTTTTCTACTGCCAAGCAGACCAGTCAACCAGAAAGTCCACCAGCTTGTCAACTAGACAGTCGACCAGCCAGCCAGCCAGCCGGTCAACCAGCCCACCCTCGTCCAGGATGTTCTCCTCTCACTGCTCCCTGCTGCTCCTCTGGTTCCTCCTGCTTCTACTGGTCCAGTCCCCTCTGAGCCGGGCCAGGCCAGCCCTGGAAGACACTGAGAAAGGTAGGACACACAAGACGACTTTTCAAACGATTTGTCTCTTTAGTTTGATGTTGTGTTGAAAGGCAGGAACTGCAGCAGCATAACAGGCCCTTTGAGTACAGTTTGCGTGTGTGTGTGTGTGTGTGTGTGTGTGTGTGTGTGTGTGTGTGTGTGTGTGTGTGTGTGTGTGTGTGTGTGTGTGTGTGTGTGTGTGCGCGCGCGCGCGCACGGGCCTGCCTGCGTGGGCCTGGTCTCCGTCCTCTCCTTTGTAAGTGGAACTCTTTCATGTCAGGGCTCTGTGTTTGAGCTGCAGCCATGATGTTTCAATCCCGCTCTGGCTGCTGCCAGCTTTGAAGCAGGCCGACTGCTACAGAGCAGCTCTGTCATGGTAGACAGAGTTACAACAGTTAGGAAACGGGCATACCCTCTGTGAGGACAAACTCTTTCAAAAGCGATTGTTTAGTTCGCTATATCTGAGAGTGTTCAGGGTGATCTTTCACGGTGCAACCAGGATTTGGCTCTGGTCTTTGGCTGTGGTTGGTGTATGTTGTCCACACACACACACACACACACACACACACACACACACTGGAATTGTTAGAGCTGGTCCGACTTGCAGTGGGTAATTGACCAGGCAGAAAAACAAGCTGCTCTATTCAGAAATTGTTCTTACAAACCTTTCCTTTCCTGTGTGTGTGTGTGTGTGTGTGTGTGTGTGTGTGTGTGTGTGTGTGTGTGTGTGTGTGTGTGTGTGTGTGTGTGTGTGTGTGTGCGCGCGCGCATTCGGTCTGCTTGTGCTCCTGTCCAAACATCTGGATGCCAGCTGGATGCCATAATCTCCGTAATATTGTTTTCCATAAATCTGTGTTGTTCTCTGAGGCCAAACATCATTTTTAACTTTTTGTGCAGAATATTTTCCGTAAACTAAAGTTGCTTCCAATTATTCTAACTGTTGTAAGTCTTAAATTTTAAATCTATATTTGGCACTCTGGATTAAAGAAGTAGTTCACTATTTTAGATGTTGAATCTTATTTCCATGATTCCCGGTGTTGTCCTTACTCATCCAGATAGTTTTCCTCCATTGGTTCTGTTTTTCAATAATTCAGTTTTCCCGTCTAGCTGCAATGGTGACTGTTTGACAGTGCACTACTCCTATAGATCACCTCCGTTGCCCTGCTCGGGTTTCTGTAATGGGAGTTGATTCCCTTGTCTTCCTCTGTGGTTTTACATGTGTTCTTGTTTAGGACTCACCATTCCTAGGACCACACCAAGTCAGGGCAAAGTAACTACACAATCCCAGCAGCACCGAGAGATCATGAAGCACCTCACAGAGTTCAAACAAACTATTGGTTTTCCATGATGTGGTCCTATGTAATATTAGAGTGTTGAACTGTGTTTACAGAGTGGGCTTGTAGGAGGCTCCGTGTTTCTCTACCCCCCCCCCTCCTCCTCCTAGGCCAGTTAGCGGTGGGCAGGACGAGCTTAGGGAGGGACCACTGTGTTTGTTTGACTGCTGTAATGGCGGGGAGGTCTGTGATGTGGAGGAAGTGGTGGGGTGTAGTGCTGCGCGGTGGCGACAGCTCCTGTCTGCTCGCTCGCTAAGGGCCCGCAGCTCAAAGGCTCCGTCCCCGTGACCTCTGACAGGGAGCTGGGAGCAGGGGTCAGGGGTTAATGTGCACGCTGTTGCTGTCTCTCAGCAGGAGCATCCCAGACCCCCATGGAGTTACCGCACAGGCCCTTCCTGTTTACACACACACACACACACACACACACACACACACACACGCACGTTTTCATTGCCTCAAGATGTCTGTTGTCTGGTTACAGCTGACATACTGAAATCATCTGAAGATGAAGAGGATGACGAGTCTTCCTCGGAGGAAAACAAGCTGTCAAATGAGCTGTCTACTAGCAATGAAAAGCTCCAACGTAAGCCGTCCCTCCTCCCCTCTCTGCCTCTCAGTCCTATGGACTCTGTTTGGGCTGGTATCCATTGTTAACAGGACTAGGAAAGCTAACCTTTTTCATTTCCCCTCATGTCAGCCATGGCAGCTCCTCAGTGGGTAACGCCAGACAAAATGGAGAAGAGGCTCCATGCCGTCCCCGCCAGCAAGACCGTCAAGTTCCGTTGCCAAGCCACGGGGAACCCAATTCCCACTCTTCGCTGGTACAAGAATGGGAAAGAGTTCCGAAAAGACCAGCGCATTGGAGGCTTCAAGGTGTGTCTCTGTGTTTGCAGCAGGAAAACAAATGACCCTTTTAAAAGGTTATATTGTGTAAAAAAAAAAAAGGTTTGATTCTAAAGCGGTATAAAAGAGGGGTCCAGGTATGAATGGCAAACAACACCAGGTCCTTCACAGAACCACAAGGGACGGAGACGTTGATATTTCTGACGTCTTTTCTCTCTTCCTGCCTGTTGCTCCTCAGATCAGAGACCACATGTGGACCATGATCATGGAGTCTGTGGTTCCGTCTGACAAAGGGAATTACACGTGCGTGGTGGAGAATGCAAAAGGCAGCCTGAAACACACCTACATGCTGGATGTAGTGGGTAAGAAGCCTGTCTGCTGTGGCTGGCTAAGTGTGGTAATGCTGTTCCACAGACGGTCAGGTTTGTGTTCACTCTTACAACGTTGGTGTGTTTTCCAGAGCGTTCCCCTCACCGGCCCATCCTCCAGGCTGGTCTCCCAGCCAATCGGACAGCAGTGGTTGGCAACAACGTCGAGTTTGTGTGTCGGGTGTTCAGTGACCCTCAACCACACATCCAATGGCTCAAACACATCAGTGTGAACGGGAGTCGAGTGGGACCGGATGGCCTGCCTTATGTCCGCATTCTAAAGGTAGCTCTCACACACACGCACAGATCTGAAAAACATGAAAAGGACATAGTGAAACGCTGGTACGCCTTAATGCAAACCTGACAGCTCTGTTACGGCTCTGGCCAATGTGCTGCTCTTCTCTCAGACTGCGGGGTTGAACACCACAGAGAAAGAGATGGAGGTTTTGACTCTGAAGAACGTGACACTGGAGGACTCGGGAGAGTACACGTGTCTGGCAGGCAACTCTATCGGGGTGTCCCACCACTCTGCATGGCTCTCTGTGGTGGAAGGTACAAACACACCCACCCTACTCTGGAGCTCCTATGTAATATCAGGTCTAATATGGTCAGTTATCCCACTCACAGCCTTACATTTCTGTGCTGTAAGTATCTTTGTGACCCCTCTCCCCCCTTCCAGATCTGCCCCCCTCCCCTGTCCCGTCCCAGACCTACCTGGAGATCTTCATCTACTGCCTGGGCTTCTTCATCATCATCGTCCTCACTGTGGTGGTGATCATCTGTCGGCTCTACTGTACCCCGAAGAAGAGTGACTTCAACAGCCAGCTGGCTGTCCATAAGCTAGCCAAGAGCATACCGCTCAGGAGACAGGTTAGCATACACACACACGCCTTCAAAACACACACACACACACACACACACACACACACACACACACACACACACACACACACACACACACACACACACACACACACACACACACACACACACACACACACACACACACGTGAATGCAGGTGGCTGTGTGACCCTGTGCTGTCCTGCCCCTGGTCCAGGTGTCTGTGGACTCCTCGTCCTCTCGTCAGTCTGGGATGTGTCTGGTGCGCCACTCCCGCCTCTCCAGCGGAGCCCCCACCATCTTGTCTGGAGTGCCGCAGTATGAGCTGCCCTATGACCCCGCCTGGGAGCTGCCGCGGGACAGGTACTGCTGCTCCTCACACACGCCTCTCCCATCACAGGACTCACTCAATATTCTAATAATATGGCCTAAATGAAAACGGTAAAGTCCCATTGCGTTTCTGGTCACTTGAGATTTGACTTGGTTGACCAGGGAGGTGGCCTGGACATTGACTCTAGTCCCGGGATTTGACTTTGACTTGAGACATGATGGCTTGAGGACTGGTGCTTCTTGTTGTCAAGCAGTTCTGAATCTGTTGTCCAGTATGTGGCTGTGGATGGGGATGCACAAATCACACTTATCTGAGCACACGCTGAGCACAGATATCCAGTATTCACACGAGGCTCTCAGCAAAAGTTTTCCGTATTTTAAATGTATATTAATAAATGATTTAAAAACTTTTTATTTGACTTAGCTTGCCGTTACATTGTGGCTGGACTTGCTTTGACTTGGTCCATAAGATAAGGGCATCCGCACCTTGCTTGATACATGAAACCCCAGACTCCAGACTTAATTGAACTTAAGAGACGGTGACTTGGTCAGAAGTCTGCCTTCCCCTCTGGACCACGGGGGATTCATAACTACCTGACAGGTTGTTTCTAACCGTGTGTGTGTGTGTGTGTGTGTGTGTGTGTGTGTGTGTGTGTGTGTGTGTGTGTGTGTGTGTGTGTGTGTGTGTGTGTGTGTGTGTGTGTGTGTGCGTGGCTGACAGGCTGACACTGGGCAAGCCGCTTGGAGAAGGCTGCTTTGGTCAGGTGGTACTGGCGGAGGCAGTTGGCATCGACAAAAACAAGCCAACGCGCGTCACCAAGGTGGCTGTGAAGATGCTCAAAGGTGACACATGCTCCCTACACCACAGTGGACGCTTTACCATTGTTTACACCTACACCACAGAATCAACGATCCATTACAGCAACTCATGTACCTCATTTTTAGACCAAGTCAGCAAAACTACATGTACCTTTTCCGCGATACACTCAGATTGAAAATGTATGACACTCTTTTTTAAAACACTAAGCAATTGTATATGTAATAGAGTCATATATAGACAAGTGAAATAGAGTAATAGAATGTAAACTTAAAGCGTCTTGTTTTTTAATATGCCCAGTCCAGATGTGTGTTAACATCTTTTGATAATTTGTTCACTTTGATATGTGTTGTTTAAGCATGGTAAATAGACTACAGGTTAGCTCTCTACATTCAGAAATCTGGGTTAAGCTATTTGAAAAAACTGTAATGGCATTCCCTATCCCTATTCCAATCAATTATAACTTGCTATGCTATAAATGCTATGAAATCCAAATGTGATTGCATCTAATCTTGTTGTGTGGCAGAACATTAACTGTGATTGGTTGTTTGTTGATCAGCGGACGCCACAGAGAAGGACCTGTCTGACCTGATCTCTGAGATGGAGATGATGAAGATGATTGGCAAGCACAAGAACATCATCAACCTGCTGGGAGCCTGTACACAGGACGGTAAGACTTAGTGTGTATGTGTCTGTACACAGGACGGTAAGACTCAGTGTGTATGTGTTTGTACACAGGACGGTAAAACTCAGTGTGTATGTGTTTGTGTGCACTCGGGACAGTACTTGTGTGTACGTGTGGTTTGTGTTGCAAGAACAGTAAGTTTGTATTCCTTCTTTGCTCACTCAGGAAGGTCAGTGTATGTATGTGTATTTCTAGTCCACAGCACAGTCAATGTGTGTATGTAAAGTGCATGTTTTGTGTTCTTAAGTGTGTATGTAAGCTTTATTATAATCCTGGCCCCTCTTCCTAGGTACCCTCTATGTGGTTGTGGAGTATGCGTCCCAGGGCAATCTAAGGGAGTACCTGCGCTCTCGTCGGCCCGTGGGTCTGGAGTACTGGAGCGGCCCAGCCCAGGCCCCCCTGGACAGCCTGGAGGTCAGGGAGCTGGTGTCTGCTGCCTACCAGGTGGCCAGGGGGATGGCCTACCTCGCCTCAAAGAAGGTTAGAAACACTGCATGCACCTACCTTTCTCCCCTGGGGGATCAGATACTGACTGGTGCCTGGGGCTTAGTCCCAGCTCACACCTCTTTCTACTCTGTTTGATGTCTTTGTGGCTGTCTAGACGCTGCGTTAGTGATCAGTGGGTATGTGGTGGTGACGGTGCTCTGTGTCCCATAGTGCATCCACAGAGACCTGGCTGCCAGGAACGTGCTGGTCACCGAGGACAACGTGATGAAGATCGCCGACTTTGGCCTGGCCAGAGACATCCACCACATCGACTACTACAAGAAGACCACCAATGTGAGTGTGGGGACAGGGTGGGGGGAGGGGCTCATGGCGCTGGAGAGGCGTGGCCTAATGCTGCTTGTTCTGACAGGGTCGTCTGCCGGTGAAGTGGATGGCACCAGAGGCTCTGTTTGACCGCATCTACACACAGCAGAGTGACGTGTAAGTCACATTCTCCATGCACAGGGGCTATTTCAGGGTATTGCAGCTGTTTCCCATTTGACTTTCGACATGTTTCGTAACCTGGTTCTCTGTGTGTGTGTGTGTGTGTGTGTGTGTGTGTGTGTGTGTGTGTGTGTGTGTGTGTGTGTGTGTGTGTGTGTGTGTGTGTGTGTGTGAGCTGTAGGTGGTCGTTTGGGGTCTTACTTTGGGAGATCTTCACTCTGGGGGGCTCTCCCTACCCAGGCGTGCCCGTAGAGGAACTGTTTAAGCTGCTCAAAGAAGGACACCGCATGGACAGACCCTCTGCATGCACACAGGAGCTGTGAGTTCTCACACACACACACACACACACACACACACACAGAATGTCTCTTGGTTTTGGGATCCTGCTGTCCATAAACACACGGACACCTTTCCTGAGGATGCCTGTGAGCCCCTCTCTAACCCAGTGCTCTGTGGGCCTGTAGCTACCTGATGATCAGGGACTGCTGGCACGCCGTCCCGTCACGCCGACCCACCTTCTCCCAGCTGGTGGAAGACCTGGGCCGCACCCTCTCACTTATGGCCAATCAGGTAGGACGCGCCATGCCCCAGACACTAGCTCAGTAGAATCCTAGCCCCCTGGTTAAAGATGACACCCCTCCCTTTCTCTCACTCTCTTTGTCTGTCTGTGAAGGAGTACCTGGACCTGGACACCCCCCTGGTGCAGCCCTCTCCCATTGGCTCGGACATCTACTACTCGTCTGCCGCAGGCCAATCACAGGACACCACGTAGGTGGGCCCGCCCCTCTTGGACTCCTCCCCCCTCCCCCCCTTGCTGACCGGGTCAGAGACTGGAGCCCCGGCTAGGAGGGAAGAGAGACACGCGCTCCTCTGCTAACGGAGCCCACGGGGAGCGCTTGTTTCGCCCTCTGCTCTCCAAAGCCTCTCCAGCCTCGTAGGGGGAATCCCTCCAGCTGCTCCTTGGTCACATTCACACCCCCGAGTCACTCGGGCGGGGACTCTGTCTATATCTGGCTGCTATATCTCCCAGCAGAGAAAGACGTGCAATATTAACCTCTGCTAGTCCAGTCTACTAATCAGCGCTCCGTGGCCCTGAACAGCCTGAGCTCTGCTAAATACCACAGACTGACAGTGGCAAAGCCAGGCTCGCAGGTCACCATTCTCCATAGATACACGGAGATAATTGAGGATTTTCTCTTCAAGACGAGTTGGATGAGTTTCTCCGCATCTTTACTTGTACTTTGTGATAAAAACGAAAGAGAAGCCAAGTTTGATACTTGGTGTCATAACAGTGATGCTTATAATACAAAAAGAATAAGGGAAATGTAAGGTAAATTAGACAATGTACAATGTTAGAAAGCTTTCTTTACACAATTTGTATTATTTCTATAGAGGATCAATTGCTTTTAATATTATATATTTTTTTATTCATTGTGACAATTTTCTACCTTAATGAATTGGAATGGCTGTCTCTTTGGAGCAGCACAGAGACAAATACAGTTCATTGTAGCAGTCAGGATGATTTGTATTTTACAAAGGCATTAAACCATCCCCCTTAACAACAGAATACTGAAACTTTGTAGGTGAAGCACTTAACTCTCACACATATTAGTTACGACTCAAATAGAAACATTCCTTTTGACAGCCCAACTATGAGGTGTTTATGCCCTGCACATTAGCTGTAAGTGGCACTGTGTAGGAAACTGATTTCAGCCGTATAAATCCTGAAAGAAACAAAAGTAATGGGAATTGGGAAAAATTATTTTGAGAAACTATAAAGGTTCAAAGTAAATTTGAATGAATCAGTACGAAAATAGTGTGATGTACCTTGAAAGTACGATATAACAAAGCACCATGCCATCGCTAATTCTGTTGTTGGAAAAACTTAAAGGGGAAGGTAGGATGCTATTAGCATGAATAAGCTACAGATTATTACCATTACCTGAGTCTGTCATGAGTGTATGTGTGTGAGCAAAGGTACGATAGTTGAAGTATTGGTTCCAGTTGTTTTAAGGTCGTAGGGTAGGGATAAGAAACACAGATGTGCTTTCTCTACTGCAGTCCCCTGAAGCAGGCCTTCCCAGATCCTGATCACATGGTTGAACTCAGGCCGTCTCATTTCTACAGACTTTATGAAGCTAACTTTGGAAATGCCTAACGGTTGAAGAACGCAGTGTTCTGTTAACATTAACATTAATACTAGTGTGACTGTAAATACTTGTTTTGATGATTTTGATGTTGCCAAAGAAAATGCTAATGTTTGCCAGGGTGTTAAAGTACAACTGGACCGACGCACTTATCTACAGTGGAAGTGAACCTACCTGTATGGAAAATATCTAAAGTAAAATGCATTAAAGATAACAGTATTAATTAACATCAGGTTTTCAGTTTTATTCTTTTCTGAATGCTATGTGTTGGAGAGTAAGAGATGTATTCGTAAATAATTAAATTTTATGAGAATGCCTTTAAATGCTGCATAGAAGGACACATTTAAAGTGTGTCTGGGGAAGAAGTATTGGACAAGTCCTGTGGCTGACAATTCAAGAAACATCCACTAACAGAGTACCTTAGAATATTGACAGGTGAGACAGAAAGAGAAAGACAGAGAAAGAGGCAGAGAGAGCGAGAGAGGGAGAGAGGGAGAGAGAGATTGATTAATGGTGGGAAGATAAACTTGGCCAGTACAGCCTCACCATCAGTCATTGAGATCAGGACCTCACACCAAAGAGCACTTTCTTTCCGACGCACACTCTCACAGACACACATCTGGCTGCACTGCTCAGCTGACAGCTTCTTGGCAGAAGGGCTGAGGATCTGGAGCCATCCTGGAGATCCGTTTCCTTCCCAGGGAACGGAAACGTTCAGTTACATAAGACTGGAGACTCCTCTGGCAATGTTTCATCTTCGTTTCCATCTTATCATGCCATTTCGGATACTCCTGGAGATTTCAAATTGTCCTTTTTTTTTTTAAATATGCACTTACACAGCTAAATACAAGAATTCAGTACCATTTTTTGGGGGGTGTTTTTCAGAATATGACAGAATCTATTTGCCAAATAAAGATTTCTTCCAGGATGTCTAAACTTTGTCTGTGGTTGCATTGATTTCTACTGGGATGTTGCTGTTTACTGTTGCTGTTTTCTCTGCTCTCCTCAGGACAGGCCTGCTGCTCCTCTCTGGGCTCCTAAAGTCACCCAAACTCAGGCTCCTCTCTGGGCTCCTAAAGTCACCCAAACTCCGACTTCTCTCCACACAAGGCTACTGGTGGTTGGTGAGAGGAGTTGCGTCACTACCCTCCCTCCGGGTAAAGGCTACCCTTGTGTAAATCTAATCCAGGGTCTTGAGTAAACGAGTCGAGTCCTGTGTTTTCCCTGACCTGCTATTTAACAGCTCTAATACTTGGAAGGGAGGGCAGTGAACAGAGCCATCTGCCCTATTGCCTAAATGATGACCTCGATGACACCTCTTACACACACACACACACACACACACACTCACACACACACTTTGTAGTCAGGGCTGTTAATGATCCCTGCTGAGTTGTTGAAAGTAAACCTCTCTCCATCCATCATGAGGTTTGCTTCTCAGTAAAGTGGCCGGCCTTCTCTCCTCCTCCTCCAAAAGTGAATGAGGCTTTAGGACAGGCTGCACTGCCATTATGGGGCAGCAGTGGCCACCTGGAACAGATGGTGCAGATGGGGCCTAGTGGGTCACACCGGTGGGTCAAGAGGGGGCTGGGTAGCAACACCTCCCATAGTGACAACCAGCCCCAGGACACACACACAGACCTTACAAAAGCCTTTACATTCCACTGAAAGAGCAACAGATCAATAACAAGTCTTCCCCATTGGCTTTTGGTGTTATTGTGTAGAAGTGGAGGCTGAAATGTATCTTATGTCATATCGAGTTACTGTCTTTGTGGTTCAAAAAGAACAATGAGTCTGGGAAAGCAGTCCCCCTTAAAGAACCTTTGCCATTACTGGACACTTTGGGAGCCATTAGCTGCAGTGGTTATGGATCTGCTCTGGGTGCAGAACAATTTTCCTTTTCACAGTGACATTGGACTGATCACGCCGTCATTACAGAGTCATTAGTCTGACACCACAGACATCACTTTGAGTCAGGGGGACTGGAAGCCATCCGAGTCACAATGACTGCCCACTCTTCCAGCACTTATGTAATTACATATTACATTGAAATTGTCTCAGCTATAGCTTCAGCAGTGAGGACAAATTCATCTTTGGGAAACAGCTTCAGTTGACACAGTAACAGATGAATAGCCGCTGCTACTGCAAGTCAGCCAAGTCCAATGGAGGAGACCTCAGGGAGGAGGCCCACACAGAGATGTCCCTGGCTCCCTGTGATTTAGACAGCAGACTGGCCACGGCTGGTCATGATATTAGCTTAGCAAAAACAAAGTGCACTTGGTAAGAGAGTGAAAACCAGAGATTTAGTATATCTCTTGATATATACAGCAATACCGCCATCTAATGGATGCTAATGGAAACTACATTTGACCTGTTAGCACCAGACACTGATTAACCAGGCTAAACAATTCACGTGAGCTCACCTTCTCCAAGAATGTAGGTGGAAGAAACCTTTAGTTTTGAACATGCATTTATTAATTTGACCCTGATTACAGTTAATGGTTAGTGAGTAATCAACGCTAAAGTGATCGTTATTAATTACCAATCATCACAACAGACACAATTATCGATATAACTTCATTTAATTCTAGAGAGACTCTTCAAAAGCTGTGCAGTAGAATACCAGATCACTACTACTTCAGACAGAATCCACAGTCTCCTTAGTTAAAGCACAGCACACACATTGCAAGCATAGCATCTTCCATTCTAACAGAGACATGCCCTCTGCTGGAGACTCAGAGTACTCCCCCGACCAGCGTGGTAGCATCAGCTGAACTCCAGACCCCTACGCTCACCATAAAACAAGCTTCAATTAAATAATAACTTCATAAATTAACATTCTAAGCAAAAATACAATTCCTTTAAGATCTTTCCCCATAAGCCTCTTTAAATAGACTTTGTAGTCGTGACTCATAACATAACGTCCAGCAGACCTGGAGGATAACTAACCAGGATACTAAGCCTGGTGTCAGGTGGAATAGTAACGTTCAACAGGGATGCATTGGCTAATGGCCTCAGGGGAAGGATCTGAACACAAGCTTCTTTCTTCTTCCATTTTGGCCAATATTCTAAAGCATTCAGCATCTAAAATCCCAAATCTTTAATAATCTTTCTTATGAATATATTCCTATGAAAGCTGCATGTGCACTGGTGGATGCAAAAATATATATGTGTGAGCTGGAGCGTGAATGTGTCAACATGCACATGGAAATCATAATTTTATAAAGCAGCAAAATTAGCATGTGATATTGCCTACTTTGTTTCTAGAAGCCTCTGTGTGTGTGTGTGTGTCTGTGTGTGTGTGTCTCCATAAGCCTGCCCGTCCTAATCTCTCTGGTTGTCATCCACTGATCTCTTCCTAGCGAACAGGTGGGTGGGGTCCCTGCCCCCGGAGCTGGGCTGGATGTTGAAGACGGGCAGGTTCCTCCAGCCGGCGGGGCCGCTGTTCTGGCTGGAGCTGAAGCCAGAGGGGCAGGGTTTGTTCTGGAGCAGCTGGAGGAAGGTGTCCATGTCTGGGTGCAGGCGGGACACCAGGCCGGCCCGCACCACGGCCACCGTCTGCTCGTCACAAGTCAGCAGAGACTGGAGCAGGGTGCTGTAGTACCTGGGGAACACACACACACACACACACACACACACACACACACACACACACACACACACACACACACACACACACACACACACACACACACACACACACACACACACGGGTTAGGAAGATACAAGCCTCTGGTCATTGGTAAAGAGCTTGCTCAATAGTCACAAATATTAATTAACAGTACGTGTAGTGTATCTTGACACACATTCCAGATACACTGTAGAAATGTAAGAAATAAAGGAGACGGGATGAGGTTGTGTGTGTGTGTGTGTGTGTGTGTGTGTGTGTGTGTGTGTGTGTGTGTGGTTTGTGTGTGTGTGTGTGTGTGTGTTTGTTAGCTTTCCCCACCCACCTGTTGGGGAAGTGGGTAGGCACCTGCAGAACCTCTCCGATGGCATCAGGGTTGGTGCGTGCCATGGTGCAGATGTCCAGCTTGGTGTAGCACTCTTCCTGAACCTAAAGCAAACGCAGGCACAAAGAGCTCAGCCAGCCTCCTAACTAGCCATCAGATCACCCTTTGGCAGCCAACTACATGGTGTTGGTGTATGTGACTGCGTGCGTGAATGTGTGTGTGCGTGTGTGTGTGCATATACCTCAGCGATCATTCTTTGGAATGTATTACAGCGTCGGATAGTCTGGAACACTTTAGATGTGACACCTTCGGCAATACAGCGCAGACTGTCCTTCACAAAGGTTTTGCCCTGCATAAATCACACAGCAGAGCATTGGCCTGCTGCTATATCCTCAGAGCCATGAGCACAAAGCAGAAGAACGTGATTGGAATGTGTCTGTGTGTGTGTGTGCAGGTGAGCAACAGAGGGGACGGGTAAAGCTCCTACCTCGGTATTGAAGATGGCAGCCGTATGGAGGAAGAGTTGGCAAATGTCGTGCATGCCATCGGTGTCACAGGTTGAGTTTTCCAGACATGCAAAGGTTCCACAGCCCACTGCTACAGCTCCATTCAGACACCTGGCCACGTCGGCTGGAAGGAGAGCGACACACAAAGGTTAAAGGATTATGTAGAAAACGAGACAGTAATTAGTCCATAGACAGTAATTAGTAGTTGATGTTCCACTCGCAGCCTATACTTACAATTGCTGTTGGTAGAGAAGCGTGCCCGGCGCGGCGCTGCCTCCTCTGAATCAGACTGGAAGGCAGCGGCCCCCAGGGCCAGGGCAACCAGCAGACCAAACTTTGCAAGCATTTTCTCAGAGGATGCAGTTGAGAGCGAAGGCTAATGCAAGATTCCCTCACTGAAGTCATGGCCTAACAGAGCAAACGACCTGTTTATATAGAACTGCACCTTCAAATCAGTGGATCACATCTCAGTGGCTTTGTCCAATCAGCTCTCTCCCACTCCAGGGGGGTCAATGGTATGCATTAATGAGGCCTAATTAGTCTACCTGAGTGAGCAAATAGATGTTTCCACTATGTGTCCGCTTTTAAGAGTCCTAAGAACACTCATGTTTATTTATTAAATGTTATCTCATCCCAGAGAAATGTCGTTTGGATTTGCAGATAATTTTGTATTTTTTTTGTTTGCTTTCCAAAAATAGTCTTGACTGCTGTAAAAGAAGAAAACGGATGTTTGTCTTGGATTCTAGTCACGTTTCCCAGAGTTATTTAGTCACGTAGAATCAATCATTGTGAACAAGAGCAAAACAGGCATACCAAACTCTATTCATAATTGAATGGTCTGCATGGGCTGTAAAGTGAAGAAAGTCCTGCATTGTTGCAACCATTAATTAGCACTGTCATAACCCATGCTCATTTGAATTATTATGTTATTAATATCTCGAGTAAAAATGTTTTATTTTTTTCTTCTTCAAACAATGTGGATATAGAGGCGCGTTTCAGATACTTCAGAAACTCTGCTGTCTCTTGAGTTTAGTATTTTCCGGAGAAACATAAAACAAATCTATTATTGCAAGTAATTTAGCAGAATGAATATCGTTTATTAAACCTATTCGTGTAGGCCTTAAGTTAGCGATGTTCTGTAGCTTACCTCCATTATGAAAAAATATGTAAGAAAACGTTCCAAACCATGGGCACTGTAGCTAACGCCATCACAGTAATGATATGCAGAGACGTTGGGATTGTGGAAAACGTGTGCGTTATCTTGATGTTTACCGAGCGGGCTGGGTTTCCATGACAGGAGCTCAGTGACCCTTGCAGATCTTTTGTTGACTCAGTTCGCCAGAAGGTTTAACTTGAAATGTCGGCGATAAAGATCTCACGGCTCTGATGACTGTTGAAAGGAAACGGTCCTGCAGTAGCTTTAATTAACCTTTCTCACCTTACACACTCCGTTCTTCAAATTCCCACTCCTCTATTTTTGCTTTTAAAAAGAATTTCACGTTTCTTACAATTTTTTTATTGAAAACCTGATCAAATGTCCCACAGAAATCATTCAACGTCAAAATACTGACCAATATAACACAAGAAAAAAAACACCAAAAGCACAATTATATAAGCTACAAGATATATAGGTAATCTTTAGTGACATAAAGACTTAACATAAAAACAGAGTTTGGAAAATAGGCACTTGTTAAGTTTCAGAGTCCAAACAATGAAAGTAGCTTACATATCAAAAAGTTATTAACAGCCAGTTGGACATCATCACCCAATAACGTGCCTGGAGGCTCCACCACTATGGTGTCCATTCCAGAGAGACAAAACAATGTAGTATGTATATATGTGCTCCCTTCCCTTCCACCCTGACAGAGAAGCACTCAGTTTGTGTTCATACTCAGCTGAGCTCAGATCAGCATGTAGTGTTTCATTCCAGAGTCCCATCAGAATTCCTCGTCCCAGCCTGACTCCTCGTCAGGAGGAGGCTCGTCAGTGTCTTCAGGGAAGTAATCAAAGTTGCTGGTGTCCAGTGGCCCTTCCACCTGAAAGAGATTCCCACATCCTTTAACACTGTGCCCTCTCTATTGTGGTGTGTATGTGTGTGTGTGTGTGTGTGTGTGTGTGTGTGTGTGTGTGTGTGTGTGTGTGTGTGTGTGTGTGTGTGTGTGTGTGTGTGTGTGTGTGTGTGTGTTGTGTGTGGATGTGTTTGTGTGTGGATGTGTTTGTGTGTGGATGTGTTCGTGTGTTGAGGTGGCGGCGGGAAGGAGTTGTTACTGACCGAGGGGGTGAATGGAGGTTCTATGGTCCCCTGACGAAGGCCCTCCAAATTGAAGCCTTCAAACCACCTGGGGGACAGACAAACATAGTAGTTAGACTAAAGCCTATTGTGCTTTCTGATAACTTCAGGCCAAGCGCAGTCCACATGCTGTGGGGCCAGAATGTTTTGGGAGTCGGTGGGCTGCTAGGCTAGTGCAGGCTGTAGAGTAAAAGATAAAGGGATTATCACAGGGACACTCATTGGGCCACTGTCAGAACACCAATCACCCAGCAGCTTCAGCTCCCCCCTCAGGAGAGGTCCTGTGTGATGCATGAGAATATTTAAGGAATCTGGGCAAATTCACTTGTCAGAACCCTTACTTGTGTTTCTGGATGTCCTTCACTCCATTCTTCAGGTTGCCGAGCCTCTCCGAGGGGTTGTCCCTGGACACATACACACACACACACACACACACACACACAGACAGACACACAGACACACACACACACACACACACACACACACACACGGACACACGCTGTTGACACCACTCACACACTTTACGCTCACTTATTGCAAATGCAACACTTTTGACAGACATTTGTCAGATTGATAAGAAGAGAAGTGGAAATTTTCAGCTGGCTGCCACGTTCAGTTTGTGTTAGTGTCTGTGTGTGTGTGTGTGTGTGTGTGTGTGTGTTAATGTCTGTGTGTGTGTGTGTGTGTTAGTGTGTGTGTGTGTGTGTGTGTGTGTGTGTGTGTCACCTGCAGAGGCGTTTGATGAGGTTGGCAGCACTCTTGTTGATCTTCTTTGGGAACTCCACCATGTCAATACCTCTGAGGATGATGTTGTAAGTCTTCATGGGGTCTGATTCAGTGAAGGGAGGACTGGAGAGAAAGAGTTTGAAAAATAAACTGGATCAATGACGAGCGTGTTAAAGATAAAGATTGTAACTAGGCCTTCAGATCAATGAACCAGTGCGGATAATGCGGCCTTCCCCCTAGCCATGTGGAAGGTTCTCCTAGCCACAGGGACCAGAGTGACAGCCAGGGGCTCGTACAGGGCCAGGTACCTGCCACTCAGCAGCTCATAGATCAGGATGCCCAGAGACCAGCAGTCGGCTGACTGGTCGTGGCCTTTGTTCAAGATGATCTCAGGGGCCACATACTCCGGGGTCCCACAGAACGTCCACGTCTTCTGACCCAGGCCCACCTTCTTGGCAAAGCCAAAGTCCACCTCCAGAACAAAAACACACTGCCCTATTATATCATCTGTGTTGCCTGGCATAAGAGAGAGTGAGTGATTGTGTGAACTTACGTATCTGTGTGTGTATGTGTGTGTGTGTGTGTGTGTGTGTGTGTGTGTGTGTGTGTGTACCAGCTTGGCATAGCCGCGGTGGTCCAGGATGATGTTCTCTGGTTTGAGGTCTCTGTATATGATGCCTCGACAGTGCAGGAAGGCCAGGGCTTCCAGGACACAGGCTGTGTAGAACCTGGTGCTGCTGTCGTCAAAGGAACCTCTAGGACACACAACAACAACAACAACAACAACAATCGCCGCAATACCCTCAAACACAACGATCTGAAGTTGCCTGTTACGCACAAATGCACACACACACTGACAGGCTGCCCACACGTCACACCAGACACACAAACACACACCTGTCTCTCAGCAAGGTCCACAGCTCTCCTCCAAGACAGACCTCCATAAGCATGTAAAGGTACTTGGAGTCCCTGAAGGTACGATACAGCCTGGAGGACAGAGGGCAGAGTTCACCATACAAATGTTCCCTGAATACAGTGGCCTTTGAATGGACTAGCATACTGCTTTTCATGTCGTTAATGAAAATGGATGTG